>CM053026.1:598585997-598920997 GCA_028564925.1 Lithobates sylvaticus
ATATGTCAAGACATTTTAATTGTATTTCTAACATTGACATACATAATTACTTGCATGTAAATCTTCCCCATTTCTTCCCAAGACTTGCCACTTTTGTTCTCCTGATTTTTCAAATGTCCATATCTTCTTTTTTCAAATTTCCAAAAAAGCTAATAATTAAGCAATGCCACTTTTATGCCACCTTTATTTCCCCGAGGGTGTATGGTGGTAAAAACAGTGCAAATCAGCATCTGCTTTGAATTCTCATTGGAATGAAATGCCACTCTGGGGCTGTGTGATAGTGCAAAGCCCTGCCAATGTTAAAAGGGAAGTAGATATGACATAGGGTTAACACATTTGCAGAATTTGGGGGTCAGGAATATTGATTCTGAACAAAAAAAAGCAGTTTTGATATTGCCAGATTTGGGTTCTGGAGATTTGAGATTTTTAAAAAAAAATTGGAGGGAAGAAATGCCCAACCCAGTATCCTGATCTTGCAGGAGACCATCAGGCTGTGAGTGCGGCATGCACAACTCTTGTAATGATGGACCACTCCTGTTAGGAGACGGGTGTCTTCCACTCATGAGACATGCTGGAGGAGAGATTCTTTGTCTATAGGGCTGTGAGAATTATGAAGGCTACGTGAGTCAGGGAGACAGGGAGAGCCGAGCTGGCTAGGTGAGTCCAGGGGACTGAGGGAATCTGAAAGTCTTGGAGGAGTGAGAGAGCCTGGGTGTCAGAGGGACTCATACCGAGAGGCTAGGGAGTAGGTTCAGAAAGCAGGGTGCTAAAAGAGCCAAGTGAGTTGAGAGATAACTGCAACTGGAAACATAGAGGTACTGTGTAAAGTGGTCTGGGGGATCAGAAGCCAAAGGTCAAGGGTTGGGACCCTGCTAAAGAGAGAACCAGGTGACTTGGTATTATTTCACATTACCTGCTTATGATGGTAAAAAAAACCTGCGTGGGCAACTGTTTCTGTTAAATTTTAAATTGTTTAATAAAAATGGACTAATAAATCTTGAAACCACAGTTCTGACAGGCATGGGCTCACTACAAACACTTTTATCACTGAACTAAACAACCCCTAATATCATAAGTTGATTTAAAATATCTGGGGAAAAAATTGGAAGGAAACCAGAGAGGCTGTCGGTAGCAACCATCTGCCATCTTTTAAAAAAAGCAAGGCATCAGATTGGAACTAGGTCACTATGGCTAACTACTTACCTTTCAATTTTCAGTTTTTTTGTAATTCATGTGTACCTTTATTTCGTTTTGAAAAAAGCAAGGTGTCCCGTGTACTAAGTCATTTTTAATTTTGTTTTACATTTATGTGCACTTTGCACTGCTGAAATTTTAAATTTGATACCATCTTCATTGTTCCTCTCTGTGCTTTGTTATATAAAGCTAGCCATGGACAAGCAGATGTCTATTTAACAGCTACAGATATGGAGAAATCAGCCTACTAACTTCTTATTAATGCTTGTCATAACAGTTGCTCATTTTTCTGAAAAGGCACATTCGTGGTGAATACATCCAAAAATCTCCCTGAGCAAAAGCAAGAACTCCTGATAGAAGGACTTGTTATCAGCATGCAGACTATCCTTACATTGCATAGTCCTTGCCCAAGTGTGGCTTCAGGCATTATATTGGAGTTCAAGCATTGTATGGCCTGCCTCTTGTCAAAGAAAAGGTACAAGAGGTGCAAAAAAAAGGTATCAATGGTACAAAAAAAATATCCTGCCATTAACACACTGGGATAGGATGAAAATGCTCACTGACTGTACTGTATCTATGGAAGAGCAGCACTGTCACCCTAGGACAGGAAGTGTATTAGGACTAAAGAACCGGTAACCCACCTTTCATCTCCATAAAATGGTTGAAAATGTTAAGTCCACAGAGGTAAATTGGGTAGGCCTGATAACACTGCATGGGTTTTTAGTGCAGCACAGGCACATTGCACAGAAAGTTATGAACTTACTGGACTTTTTGCAGGATCAACAGGTATTTTTATGCTTATTGACAGATATAACATTGTCCTTTCAATGGTAAATCTACCGAATCAAAAGGGACCATATATGAGGAGTTCCTTTTTAAGGATTACATTACTTTTATATTACTTTTATACCTAATTGTTTTTGGTCTCTAGTTTTAATGTTGAAACTATTACTGTATAAGTTATGGAAATCTTCTAAGTTATAATGTATAATGACATAATACATTCCTTCATGTCGCTCTCTTTTATTAAATGTACTTGCTGGTTCTTAATAATATACAGTATTGCAAAAAAAATAAGGAATAATCCAGAAGCCATTGACAAGATTAGATAATTATGTGTGAAAATAAACGGAAACTGCCTCAGTGGAGTTTTGTTTAGCATTCTTCTAAATAAAATGCAGTTGGTATCTGAAAAAATTTACTTTGTAAGCTTCTAAGAGTTTTAAGAATGATTAATGCTGCATCCCTTTGCAGCTTACTTTTCATTATTATTGTCAGTCAACTTAAAGTGCTGTCTGTCGCAGTCAATCATTCCACTGAAGCTATATTTAAAATTAGACAATGTTATTCGCATACTACATAACAATAAAGTCAGTGTTAACAAGCAGCAGAATAAACTGTCAGCTATCGGTGATTATACCTTGCCATGCACACACCATTTATTATCATTATTTCATTATAATATTTTACATAAACTAAACCCAGATGTGTCGAGCATTTTCTTAGCCAAGAATAGGTCCAGGCATCTGCACGAACAGTTAGAAGTGGGAAAATGGATCATCTGAAATACTTGTTCCAGAAACACATTTTCCCTTTTCAACCACCAAGTTGCAAATGTATCTACTGTCATATTTGAGTCCAAGGAAAATTGTCTCCCTTGAAAAATTAAGTACAATACCTGTTGTT
Organism: Lithobates sylvaticus; assembly: GCA_028564925.1. Taxonomy (NCBI): domain Eukaryota; kingdom Metazoa; phylum Chordata; class Amphibia; order Anura; family Ranidae; genus Lithobates; species Lithobates sylvaticus. The sequence goes on from CM053026.1 coordinate 598,588,878, forward strand.
TGGTCCAGCAAGAAAACTTGCTCTAAATTCCCATCCATGATGTAAAAGGTTATTTTTCCATTCCTTCCCTCATCCGGATCTTCGGCTACTACATGATGTATAAGCGAGCCAATTTCTGTATCCTCCATAACAAAGGCAGCTGGAGATGATAGGAAATTTGGACTGTTGTCATTGACGTCTTGAATGATAATCTGAGCTGTCAGTGAACCGTGTCGACGCTGTGTTATGTTAGCGGCCTGATCTGTTGCAATTACTGTAAATACATATGATTCAACCGCCTCTCTGTCCAGTTCTTTGTCTGTGATCAAGCTTCCATCCCATTCGTGAATAAAGAAAGGGTATTCTCCAGGTTCATCTGTTTTTAATGAATATTTAACCTTGTTGTTTGGTACATTCCCATCTCCATCTTTTGCTTCAAATGTATATAAGACAGTTCCTATAGGTACATTCTCTTCAAAGCCAATGACTACCATGGGGTGAGGAAAGACAGGATAGTGATCATTCTCATCTTCTATATCAATCTTTAGGATGACAGAATGGTTTTGAGGAGGAATCTTGGTATGGTCCTGTATGTTAATGAGTAAAAGGTAGTTTGGGCTTGTTTCATAATCTAGTGGTCTGGAGAGGTATAAATCTCCTGAGGAACTGTCAATGACAAAATGGCTATTGGGCTCTTCCTCCGAAATTTGGAACTGTATTTTTTTATTAGATAAAAACTTTTCACGTGACATTATTGAGCCTACTACTTGAGAAGGTTTTGCATTCTCTGGAATCTTCAAGGTTTTTAGTTCGACCATGCCTTTCGATTTCTCTTTAGTAGTTGAAATGACCTAAAAGATATGATATAGAAATATTATGGGTCTAATAATATTCTGATGATATTTACCATAAGGATGAGCCCTGTCAGTTCACCTCAAAATGATATGAGAATTGCAGGTTCACAAGGCGTATTAAATTATAACTCTTGAGAATACCACCAAATAAAATGTCCCCAAATCAGTTCTCAGAACGAATCCTCAAATGACTCCCTCCTCCCGAGTAGTATTCTATTATTTAATATTAATTTAAAAAATCCAGCAGAATGACTAAGTTCCCTGTCTTTTGAAAAGTTGGCATCTGTAAATGGCTATGAATATTTATGTGACAGTACAACTGGCTGCAATGTCAAATTTTTCTTGGGGCTCTGGCCTAGATTTGGGTGTAGGGAGTAGAGTGAGGAAGTGCCTTGGGATGCCTGTGGATTGGTTAAGTAAACCTGTACTTAATGCAGCTTTACTCTAAAGTGATTTCATACATGAGGTCAGATTTATAAAATGCAAACTGTACTGTAAATAAAGGATTCATTTTAACTTTTGGCCAATAATATACCATTTGCAGATTGTTTGTAAAGCAAAATGATCTTGCAGCAAGCACTATTAAACACAAAAGCACAATCTTGATAAATAAAAAGTATATGCATCTCCCTCCATGTACTGTAAATGTATCATTGCAAACTATGAATGGAAACAAAAGCTGAAGCATTTAACACGCTCAGACATTAATAAATCAATTTATACCAAGCTGGTTTACAATCAAAGTAAAGTGGTTTGTAAATATTTCTCAGCATTAAAAATACAATCAAAAATATATTTTTCACTCAAGTACTCTTGAACATTTTATTTTCATGCCCAGCCAACAGGTTACGTTCTAGGCACCTTTTTATATGTTTACATGTTTTATCTTAAAGCAGAACTAAAGTCTGCATTGTGTTAGGCTAGGTTTACATCTATGTGTTTTGCAGTGCTTTGCAGATTTGCAGAAACACACTACAGTCCATTTAACATTAGTTCCTATGGGTCACGTTCACATTTATGCAGTTTCCACGTGTGTGTTTTTGGAAAGGTGCAGGCACCTTTTTAAAAGCAGCACAGTGCATTTTTGGCTCCATAGACTGCAATGGAATTGCATCAAAAAAAGATGAAAAGCATATCGCGTTTTACTGCATGACAACAGACACCTCCTCCTAGCAACATTAACACATTTCAAAACCACAAAACACAATAAAAACGTATTAAATACACATGAAAAACAAGCTTTAAAAAACGCTCTGGAAAATGGGCCTCAAGAAAATGAATAGATATACTACAAACCAATTAAAAATCTTTTAAAGAAAAAAAAAAAAAAAAAAAACATGCATAGATATAAACCTAGCCATAGGTCGCGTTGGTCTGTCAACCCTGGGGTGTATCCATTACTGTTGTGTTGTTTTTCATCATTAACCGCTTCCCGACCGCCTCATGTAGATATACGTCTACAGAATGGCACGGGCAGGCAAAAGCACGTACGGGTACGTCCCCTTTAATTTGCCTGCCCGGGGGGCGCGCTCGCGACCCGGTCGGGAGCTCCGTGACCACGGCCGCGGGACCAGCGGACCCGATCTTTAGACGTACAGCCACGCCCCCCTACTGTAAAAAAAACACAACACGTCACACTGACTCCTCCCCGCCCCCTAGTGGTTAACCCCTTCACTACAACTGTCATTTACATAGGAATCAGTGCTATTTAAATAGCATTGATTTCTGTATAAATGACAAATGTCCCAAAAATGTGTCAAAAATGTCCGATGTGTCCGCCATAATGTCGCAGTCACAATAAAAATCGCTGATCGCCGCCATTACTAATAAAAAAAAAATATTAATATAAATGCTATAAAACTATCCCCTATTTTGTAAACGCTATAACTTTTGCGCAAACTAATCAATAATCGCTAATTGCGATTTTTTTTACCAAAAATATGTAGAAGAATACGTATCGGTCTAAACTGAGGAAAAAAAATGTTTTTTTTATATATTTTTGGGGGATATTTGTTATAGCAAAAAGTAAAAAATATTGCATTTTTTTCAAAATTGTCGCTCTATTTTTGTTTATAGCGCAAAAAATAAAAACCGCAGGGGAGATCAAATACCACCAAAAGAAAGCTCGATTTGTGGGAAAAAAAGGACGCCAATTTTGTTTGAGAGCCACGTCGCACGACCGCGCAATTGTCAGTTAAAGCGACGCAGTGCCGCATCGCAAAAAGGGGCCTGGTCCTTTGGCTGCCAATTGGTCCGGGGCTGAAGTGGTTTTAATGAATTAATGACTTGGTGCTGACACCTAGTGGCCATTCAGTGTTATTACGTGTTTATTTCGGCATATCTCAGTGGTATGACCCAGCTCCCCTCTCTGTTGGGGCTAGTTAGTTTAGTTCTTTAGATAGACCCTCTCTTTCTATGTTCCCTCAGTGAGCTGCTATCCTTCATAGCAAACAGAAGACTGAGAAGATTATTGTCTTTTTACACTTCAAATGAAGTTTAAGAAGTAAAATTATATTGGATTAATTGTCCGTGTCTTTTTGAAGAGTTAAAGCAGAACTTCATCCAAAAGAGGAAGTTTCCGCTTTAAGACCTCCTCCCCAACTCCTCTTTAACTAGGGCAATTTTTTTTAGGTGGGGTGGGGCTTAGACAGGTACCAGCACCCAATTTAACTCGGATTGCCTAGGCGATCCAAGCAGATGTTCTCCTTTCCCCTTCCTTCCCCACAGTCTTTTGGGACATGTCATGTGTCCCAGAACACTGTAGGACCATTCACGATCTGGCTCACACAGGGAAGAGCCAGCTGTAGAGCCGCAACTGTCACAGCCAAGTTCCCACAGTTAAGATCTTTTTTTAAAGCAATAAACATTCTTCATATAAAAAGAATCCCCTAATGAAGTTTAACCTCCTTGGCAGTATTCCTCAGGGTTAAATTTCAGTACCATTAGTGTTAACCCCGAGCCACACTCGGGATTGCATTGCAGGATCCAGGAAGAGGTTACGTACCTTGTCCCCAGGATCCTGCTGTGTCCGGCGGCCAGCGGCCGGATCCTCCGGCTGATACTCTGTATTCCGAGTTCTGTTCCCTGCGAGCATCGCAACGTATGGGGGCGGAACAGGCGGCAATTTCAAAAAGTATAAAACACAACACATACACAATACATTGTAATCTTATTGGATTACATTACTGTATCAAATCATTTGACCTCAGTTTGTCTTAGTGCTTTGTCCAGTGCCCTGCCTGCAGTTTTACTGTTCTTTCTGACATTCTTTCTGCCTTGAAACTTGAGAACGACCATGGCACCCAAAAAGCATGCCTCTACATCAAAAGCAGTTATGACCAGCTTGAAACAGCAATAGCGAATTAGAATCACTTGCAGAATTGAGCAATAGTGATTCGTGGGGAAATTTGTCATCAGACACGGAAAGTGACGACAGTGACAATTCTGTGACTGAGCTCAGTGATGTGCGAATTTGGTGGTCTATTAACTGCGGTATGCATAATGCAGTGCCCCCAAGATTCCCATTTACTGGAGCACCTGGTATGAAAGTGGACGTTGAAGATGACAACCCCTTGGCATACCTACAACTATTTCTGGCCAATGAGGTTATTTAAAAAATTGTTACGGAGACAAACCGTTACCAAGAGCAACAAGCTACTACGCATCTGAAGTTTTCAAGAAGTAGAAAGTGGGAACCAGTGACCAAAGATAACATTTGGGAAATTTGTGGGCTTAATAATACTTCAGGGAGTGGTGGGGAAACCCATTTAGAAGTGGTATTGGACAACTAATAAATTACTTTCCACTCCATTCTTTGGCAAGGTCATGTCAGAGTACAGATTTTTTCTGATGATGAAATACTTACACTTCGAAAACAACAAAGAATTGGATGAAACTACTCATTCTGCACCAAATCTCAAATGATTCTAAAAAATTTCCAAAGGAACTATGTGCCAGAAAGAGATTTAGCATAGATGAAAGTCTAATGGCCAACAAGGGAAGGCTCAGCTGAATACAATACATTGCATCAAAGAGAGCACGATTTGGCATAAAATCCTTCATGCTATGTGAATCGTCAACTGGCTACATTTGGAATTCAGTCCTATACACTGGGAAAGTAATAAAATTCAACCCAAAATACAGCAACTTCTGTTCTTTCACTGATTGAGCCATTGCTAAATCAGGGCTATTGCGTAACAACCGACAACTTTTACATATCTCCTAAACATTGTGAGTTTCTTCTGCAGAACAAAATGACATGTCTATGGATCTGTTAAGGCTAATCAGCGTGACATGCCGCCAATGTTTGGCAATAAGAAGCTGAAGACTGGAGAAATGGTTGCCTGGCAGAAAGGCAAAATGATGGTACTGCGATGGCGTGACAAGAAACATGAGTACAATCCATAATATCCCTGCTGTTATGGTACGCACAAAAGGTGGGAAAGAAATCATGAAGCCACAAGTAGTGATAGACTACAATAACACCATGGGAGGTGTTGACAGAGCCGACCAAGCAAAGACATTCTATCCAGCAATGAGGAAACTGCAAAAAAAGTACTACAAGAAGATCTTCAGGCATCTTCTTGAGAAATGCTTGTGGAATGCCTACATTCTGCTCAAAAAAGAGAGTGACAAGCCTGTAATCCATTCTGACTTTATTTGGAAAGTTGCCGAACTGATCTTTGAGTTGTCAACCCGGAACGTCTGACTGGTCGTCACTTCATGGACCACATCCCACCAGCTGAGAAAAAGTCAGCACGTACAAGGATGTGCGTGGTTTGTTGCTTGAAGCGAGATGACAGTGGAAAGAAAATCCGAAAGGAAACCAGATTCCATTGTCCTGATTGTGACGTCTGACTTTGTGCAGTCCCATGTTTGTGCAGTGACTAGTAATATTGCACTCTTGTTTGGACAAATTTCAGTGTTTTTGATTTGATTACATTATTGAATAAAATGTATTGAAAAAAAAGTATTATTATTATATGCTATTATTTATAGTTATTTATTATAATTTATGATTTTGTGTTTCAAACTTTAACAAACCCGGATGTCTAATAGACTCTTGTTTGGACAGATTTAAGTGAGTTATTCCTAAGAATTACAGGCCTACAATATAAAATGCCAAATTTCCATGCAAAACAATGTACCACTTTGGCATTCTAAAATCAGACATAATCATACCACCAGGGAGGTTAAAGTGACCTTAAGGTCCTCATTTTATTTTATTTTAACATGTTATACTTACCTGTCTGTGCAATGGAATTGCAGAGAGCAGCTCCGAGCAAAGAGGACAGAGTGAGCACATCAGCACTCTCAGTGATTCACAATGGGAGAGATTGCCACATGTAGCAAGCTTTCAGTAGGACAGCGCTGTGCTTAACCCTTCCTATCCTTTGCCCTGGGAGATCTTCAGAGCAGCCAGGTGGGCTGGTGGACAAGCAGCCAGGAGGGCTGGTAGTTCCTGCAGGCAGTAGAGCTGGGAGCAGTTCTACAAATGAGAGGAGATACTCTTGTATGCAGTTTACAACATACTGTACTATTTTCTAAAGGGGCCTGAGAGCTCCGAGTCCTCAGGGGACTTCTGCTTTTTTTTTATCACTAAGGACTGATGATGTCCAGGAAGGAGAACAGTCCAGGATTTTGTACATAGGAAGGAAGTTGTTCCCATTCATTGTTTCGGTCATGCTGGGCATCCCATAACCCTTTTACCCCATCCTAATAAATCCCTAATAAAACCAAGCTCAGAGACTGTTTTCTTGTGCTTGGGTGAAAATGGAAAATGCTTGTTGCCTGGCTGTGCAGGAATAGGGGAACCAGTTACCAGCTGCCCCTCTGGCGGTAATGCTACACTTTCTTTCTAAACGTTCTGCATTTATCAATGGCTAACAAGGTACACAAACCAGCTAATGATATTACTTAGTATGTATGCATAACATACTGTATACTATGACAAAATATCTACAAGAATGGGTACACTTTAGGATATTTAGGTGTTGTCTATAATATATTTTTGTATTGTTCGTACAGGGTATAGTGAAAGAAACTGCCTGGATCTTTCTTCTTACATTTCAGTGAAATTATCTTTGTTGCAGTACAAACAATGAGTCCTACAGCAAGGCCAGCTTTGCTCTGTCACATTAGCTTTACAGAGCATCTCACTACAAAACTGCAGGGGCAGCTGTTTGGCAGGAAGTATGAATTTTCTGCATATTAATAAACTGATTGGCAAGGTGACAGTGAATTTTAATTAAACCCACAGTGTTCGCATTTATCTTGATAGTCTACAAAGTCACCCCAACTGATATAAAATATTATGTTTGCGAACTATGCTACTTGCAGCAACTAATATTTGTAATATATATATTTTATATATGATATATATATATATAATGACTCTGCTGCAACAGTGTTTTGAAACATGACAATGGGGCCTATCTGCAAAGAGTTTTTGGAACAGACAAAAGTAAAACTAGAATGGTTACCTAAATGTCTCTTTGGGATATCCTTCTTAAGAAAACCTTAAAAATGTAAGCCCTCCCTAGCTGAACCCCAACAGTTAAAGGGGTTGTATAGGCAGGCGGATTTTAGATAAAAATCTTCTGTGTGCAGCAGCCCCCCTAAGCCCTCCTAATACTTACCTGAGCCCCATCTCTGTCGAGCAATGTCCACAAGCCCCTCGACCTTCCAAGACTCTAAGACCTCCTAATTGGCTGAGACACAGCAGCAGCGCAACTGGCTCAATCAAAGCCAGTCAGCCAATCAGGAGAGAGAGGGGGCGGTACCGCGGCCCCTTGTCTGAATGGGCACAGGGAGCTGTGACTCGTCTCTATTTGTCCTGTTTACCATTGTTACCGAAAAGTGAAAGTGAAAGAAAATCCAAAATGTTGGGTTGTCTTTAGAACAGTAATAGAGGGGAGTTCTTCCAATGGGGACACTAGTTCTGGTGACCCTGCTGTCAACCAGGGATTTCCTCTCACTTCATGTTTTGGGACAAAAAGTAATGGGAAATAGAATGCATGAAGGTAAAAGACCTTAAGTCTTTACTACCACTTTAAGCATTGCCTTAAAAGGATTTAATTGTCAAGCCAACATCTAACACCACAAAAATCACAGCACTAAAACCTACTGATCCAGGAGACCAGCCACCAAACCAAGTCTGGTCAGTGGGGATACAGACAGCAAGTAAAGGTCCTAACCCATCCCTATTATACTGAAAAATGTTTTTAACTGAAATACCACTTGACTTATGATTTGCCAACAATTTAACTTGTTATTGTGAGTTCACTTTCAAAACACTGACCACACCTTGAACATGTATGAAGTATCCCTTGGCTGAGAAATCCTGATTTGTAGTAAGCAAGTGTCATGCTTAAAGTGGTTGTAAACCCACATTTGTAGGTTTTACCTATAGGTAAGCCTATCATAAGGCTTACCTATAGGTAGTGAAATATCTCCTAAACGTGTGCCGTTTAGGATATATTTCCTTTACACTGCGCCAATGATGTAATCGGCGGATGCACTGTGAAGAGATGGATCTCCGTGCCGTTTCTTCACTCGTATGTGCCATGACTGACGGCTCCCGCACGCATGCATGGGAGTGACGTCACGCAGCTCTGGCCAGTCACAGAGCCGGAGTCCGCGCCCCCCCAGAAGGAAGAGTGCAGAAGATGGATGCGGCCACCAGCGGGGACACCGCGGGCTTCGTTTGCAGGTAGCCCATTATGCATACTAGCCCATTATGCTTTTACTTTGCAGGGTTTGCAAGGGAAAAAAGAGGAAGCAAAATCCATCAGGGTTTACAGAAATGTTCACAAACCAATGAACAATAGGTCAATACACTTGTAACCTCACCTGAATATTCACAGTTGCATATTCCTCCAGAGGAGGGACCCCCTGATCCCTTGCTGTTACTGTTAAGCAATAGTATGACTTCAGGCTAACTGAGAAAGGTTGGGTTGTCCAAATTTCACCAGTAGAAGCATTAATAAAAAAATGACCAAGATCGTCATCTGTAAACAAAAAGAAACATGAATAAAACTGACATCAGTTTCTAAAAATACATTTTATTTTAGTAAGCACTTGGCTCTACTGAGAGAGCAATCAGCTAGCTTGGCCAGTTTATGAAAGTTTGGGTTGCTGGATTTTACAAAATGCTGGTGTACATGGCAATATCACACATCATTTAACACAGATGTGAAAAAAATTCTGTGGCGGCCAGTCCATAAGGGGCGCTGTCCCCCTAATCCATGAGCCCGTCCCCTAATTTACATGCAGGGCGCTTGACACATGGATTCCAATGGAGTTTTTTCTTTTTTTTAAGCACATGATTAGAGTCTGATGCTCTAATTGGCTTCAAAAAAGAGTGGGCTCAGGGCGCAGAGCAGAGTTGTGTGACGATAGTGAATTAATATTCACTTTGTCTTCCTGATTCTCCTCCTGGCCAATAAGGATGTGGGTCTTGAGACCCGATTGTCCAGGGAGTCTTAGGACTCTTCCGAGTCCTGGTGACTGTTCAGCTGGGAGGAGAAGCAACGGCCCTGGCTCTTCCTTCCTCCTAAGGTAAGGTCCATCTCCCGTGGGTGTTGCATTGGATTGCTGACGCCTTCTCGTCCATCTAACGCCTGGGGGGTGGGGGTGTGCTTGCGACGATCACCACCTTTCCGTCCACCATCCGTCTCCTGCTGTGCTTTGCGGTGATCGCCGCCTTCCTGTCTGTCTCCAGCCACCACTGAAATTCATTAAATGTATCTTGTACATAAAGCTGGCAGTAGTACCCGAACCATTCTTGTTTTCACCTTCCTTATTCCCGTGTACGGTTTCTCCTAAACTGAGAGAGGGAGGGCAGCCCTGTGAGCCAATCTGACTTTACTGCATTGCATAGTTCTATCCATCTAGCAATGACGGCTTCCACATAGGGGGAAGAGAAGAATGATGATTTCATCAGTGTGCTTTTTCCTTCAAATTCTAGACCATGTAGCCTGCAGAGAAGTCGAAGGAAGTGCAAGACATGGTCAAAGTATCAAATGACAAGGCTTAGTCGAAGAGAATTACAAATACCTTGGCAGGTTAATTATATTTTATGTCGTTCAATTTTTTAGTCATCTGTTGGCTTGGAGTTCAGCTGTAAAACACCTCTTTTATACGTATATGATTAAAATGTGGTCTTATTGGTGTAATAGTTGAGGGCTGAATAATTCTATGTTCTTCAGCTCACATGCACTGAGTACTCATGGGGATGGAGAACTTGGGAAAACATGTATCCCCCTGCCATAAGCAGTCTAGACAAATATTAGGGTTGAATACCTGAAGGTTTGGCTATTCTTTGCAAAGTGAAACTTCACCACATTCACTAAGTTCCGGGGGAAATTCCTTTGAAAAGTGCAAATTCTATTTGCAGTGCAACTCCATTATTTCTAATTCTCTAATACTGCAATTACATTGAGCAACATCTAATAATTTATCACCAAACCACAATAGACAGAGGTTGGATTGGTTGCTGTTGGTTTTTGTACTTCTCATATTATCATTGCCTATTGCTGTGTACTGAATACGTCTGCAAGCCACTCATTCTTTACTGCTCTTTTCTCTCTATGGTCACACTCACTCACTTTGATTTCTGTATAAAGAGGAAAAGAGAATATCTAGGCTACACATTCCAAAGATATGTATTTATATAAGAAGAAACTATATATAAAAATGTGATGTATACTCCCTCCTTGGGTGTCCTCGGAGGAACCTAGAAGTGGCTTTTACCATCCTTCTCCCACCACCCCCTTCTGAAACTCCTAGATATACCTTAATATGTATTTATTTGTTGCTACTTCCTATACCGGCCTTACCTTGTAGCCTACCCTCCTCTCGCGATGGGGGCTGCCCTCTTATATCATACACTGTTGAGTTCTACATGTCTGGTCAAGGCTCTTCTCTTGTTGTTCTTTCAACAAACCAATTGTTGATTACATATACTCTGTGCCTCTTTGTTGTGCTTTTTCCCCTTTTATATTGATATTTGTGTATTGATGTGCACACTGTTATACAATAATCAAATATTTGAACAAGAAAATGGGATGTATTATGTAAAACGCATAACGCAAAATTAGTACAACTATTATCACTTCTCATAAAACAGCATTAAGTTGTTGCTTACCTGAAGACAATGAATACAGTACTGTCCCATTACCACCAGCATCAGGATCTTTTGCAAAAATGGTTGTCACCAACATGTGTCCTTTCTGACCTTCTGGAACCTGGAAAAAAAGAATAGAAAGCCGGTGAGTTATTAAACCTAAAACATGTGCTGCCTCATTACAACACCTGATAAAACATTATAGTGCATATAGATAATATGAACAAGTGATAGATATTCTGCTTGCTGGCACAACATTCACATTTCCTGTGCATTTTTTTAAAAATTCTGTCTAATGAGCTTTTCTTTATACACATTTTTTGTAACTTAGCACAATATGTTAAAATGGAACAATTACTGTACAATTGTATTCACAAACATCTTGCTCGGTGCAGCTTCCAGACAGAACACTAGATGGCAGCCAGATTTCATAAATGGAGTAAAATTACACAGCTGTTTACTTTCCAATATTTAACAAACCTTGACATGCAGTTGCTTTCCTAATGGCAGTTGTGGAAAATATGGCTTGTTATCATTAAGGTCAGCAACTGTGATGTAAACTGTGGTTGTGGCATTACGACGTGGAGTGCCATGGTCCGTCACTAACACAGTAAACTGATGGTGTGTTTGCTTTTCATGATCTAAAGCAGCACAATTTATAACTTCACCTAAAGAATGCAAAGAAAGACACAAAAACATTGTATGATTTGCAGGTTCATTACAGCGGTAATAAATGTGATAAAAGTGATTACAACCAATCAGCTTTCCATTTTCTGCAGCCATATTAGTTCATAGAAGATTTCTGATTGGTTGTCTTAGGTGTCTCCTTTTTGCACACAGTAGCTGTACTTTAGGCTGCCTTATTAAATAAGCCTATGGGAGAGAGGTTTTATTTAAGCCTTATGCCACATGGATGAAAGCACACTAATGCTGCATACACACTAGCAGATTTTCCGTTGGAAAAATCTTGGATGGTTTTTTCCGACGGAATTCCGCTCAAGCTTGTCTTGCATGCACACGGTCACACAAAAGTTTGAACTTTTGACCGTCAAGAACGCTGTGACGTACAACACTACGACGAGCCGAGAAAATTAAGTTCAATGCTTCTGAGCATGCGTCAAATTGTTGCCGAGCATGCGTAGGAATTTTGCACGTCGGAATTGGTACAGACGATCGGAATTTCCGATCAAAACTTTTTCCCACCGAAAAATTGAGAACCTGCTCTCAATCTTTTGCTGGCGGGAATTCGGCCAGCAAAAGTCTGATGAAGCATACACAAGGTCGCATTTTCCGACCAAAATCTGTCATCTGTCTTTTGCTGGCCGAATTTCTGATCATGTGTACGGGGCATAAGCGTGTGCAACAAGGCTCATTATAAGGCTCCATGCACACTGGGCTTAAAAAAAAACGTCTGTTCTATTGGGAGTAAAAAATGCTCATATAGAGCATTTTTTGTAAAAGTCTAGATGAGTTTAGAAGAGTTTTACTTTTTTTTTGCCAGTGAGCTCCAATCAGAAACACGAATTAGAAGGTTTTTTTTTCCTGCCTCTAAACCTTGAGCTTAAAATATGCCTGTAAATGTCCTAATGTACATAGACACATAGGATAACATTGAGCTGCTTCTACAGGCAAAACACAAAACTCCTGTAGAAGCAACATTTTTTAAGCCAGTGTGCATGGAGCCTAATTGTCCAGCATAGCATGGCACAGTGGGGTTGTAAATAGGCTGTTTACTTTGCAAGGCAATTTCACTTAGCTTGGTAAATGTGAAAATCCATTTAGCAAAGAATGCCCATAAAGGGAACTAAAAGAAAGAAGAAAAAAAAAAACAGTATTTTAGCTTGCACATGATTCACTAAGCTAAGGGAAATTTCCCCTGTAAAGTGAGAATTCCCTTTGAAAGGGAACAGCCTATTAGCCTTTAGTAAATCACCCCCATCTTATCTAATATGCATCTTGTGCAATTTTATTTTAAAGTACATTTTTTAGTTTGTGAAATAGGTTTCTACAAACATATTAAAAACACCTAAATAAATCTAGTTGCCATTAAATACACTGAAATTTAACAAAAATAGTTTAAAGCACAGAACAAAGATAAAGGATAACATGAGAATAAAGGCTTTTAATGAACATCAACATACTGGAAGAGTAAATAACAAAAATATTGAAATAAAGCAGGCATCGGAAGGATGATTGGCCTATTCTAAAAAAGCAAGAGGTATGGCAATTAAATATTTTCATTTTGCTTATGAGAATGTTGGTATAGAGATTATTTCAGAACCATATATTGGGTGTAATCCAGAATTTACTTGTTCACATATTTGCAATATTTTATAATGTGTTTTTCAAGTGTTTTTTTTTGTTTCATAAATTCAAGCTTTTTAATCATGCACTACCATGCGATTACATGTGATACCATTCAAATCTATGCAACCCATTTTTTTTGCTGGAAACCACATTAAAGTTGCACAAAGCAGGATTTCTGCTAATGCAACACATCTAAAATGTGTAAATGTGAACACTCTCATTGGGTTTTTTTTTTCTCTTGTTTCCATGTTATGGAGAATGTACCAGGAGGAATGGGAAAATTAAAAATCTGCAAAAACACCAAAAACTCCATGCTAGTCAGGGACAGATCTGGAAACTATAGCAGTCCCAACCAAGCCCAGACGTAAAGCCCAACTCTGGGGAAAATAAAAATCCTCTCTTGCAGTGGGGATGCCCAACACATCAAGGGTTAAATGTTCGCTATGGGAAGGGAAAAGCAGTTTTACCACAGGTGTGCACACAGGGTGTGCTGGATGTGCTTGGGCACACCCTAATCACCCAATGCGAATTAGCAGGAAGTGGCTTCCTATGTTGGCAAACCGAGAGGAGGAGGAGCCGGAAGCGCCAGTGGGGGACCTGAGAAGAGGAGACTTGGGGCTGCTCTGTGCAAAACCATTGAACAGAGCAGGTAAGTATGACATATTTATTACTTACAAAATAATGCCTTTACAATCACCTTAACATTCTTCCACAAGTTCAAAGATACTTGTAAAAGTAGTTAGATACATAAGGATGATGTATCATTCATTTTAAGAATGTGCTGGACTTAAAGTAAACCTGTACATAATGTCCTGAAATATTGGCTCACTGGCTGCCATGCTGACCTTATAGACTCTGTTTGAAAGACCTGCTATAAGTATGGAAATTAGAGGTTCTGACTTCACTGGCTGTTTGCAAATTCTAGATCAGGGACTTAAAAAGTATGAGGGTCAGAGACAGCTAGGCAACTACCATTTTCCGAAGCATATCACCAATAGCAACCTTCATATTGCTCCCAGTATTTGTTTCCATGTAGGCCTCATTCACACCACACGTGCATAAAAACTGATGGAAAAAAGTGCAGATTTGACTTGCATAGAATATCTTGGGCTTGTTCACACTATGTGTAGAGATGTGCATATTTATTATGTAGCCAACACACTATTCCCAATGCACACGTTCCTGTAAAAGTGACTGTATGTAAAAGTGGGTGCTGAAGTGACCACCGGCTGAAGCGTGAATAGTCAGAGCGAGAGATGTCCCCAGCACACCATGGGTCTCCAAAATTGGGACCAAAGCTTTATTCAGCGATCACATCGTTACAGCAAACAGCAACGTTTGGGGCCACGCAGGACCCCTTCATCAGGCAGGTGTCCTGCGTCCACATCATATGCCTGATGAAGGGGTCCTACGTGGCTAAGTTGCTGTTTGCTGTAACAATGTGATGGCTGAATGAAGCTTTTAACCCAAGTTTTGTAGACTCGTGGTGTGCTGGTGACATCTCGCTCTACTTACTATGTAGGTCTCTGCATTGACACAAAGAAAACAAACGTTTCCTATGTGTTGTATTCACAGCATAACACTTCTGTCATGTGAGGTGTTTTTTTTTCTGCGTGGAAATATGTAACATCAATTTTCTGCAAGGGCATAGAGAAATCCATTGTTCTCTATGTGCCCTGTTTACACCACAATGTTGATGTCATGTGAGTTTTTTTTTCTGCACAGAAAACACCAGCGTTGTGGTTTGAACAGGGCACATGGAGAACAATGGTTTTCTGTGTGCCCTTACAGGGACAGGTGCAGAAAAACACGATGTGCAAAAAGCCTTGTATGGATGGCAAAATAATGGGGGAGAGATTTACTAATAATGGAGCACTCAGAATCTGGTGCAGCTGTGCATGGTAGCCAATCAGCTTCTAACTTCAGCTTGTTCAATTAAGGTCTGACAATAAAACCTGAAAGCTGATTGGTTTCTTTGTAGAGTTGCACCAAATTCTGCACACTCCAAGTTTAGTAAATCAACCCCATTGTCTCCTATGATGCTAATCCTTGATTGAATATTGATGGGCTATTCCAGCTAGTAAGTCTGAAAACAACATAGTTGATAAACCTATACATTACCTGTCTTAGAGCTGATTTGGAAATAATTTTCTTCGGACAAGAGGAAAAAGGAAAGCTGCCCATTTTTCCCAGAGTCTCTGTCAGATGCTGTGATTGTGCCGATTACTCCATTAGGACTAGAGCTTTCCACAGTGGTGAAAAAATACATGGTTTGACTGAAAGCAGGGGAATTGTCATTAACATCCAAGACCTTGACAATTACTGAAGTAGAAGCCGTTTGCTCCTCAACAAAGTCTGTACATCTTGCCACTACGATCAGATTGTACACATTGGTTCTTTCGAAATCCAGAGACCGACGCAAGAAAATCGATCCGGTATTGCGATGAATTGCAAATGGAGCTGAACTTTCAGGCCACAAAGAGTAAATAATCCTTGACAGCTGGCTTTGTGCGCCTTCAATGTATGCTTTGACCTGGAGGATTCTGGAATATACTGCAAAATCTTCATTGATTTCAATTTGATGCGCTAAATTACCAAAGGTTAAAGTGTTAATTGTGTCTGGCTTTGTGACACTGATGGTTAATGTAAGAAGAGAACTTAAGAACGGATGTCCATTATCTTCAGCTGTTATCAGCAGAATATGTTCACACACCATTGTTAAAGTAGTATTGAGGTACAAGATTCCAAAATTGGGGTCAATGACAAACACATCCTGGTTTTCACTTGCAATGCTATATGAGATGAGTCCATTGTATCCACTGTCAATATCCTGTGCCTGAGCTATATACAGAGCACTGCCGGGAGAAGTGTTTTGCTGCACACTTATTCTGTCATTCTCTCTTGGAAATACAGGTGGATTGTCATTCACATCAGTTATAGTTACATTGACTTGTGTGCTGCTATAGGCTGGAGAGTTTCCTAGTTGGGACTGGACAGTGAGCACAACAACAGGCTGAGTTTCATGATCCAGCTGCTTTGCAGTAGTAATAATACCAAACTGGGGGTTTATGGAGAACATCTCTTGCAGATCGCCAGATAATATCCTGTATGAAATGGGCTCCATGGAATCTTTAAACAAGCAAAAACAGACTTGATTAAAAATGAATATTAACAACACATAGAAAATTGGAACTCAAAATATGAAGATGGATTATAACTGTGACAATACATTACAACTACTGCATATAATAAGTCATACCCTTATCTGCAGAATATATGAATGTCTAATAGTTTACCACTTTTCAGTATGTGTGAATGAATTGTTTACATCAAACTCTCAGGAACACCAGAAAATAAATGTTTTCCTAATAGCCTTCTATCCTCCCCTCTCTTTATGTAATACATTGCTTGCCAGCAATTTGACAAGCCAATGCTTGTCTTTCTCAAGATGTCTTGAGAAAGACATATAGGGGTTGATTTACTAAAGGCAAATCCACTTGAAAGTGCACTTGGAAGTCCAGTCACTGTAAATCTGAGGGGACGATCTGAAATTAGGGAAAGCTCTGCTGATTTTATCATCCAATCATGTACAAGCAAAAATGCTATTTTTTATTTTGCTTGCATGTCCCCCTCGGATCTACAGCGACTTGCACTTCAAAGTGCACTTGTAGTGCAAAGTGGATTTGCCTTTAGTAAATACACCCCCCAATGCCTTGTCGAAACATCGACCCAAATAAACCTGTTTATGTTGCTTTAATGCAAGATCTGCAAGTGCCTCTTCCACTGGAGTGTATATAATTTATATATATATCTATATATAGATATATATATATATCTATATATATATATATATATACAGTATCTCTCAAAAGTGAGTAAATATACACATTTTTGTAAATTTTTTATTATATCTTTTCATGTGACAACACTGAAGAAATTACACTTTGCTACAATGTAAAGTAGTGAGTGTACAGCTTGTGTAACAGTGTCAAAATAACTCAACACACAGCCATTAATGTTAAACTGCTGGCAACAAAAGTGAGTACACCCCTAAGTGAAAAGGTCCCAATTGGGCCCAATTGGCCATTTTCCCTCCCCGGTGTCACGTGACTCGTTAGTGTTACAAGATCTCAGGTGTTAATGGGGAGCAGGTGTGTTAAATTTGGTGTTATGACTCTCACTCTCTCATACTGGTCACTGGAAGTTCAACATGGCAACTCATGGCAAAGAACTCTCTGAGGATACTAAAAACAGAATTGTTGCTCTACATAAAGATGGCCTAGGCTATAAGAAGATTGCCAAGACCCTGAAACTGAGCTTTAGCACAGTGGCTAAGACCATACAGCGGTTTAACAGGACAGATTCCACTCAGAACAGGCCTCACCATGGTTGTCCAAAGAAGTTGAGTGCACATGCTCAGCATCATATCCAGAAGTTGTCATTGGGAAATAGACGTATGAGTGCTGCCAGCATTGCTGCAGAGGTTGAAGGGGTGGGGGGTGAGCCTGTCAGTGCTTAGACCATATGCCACACACTGCATCAAATTGGTCTGCATGGCTGTCATCCCAGAAGGAAGCCTCTTCTAAAGATGATGCACAAGAAAGCCCGCAAACAGTTTGCTGAAGACAAACAGACTAAGGACATGGATTACTGGAACTATGTCCTGTGGTCTGATGAGATCAAGATAAACGTATTTTGTTCAGATGGTGTCAAGAGTTTGTGACGGCAACCAGGTGAGTACAAAGACAAGTGTGTCTTGCCTACATTCAAGCATGGTGGTGGAAGTGTCATGGTCTGGGGCTGCATGAGTGCTGCCAGCACTGGGGCGCTACAGTTCATTGAGGGAACCATGAATGCCAACATGTACTGTGATATAATGAAGCAGAGCATGATCCCCTCCGGTCAGAGACTGTGCCGCAGGGCAGTATTCCAACATGATAACGACCCCAAACACACCTCCAAGATGACCACTGCCTTGTTAAAGAATCTGAGGGTAAAGGTGATGGACTGGCCAAGCATGTCTCCAGACCTAAACCCTATTGAGCATCTGTGCGGCATCCTCAAATGGAAGGTGGGGGAGCGAAAAATCTCTAACATCCACCAGCTTTGTGATGTCGTCATGGAGGAGTGGAAGAAGACTCCAGTGGCAACCTATGAAGCTCTGGTGAACTCCATGCCCAAGAGGGTTAAGGCAGTGCTGGAAAATAATGGTGGCTACACAAAATATTGACACTTTGGGTCCAATTTGGACATTTTTACTTAGGGGTGTACTCACTTTTGTTGCCAACAGTTTAGACATTAATGGCTGTGTGTTGAGTTATTTTGAGGCAAATTTACACTGTTATACAAGCTGTACACTCACTACTTTACATTGTAGCAAAGTGTCATTTCTTCAATGTTGTCACATGAAAAGATATAATAAAATATTTACAAAAATGTGAGGGGTGTACTCACTAAGTTAGTTACTGAAGATACAAGCCTGGAAGGAAAAAAACATACACATATTTTCTAAAGCAGCATTCTTCAGTAGAATTATTTTTCTATTGCCAACTAATGGAGTTGTTTCAGCTTTTGTGAGTAACTGATGTCATTATATGTCCAATTTCAGAAGCTACTGCAACTGCTGTTGAGTCAAGACAACAAAGGTCAAATAATGAAAAGCTGAAAATTAAAATGTTACTCTTCCTGCAGTGGAACTGTAGAATTTTTTTTGCAGCATAGTCAGTGCCGTTTGACATTCAACTGGTGGGCAACTGCAATTTTCTGTGAGCTACAACAAAGCAGCATATGCATTGCTGTACCTGATTTGGAGGGACTGTCCCTCTTCTGGAACAAAGTCCATCTGTCCCTCTTTCCTTATAATTTTGGTCTCATGTATATGCATGTTCTATAAAAACAATATGTTCTATTTAGCTATTAAAAGTTGTATAACAGTGCTAAGCCTTTTATTGAATTTCTAAAAGGTTGCATTTGGAGATTTCAAAAGCCAGTATAAAGCAATAGTAGTGGTTAAAAGTACTATGTTTTGCAATATAATTCTCCAGATAACGGGGTTTGGCAGGGGTGTATGCTTTGTCTACATACTTTTGCTAATAGTTGCCCCTCTTTCCCATTCCAGAAAGTATATGTAACAAAAAATATATATTTTAGTAAACCAAAAAGCAAGCAGTTGTAAAATACATTCAAAAAAGGCTCATCAGGATTTTCATCTATCAGATCATTACTGGGGACTTCAATATGGGATTTTCCGTTTACTTGGTAAAATCTGTCACAGCATACCAATGCAATTTTCTTTCTCTGTAAGATTTCTATATCATTCTTAGTATTCAAGTTACAGTCCCTCACATATCAACACTAAGCAATGCTATTTCTAAGCAGGAACCAAACAGATTCAAGCATGTCCTAAAAAAATGAAAGATGAGATTGGAAAATCTGAACCTATTTAGCCAGGGAAATAACATTTCGTAGTATTGACATTTTAATACAGTATGTCAACCTGATTACCCTTTTTTATTTTTAGCAATCTAAAAAAGAAAAAAAAAATGTGACATTTGGGACTACCAAACTGCAAGGCGAGAGTGAGAGACTTGCCTTTAATAGTGCTCTAGATGGCAGCAGAGACTAAACCCATGTCTAGTTCTGAAGCTGTTCTACACATAGGATGGTAGCGTATTTTCCTATCTCTCCTTGCACAAGGTGTAATGTGGTGCCTGCAAAGTCAATGTGGTTGTCATGCATTCTGCTAGTAGGAGATCCATGTTCCTTAGTGCACTTGGTAGGACGCATATACATTAGTAATGATAAGTACATTACAGTATATGACCAAAATTTTGTGGGCATCTGACCATCATGCCTATATGAGTTTATTGGACATCCCATTAACATGAAGTTGACCCCCCTCCCCTCTTCCCAACCCTTGCAGTTATAATAGCCTCCACTCTTCGGGTAAGATCCAAAGATGTTGGACTCCATTCAAGTTTCTCCTTACCAAGCTCCTTAAACCAGTTCTTTGTGGACGTGGCTTTGTGCACCTGAACAAATAACTTGGTTCACTAAGAACTAACTAAGATGGAGCTACAAGCATGGCACAGGAAGTATTGCTTTGGGAATATAAATAGGCTGAGTGAAGTCAAATGTTGGCCCCAGAACTTGACGCCGTTCTTCTAGTATACTTTAACGTAGTCATCATCTGCTTTATCAGCCAAAATGAATAACAGTAAACAAAGCACTAATTAACAATGGATATACAAGCATGGCTCAGGGAGTACCCATTTACTCACCATGCTCAGATGCAGGTGCAGGCCTTTTTGAACTCCTCAATTTCCTATTTTTTTTAGACATGCCTGGTGAGGATAAACTTCTGTGCTTCGCTCCTTCAGCAGCTCAGAGAGGCAACGCCTGATAGGGCATAGGAAGCTGGGCAATTGATCTGCAGCCAGGTGAATGCACCCTCCATTTTCAGAACCTGAGTCGTGTGCAGAGTGTGTGGGAATGTGGGCAGCTGGCCAAAAGCCAAATAGTATGCAGCTTCTCCAAAAGGTCCAGCTACTATGAGAAGCTCCTCCCAGATTGCTATCAGAGTACTCCAGTTTCAGTGGGGTGGACCTTTGCCCTTGGTCCTTTGACCCCTCCAGCTGTTCTGTGTTACCAGAGCTTTTCTAAACTTCACTGTGAGGGATGCTGTGTATGAGGATATTCTCAAGTCTGTCTGTGTTTTGAACTGTTTTACTAAAGTAGTGCTTCTTGGAAATGCTCCAAACTGTTCAGGTATTGGCGCAATATAGTTAAAACTATTAACCAAGTCTATCAAACCCGCATAGATCTAGACCCTAAAATATGTCTCACTTTCTTGGGCTAGATGAAGAAATATTTACACCTGATATTATAACACCTATAATTAGTCTACTATTTATAGCGCGCAAAACAATTGCATTAAAGTGGTTGTGCCTTGGGCCCCCTACACATGAGGAATGGTGACTTCAAGTTAACAATGCTTTATTGAAAGAATGATAAGTGTATCAGAATAGAGGTACAGCTAATACATTTTAGAAAGTTTGGAAACCTGGTTGACAGTTCTTGGTTTGGCCCCCTTCTCATTATTTTCTTATAAAATATAGCAGTGCTAATTGGTTGAGCGAGGGATAAAATACAGCAGTGATGAATAACACAAATCTAGAAAATAGCTCAGGAAGGTATACAGATGGTAGAAAATAAGCACGCTGCTAGCACTAAGACATACAAAATCAATGCATTTCTTTTTGATGATCAAAAAATGGTATAGTTAATAAATATATCAAGACACTTGCTGAAATGCACATACCAATGTTCTAACCCCAACAGCCCACAAAAAAACATCAATAGTGCAAGCATATACAAAAACATGGTGATAAAAAGGGCATGCTTCTCATGATTCCATTAAACTGGCATAATAGGAAAAATTGCCCTTCGTAATTAATCCAAAAATCATCCCATTCATATAATTCAATTAAAAAATATATTATTATTAGGCCTCATGCCCATGGACATTTTTACAGCCGCTTTTATGAGCGTTTTTTGCAACTTAAAAACGCCTCTCTATGTTAGCCAATGGCCTCATGCCCACCATGGCGTTTTTGAGCTGTAAGTGGCATAGGCATTTTAAGCTCCAAAAAAAAAAAGTGCAGAGGGGAGAAGAACCGGAGAGGAGAGTATAACGGGAGAGGGGAGAAGGACCGGACAGGAAAGAACACGTCGCCAGAAGAGGGAGAAGAGCCGGAGCTGCTTTAATAAAATACTTTAAAAACCTGTGTAGTGTGTTTATTTTTGAGACTTTTTAATGGGTCGATGTACCCTATACTCATTCACCTAGGGTGGGGCTTCCAGATCACTATAAGTCCCCGCCCGCAGACCCCAACAACCACCGGGCAAGGGTTGTCAGGAAGAGGTCCTTGTCCTCATTAACATGGGGACAAGGTGCTTTTGGGGTGGGGGGGCACAGGGGCCCCCTCTGCCCCAAAGCACCAACCCCCCCCCCACATGTGAGGGCATGTGACCTGGTATGGTCCAGGAGGGGGGGACCTGCCGGGCGGCATGCTTGGATAAGGGTCTGGTATGGATCTTGGCAAAATGTTGTCAGGGTTTCCCTACAAGATTTTCAGCACACAAGTCGCACCGGAAGTCGGATCCTCTTGATCCGACTTCTGGTGCGACTTCTATTCAAATCAATTGGCTCCCATAGGGAACCATTGATTTTAAATAGAGACAGAGAAACGCAGCTGAAAGCTAGCGTGGCTAAATGCGCTTTTTTCCTGGTGTCGGTACTAGCTTTGCAGCTCGTTTTTTAAAACGTCCGTGGGCATGAGGCCTTAGGCATAAGTGGCACAGCCAACTACCATAACAGGAATAATGAGAATCTGCACCATTCCTGTGAGGAATAATCCAATGATAAGCTATGGCCTGCTTTGAAAACATCATTTGGAGTGTTGGGATTAGAGCAGTCACAGTACATTTAGGCAACTGCTTTTATATACTGTATGTATTAATTCATGTTTTGACAATTAAAATACATATATTATTTTTGTATGTCTTGATGCTAGCAGTGTGCTTATTTCCTACCATCTACATGCCTTTGTGAGCTATTGTTAGAAAACTGTTAGGAGGTTAGTTTCAGAATATGAATCAAACCAGGTATAACTGAACGGTAAAAAAAAAATCACACATGAGCCTCCTAAATGAGAGATTGATGAGCAATTATTGTCCTGCTGCATTCAAATATATGGAAGAGAAGACAGGAAATGAATCTCTTTAAGTTTATGTCATGCGTTAAAGTTGAGATACTATAGGAGATTAATTACTAAACTGTACTACTTAAAATCTTATTGATTGATAAAAATTTTATAGTGTGACTAAGCTACTAAAATTCACTCATGAAGGGCTAACCTAAAGGTAATATGAAATGCAAACATACAGACTATAACTCTGTTATGATAGTTAAATGAATACTACTTTGAGCATAAAACATTTTTTAATTCTGTTTATTTTTGATATAAGAAAAGGAAAAGTTGATAACGCATAAGGCCCGAAACACTTGAAAACGCTAAAAATTACACTTGTGAGTCCAATCATATGAAGATCAGGTGGATAGCTGACAAATCAAAAATATCAAATAACTACCTAATGTAAACATTTATCAATGAAAATACTATACAGCATTTCAAATACATTTCAAAGACATATCAGCAATAGATATTACAACTTTAAAAGTAATCATGACCTTGAGGTAGACACACATGAATAAGCAAAAATCTAATGCTTATTTGTGTATGCCATACTTGGTCATAAAGTATACATTAAGTTAGGATCAACCTTTTCCCTTAAACAGTAGATACTGTTTTTTCTAGCAGATATGATCTTCACATTTCTAGTTTTTAGTATTGACTGCATGATGATATCCACAATATAATTGATTAAAATTTGTACAATATGAGTTATGTGAGCTGAAGAAAAATACAGACCATCACTTTCAGCTTTATGGATGAACACTATATTTTTTTTAAAATTTAAACTCAACTTCAGCCAATAGATGTATGAAGAACAACTTCTCTTCTAAAGATGTGATTGCTTTGATCCTATTAGGGAATTGTGACAATTAACACTATAGTAAATAAATGAATAAATAAAATGATTAAAAGCAGCTGACTTGTAAAACCTTTTCCTTTCTACTGAATCTAACCCTTCATTTCATCACTGCAATTTGGCAGTTTCAATAAGAACTATAAGATCCCTACATTTTTAATCTACAGTTCTGTTTCTGTCCTTATTCATCTGACTGCTGAACCTGTTTCTGCTGTCTATACTATCTATCCAGCAGTCTTATTCAGCATCAGCATTTAACCATTTAATATAGCCTTAAAAGCTGCAGTGGGTGCACACACTAGATATGTTTAGTCCCATAGTCCCCTTTCCGTACCACCCATTAAAAAAAAAATTCAGGAACTAATCACGAAAAAAAAAAAAAAAAAATATATATATATATATACTGTGCAAAATTATAAACGCAACACTTTTGTGTTTGCCCCTATTTATCATGAGCTGAAGATCTATGACTTTTTCTATGTACACAAAAGGCCTATTTCTCTCAAATATTGTTCACAAATCTGTCTAAATCTGTGTTAGTGAGCACTTCTCCTTTGCCAAGATAATCCATACACCTCACAGGTGTGGCATATCAAGATGCTAATTAGACAGCATGATTATTGCAGGTGTGCCTTAGGCTGGCCATAATAAAAGGCCACTCTAAAATGTGCAGTTTTACTGTATTGGGGGGGGGGGGGGTCAGTATCTGGTGTGGCCACTATTTGCCTCATGAAGTGCAGCACATCTCCTTCGCATAGAGTTGATCAGGTTGTTGATTGTGGCCTGTGGAAGGTTGGTTCCTTCCTCTTCAATGGCTGTGCAAAGTTACTGGATATTGGCAGGAACTTGAACACGCTGTCATATACGCCGATCCAGAGCATCCCAAACATGCTCAATATGTGACATGTCCGATGAGTATGCTGGTCAGGCAAGAACTGGGATGTTTTCAGCTTCCAAGAATTGTGTACAGATCCTTGCAACATGGGGCCATGCATTATCATGCTGCAACATGAGGTGATGGTCATGGATGAATGGCACAACAATGGGCCTCAGGATCTCGTCACGGTATCTCTGCTTCTATTGAATGCCTTGCATTCATTGAGAAAATTACAAGACGTCCTCTGAATGCCACTTGTGTTGAGCAAGCAATCCTCTGTTGTTATTATGCAGCAGGGCCAAGCACTGACCAAGGAAGATAATGACAATCACTGTAGTAGTGGTGAATACTTTAGTGATTCTCTGTTTCCACAGATGTCTATTAGGTATAAGATATGCATTCTTTCATTGGTCCAAGATGGACCTATATAACTGTGCAACAAAAATCTATTCGTAAATTTCAGCTTCAAAAAAATAAATGTAAACAAATGTAGACAGTAATTCTTGTGGCCTCATAATCCTCCATCAAGAAGCATGATTAAGGATCTTTGGCCTAAAAATGTTAGTACTTAAGGGTGTCCATCAAAGATATTCCAAAATGTTGGGAACAGGAAGGAGAAAATTCAATTGAAAATAAAGCAAATGTACACTATTTAATTTGCCTGACTATGCAAACGTGTCCAACTTGCTGGGAATCAAAGAATGTAATATTCACAAACTGTGTTATTTTCTGCAGATTCTCCACAAAAATCCCACCTTATTTTGTTTGTCTTCAGTTTTTCTTTCACTGACACAAAGCTTCTTGAAGCTTCCTTTTTTTTCAGATCAATTAAATGACTGCAGTTACCATGATTTGTATAGTACATCTGTACTATAATCCACAGCAGGACAGTTTTCTCCATTGACAGAGATCTATATATTTGATTTTGAATTTGGAAGTAACACAAAGTTTTCATTCCAATTAAACTATGCAAGCGCAGATTTCTAGTGCTGACCTTTTTTCAAATGAAGTCAAAATAACTAGAGAAAAGTGCACATGCAGCTGTTAACTAAGGGGGCTACCATTTATCATTGTGGCTTTTTGAAACAATGTAAGAACAGCTGTTAACTGGGATCTTCAAGTTATATCAAACGTAAAGTGTATGTCTGGGCAAATAAGGATAAGGCATATTTAATACATTTCTGCAATACATTCACATTTCCCCAAGTTTAGTCAATTTCAAAATACGGCATGCACAGCAAATACCTGCTAATCTGTTTTGGCTGTTTGGGTATTTTGCTTGTGGTTAAGGTTTAGTGGCCCTTTAAAGTTATCCCTAAAATCCTTAATTGGTTCTAAAGGTTTAAAGTCTCTTACCTTTTAGGCATTGTATTTCTGAAGATTAAAAACTATTAGTGTACAGCGCCCCCCCCCCCCCCCCTATACTCACCGATCCCAATGTGCATGAGAGCAGAAGCTCCCCTGGGTCTCTCCCTCCTCATTGACTGAGCCAATGGCTGCTGCCGCTATCACTCACAGCCAGTGAGGATGGAGCAGGGGGGCGGGCCAAGCTGTGCTCTGTGTGTCTAATGGACACACAGAGGTGGCTTGGGAGCAAGCATGCATGAGTGCCCCTAGAGCAAGCAGCTTGCTATGGGGAACTCAAGGGGAGGGGGGTTTGGGCTTGAGCACTACTAGAGGACCCGAGAAGAGGAGGATTGGGGTTGCTCTGTGCAAAACTACTGCACAAATCAGGTAAGTATAAGATGTTTGTTATTTAAAAAAATCGGAACCTTTACAAACACTATAGTGCAGTATAAGCACAACCAGTTACAATTCCAATCCATCTAATCATGTTCACGCCTCTCTGTTCAAGTTATGAAAGTGTACTGTTTAGTAAATGGAAAATCATCAAAGACAGCAGAGAAGAGAAAAAAACACACCTATACATAATTGGAAAATGGATAGCCTAGTCCTGATGCTAATGAATTGTTTGTATCTGTGGTACTTTAATAATGCCGTTTACACGTGCTGAACTTACATTGTAGTGAAACTGGTAGATACTTACTTAAAGGTTCCCTGGCCTTGACAATGCCGACAGTGCTGCCTTGCGGAGCATCCTCTGCAATTACAAACACGTAGCGTGATTTCTCAAATACTGCCGGTGCCACTGCAGTCTTCAGAATTTTAACAGTGATTGATGCATTTACAGAAGATGTACGACCACCCTGGTCTCGAGCACACACAAAGAAGGTCACTTGTGAATCTTCCAAATGATTGAGAGCAGAGATCAAATAGATAATTCCTAAATATATATAAAAAAGACACACAGTTACAAGTTGTCCAACCAGCCCAACCTTCACAACAAACAGAAATCACCTGAATCACAATTTATAAAATATTATTTCAGTCTGCTTTTACCGCATACCTGTCATATTTTAGTACACAGCCATATCATCACACCACATCACATCACATCGTCTGATCAGATCGTTACATGTATGGCCACCATTAAATCTTGTGTGTTTATATGATCATAGCACCTGTTGGTAAACTTTATATCTTTGCAACTAATAGCAGTTCACACACTATACAGGATTCATTCTGCACCCCCAATTAGATTTGGGTGAACAGTCCACTTGCTCGCCCCCCCCCCTTTTCCTGACCTGCCATGCTCAGATACGGGTCTGGTATGAATTTTGGGTGGGGGGAACCAAAAGGCCTTGTATGGATTGGGGGAGACCCCCACACAGTTTTTAAACATGTTTGTATTGCTAGAAATGGTATTATATTTCCGGCAATTTAAGTGTAATTTTTTTCTTTATAAATGTCAGTTTTGCTGCAGCAGGTTCTATACATGGTATAGATGTGCCACTTTACATGCAAAATAAGGGGACCCCCAGGCACTATATTTAAAGAAATTTTTCATTTTTATTGTTTCACTTTAAGCATCATTAACCACTTAAATACAGGGCACTTTTCCGCCTTCCTGCCCAGTCTAATTTTCAGCTTTCAGAGATGTTGATTTTAAATAACAATTGCTTGGTCATGCGACCCAGTACCCAAACAAAATTTTTATGATTTTTTTCCCACAAATATAACTTCCTTTTGGTGTTATTTGATCACCACTGGGGTTTTTATTTTTTGAGCTACAAATAAAAAAAGACCAACAATTTTGAAAAATAAAAACGTTTTTCTTTGTTTCTGTTACAAAACTTTGTAAATAAGTAAGTTTTCTCCTTCACTGATGAGCACTGATGATGCTGCACTGACAGGCACTGATGAGGCAGTACTGATTGGCACTGATGAGGTGGCACTGATGATGAGTTGAGATATATGCAGCACTGATGGGCACTGATAGGCGGTACTGATAAGCAGCACTGATGGGCACTGATAGGTCGCACTGATATGCAGCACTGATGGGCACTGATAGGAGGCACTGATGGGCACCCATAGGGCACTGATAGGTGGCACTGATGGGCAATCATAGGTGGCACTGATGGGCACTTTTAGATGGCACTGATGGGCACTGATGGGTCACACTGATGGTGGCACTAATAGATGGCACTGATAGGCAGAACTAATCAGGAGGCACTGCTAGGCATCATTGATGGACACAGAGTGCCATCCTAATGGCACTGAGTGTCACCCCTGGTGGGCTCACCTGGTGGTCTGCTATACAGTACATGCCGCCGATATTGTGTCAATCTCGCCGCTGTTATCGGCGAGATTGACACCCGCGAGCCCCGTAAATAATATTGTATAAAACAATCTAGCCAGGGTGCCTGACAAAGATGAATACTAACCAAAGGGAGAAGAGTGCTTCTCCCCTTGGGTGCTTACATAGGAGCTAAATATGAAATGGTGAGATAGCAACAAAAGTTCCGCTCAAGGCGTCTGTAATGGGAGCTGAGGTACTGGGAATCAAGGAGCAGAACAGAAGCATAAAAGGAACCTGTTTGAGCGGAGACGCCTCCTCCTCCCCTCCGCTCGTCAAGCTAGCCTGATGCTGGGCGGGACCCTTTTCACAGATATTCAATGCATTTGCCCATGACGAATGGATTAAATCCACAAAACGCATAGGGATTATTCGATGCATCTCATCTCCATTGGATGGTTTAACCAGTTTCATATATACAGATTTTATCTTTATCCTTTTTATGAGGTGTTCCGTGTCATCTAGGATGGCTGTTATATATATCCTGTAATGTATTATCTTGATGTAATGGTCATATGTTTATTATACAATGTATCATTTATTGTTGTTGCCAGTTTTTTACATACAATGTTCGTTACATGTTGTCATTATGGACACAAACCTATGAATGGGTTTTTCTAACCTGTTAGAGCCGTTTCACATTGAGGCAGCATGACTTAGAGCGCGACTGCCTCAGGCGACAGGCATCCGACTTCAGCGGCGACTTGCAAAATGACTTCTGTATAGAAGTCAATGCAATTAGCCCGAAGTCGCCCCCAAAGTAGTACAAGAACCTTTTTCTAAGTTGGAGCGACTTGTGTCGCTCCTATTAGAACGGTTCTATACTACAGAACGGGACGCGACTTGTCAGGCGGCTAAGTCGCCTGACGAGTCACCCCAGTGTGAACCGGCTCTTATGTAATCATTATTTAGCAATAAACATTGTTGTTTATTTTTCCGCAAATACCTCATATACAGTCTCATTTTATTTATTTATTTATTTCTTGTTTCTTATGTTGCACTATGTTATGTTCACTGCTCATGTCCCCTGTGTGGGATTATTACAGCTATATATTTTTTTCTTTTATTTCAATAAAAAATATTGTACCAGGAAAAAAACGCTACTGTGCATGGAGCCTAATACTTATGAGTCATTGACCTGTAACATGCACATAGCCAGTGAAGTCAGACATCTTTATTAATATACTTGTTCAGGGTCAGTAGTTTAAAAAGTAATGAAGAGATTAGATCAGCATAACAGCCAGGCAATTAGCATTTTCAAAAAATGAGATCAGCACGGATCTCTTTTAAGCATATTTTAAGTTTAGAGCAATAAAATGATATTATGTTAAATTATTACAGCATATTTCACAGAACATCTTTTAAGAAATGTCTGGGCTCTAAAAATGGCACAAAATGAATTTTAAGCATCAGGACAAGTATGCAAATGAATTATGCCAGAACGGTAATTGTCCAATTAACCTTTTAGCTGGCTTTTAGCTATCTCTCCTTTGGGGCAAGTTCTAATATGTCGAGTCTTGTATATGGAGCTATAAAATATGTTTCCAATGCAAGTGTGAATTCCCATTATTAGGATTTATAAGTTATTTTTTCACTGGGTCAAATACAATACAATTCTTACAAGGCACACTTGCATAATTTCATTTGAGAAAGACATTTGTTCATGTATTACAGCAGCATCAGGACACCAAATATAATTATGGGTTTGATGCCTGGGTCACTAAGAAGTCAAGTTTAAGTCAGACAGGAGGCAGATGGCCAAACACGGTTAGCAGTTTGTTACCTAAACTAACCTTAAAATCTAGTAGACAAATTATTTAAACATGTTTAAGATGGAGTTCAACTGAGCAGGATTAGACATTTGCATTGTCCACAAACCACTAAATCTGTTTTCAAAAGCACTGATTTGTCTGAACATGCACATAAAAACACACAAAGCTGACCATATGAGAGAACTATTAAACAAAATCATAAAATGAATATACATACCAATGGGATACTGGCATTTACTTTGTATTTGCATTAGTAATAACAATTGTAAAAAAAAAAATCATTCTCATTTATAAACATTTAGGCTACATGCACACGAGCAGGAAAAAACACCACTTTTGGAAGCACTTTTTATGCCTCTAAACACAGCTCAGAATTAGCCAAAGTGTCAATACACATTGTAATATTTATATTTGTATTTTAGAGCAGCATCTAGGGGCACAAATGTCCCAACCTGTGTTTGGCATACTGGCATAATTTACACACATGCATGCATAAACATGCATATGTGTGTTTTAAATTTGCAAAAACGCATGCATACGCCTGTATTTCAGCCTGGTCTAGCCACTAGAATGAAATTATGAGCAAACATCTTACACAGATCAAGTATTTTTTACACAGGAACTGGCAGAAGGATAAAGTGTAAATGGGCATATTTTATTACGCCCATGTGCATGTAATCGTTAAGTGTTTTGCATTTATTAAAACAGCATCATGTTGCAACTTACAGTGTTAAAGGTTTCATTCTCTGGTATAGCTAGTAATGCAACTTGGGCTGTGCAATGAGGTGAAATAAAATAAATCAATTAATCAATCAAGTAAATAAATAAACTAAATTAATGGAAAAAGAATACAATTTATCTTGTGTGGATTGCAATAAGCCTTTGTTTAATCCCTGCGTTACAAAGTGAACATTCACTGAGCCTAATAAATGCCAATAATATGCCAGCACAATCCCGTCTCTTTATTGTTCAATAAGGGACACTGGATTCAGTTCATCTCAGACAATTGGGTTAAACTGCAGCCTACAGGAGAATTTGGACAAACAAAAGAGTCTATGGCCATCTAGATATAACTTTCCCTTTTTGCAAGGTAACGCGTCAGCCGTTTGGGATGTCATCTGATTCCCCTCAACATCAGCTCTGGGTTGCAGATGTCCAGAGATGCAGCCTCACCAATTAATACACGCTCGTTTGTGAGTATAAATATTGTTGTTATAGCTTTTAATAAAATTTACCATTGGTAATGCACAAGGTCGGTGTGCCCTCCTTCTTTCTTTTTTTCATTCCAGTTTTAAGAATACCCATTGTTCTGAGGAGGGCAGCAAGACTGCAGGGACTGTTTAAATTCAAAGGGTTGGTCGCACCACTTATTCATAGACTAAACACCCAAGCGCAGGAGATTATTATTGTTTTGTTGTCCAACTCCTTCCTGTGTCATGACCTAAAGTCTGTTCAGGAAGTAAGGCAGAAGTATTGGAGCAGGGTTTTTAAACATCCATGAAGATAAAGTGAGGTAAGTGTGTATAGAAAAAAATGCAAAGCTGTTTTATTTTTGCAAAAGAAGTACATTAATGCTATATTTGTACATAGGGGAGCTGGAATTGTGAAAAAAAAAAGTGAACAGGTGAATTTTAGCTTTTAAAGAACCTGAATGCTGCACTGTTTAATTAGGAAAATTATTTGATCTCTGCATGATTTTTGTGCCAGGCTCAATTTTCACACAACCCTTGGGTTTTCCATGAAAAACAATGATTTAAAGACTATAAATAACTGAAACCCCTTCATAGCCAAATTATAAATGGAATCTACCTGTTATAGCTGTTATCATAACCAAAAAGTAACAGTTAGCAGCTACAGATGTGACAATGGACATTTGAATTAATTTACATCTTTGTATTTTATACTTCAAAATTCAAATTCATTTACAGGATTGTTACACTGCTTTGTTTGTTCTACCATTTACAAAAACTATTTCATCCCATCTTTTACAAATGACTGAATATTTTATATATTAATTTCAAGGCTTGCCAAATTACTTTGCTCATCTGTTACAAGCAAACAGGAAAAAAACAAGAAATAACATTTTGTAAAAAAAATGATCGTGAATTGGACAGTATATTAAGGCAAAGCAAATATGTTTGATCTCGGTAAATATTCTTGTTTCCTTTTTGAACACATGTTGATTGTTGTTCAAATATAGAATTACATAGTGGTGCTATATAGGTTTTTATCCATAATATAAGCACTGTCCCCTCACTCTGAAAGTCTAGCACTGTGAAACGTAAAGCATATTTAAAGACTAAAACTTACATTTTTTTAGATTTTTAGTTTTGGATAGAGTGGAACGGGATTTGAACACCTGTCTGTTTTTTATTGCTTACTGCGCTCCTGTTAGGGAGATTTACGCTCTCTATTTGTCCTGTTTACCATAATCACTGAAACCAAAGGTGAAAGAAAATCCCACATTTTGGGTTTTCTCCAGAACATGGGTCTCGAAACTATGGCCCTCCAGTTGTTCAGGAACTACAATTTCCATCATGCCTAGTCATGTCTGTGAATGTGAGAGTTTTACAATGCCTCATGGGACCGAGTTCCGCAACAGCTGGATGGCCGTAGTTTGGAGATCCCTGCTCTAGAACAATAATAAAGGAAAAATCATCCAATGGAGACGCAAGTTCTGGTGACCCTGGTCAAAACAAAGGATTTCCTCACTTTGAAGGGATTTCCTCCCACTTCTAGGCTTTGACCATAGGACAGAAATTAGGGAGCTGGAGGACCTAATTTCCGAGGAATGACTACAAACATTAAACCTATTCTCTCTGGAGAAGAGACGCTTTAGCGGGAATATGATAGTGAGATACAAATATCTTAATGGTGATTCTAGAATACGGAGGAAACTATTTAGTCTTCAATTGCTTGTCAGGATAAGTGGACACTCAATGAAGTTGGAGAAGAAATGGTTTTACCCTAAACTGCGTAAGGGGTTCTTTACTGTCAGAGCAGTAGCTCCCTTCCACAGTGAGTGGTGTCTGTGGGGAGTATCGGAAATTTTAAAAGACTCTTAGATCAGCATCTTAGTGAATGCAAAATACAGGTATATGGAAAATTATACTAACATAAACACCCACACCCACACAGGTTGAACTGGATAGACTGATGTCTTTAGTTAACCTTACCAACTTTGGGGCACAGGTGCCAAAAAAACTGTCAAAAAAAAATCCTCCCTTACCCTATTCAAAATGAAAAAAGTTTTGCCTTTAGCTCTACTTTAAAGAGTTAAGAGCCTCATCTAATAGGCCTCTTGTCCAGGTGTTCTAAATCTGTTTATTTTAGAGTTTAGCTTTTTCCATTCCAGATTTCTATGCATACAGGGACCAGTGACAACAAAATCATTTATGCATGATTTCCAAAGGTCATAAAATAAACCCAACTTGACAATCAAGTTCAGTAACAAAGCAAACAAACATTTTTTTTTCGTAAAACTAAAAAAATGTGTTACAATCTGATACCGTAAAATATAACTTGTAGTATGTAAAAGTTAGATTAATCCATAAACATTTGAGTCTTTATTTAAAACTTTTTTTTTTGTTTTTTTGTTTTTAGTGTGATGAATTGCTCTCTGCATGCTCATGTCTGTGCAATGTTGTTGTTTTTCCTAACTTATGTTAATTAAGCGGCATAATTGTCATGCTATTTAATCAGACATACACATAGATGCTGAATCGCTCTCCTAATTGACAATCAGCATTCCACAGATTATGTTAAACTAGGGCACAGGAAGTGGTGTTTTGATGTGCCTAAGTGCTATGTGTTGCTTGTGTTTTATTCTGTAATTCCACATCCCAATCACTCTATAATAAAAAGTTAATTTAGCCAGGTAAACAAGTCATGATTTTTCCCCCCCATCAGATGTGATGTGTAATATTTGTGACAGTGAAAAACAGTGAAGTGGATTTAGATGCAAATACATAAACATGCCCAGGGTCATGGGCTTATTTGTACCTTTGATGAAATAATATAAAACAGCATGTTTTTTGGCGCATTGAGCTGCAACCAACGTCGCAGAGCTATCATCTAACGTCTTCAGCTGGTTCTTATTAAATACATCATATTTTTGCCTAATGGAAAAACAAGCAGGATCAAGCACTCAAGTTTTGAGTTAAGTTTAGCTTCAAAACATATCTACCACAAAGGTTTATATATAACTCAAATATTTAAACGTATCATGCTGTGCCAAGTAATCTTATTATAGAATGCTATTAACAAAAGTAAAATCTAAATAAGCAAATGTGTTTGTTTCCAATTGGGTTTTCATGCATCAAAAGCATAACACACAATGAACAAGCCAATTGTTCGGAAATGACTCTCAAAATCACAAGAGCTCTGACAGACTACACACTGGAGACCTTCTGCTAGTGAGCGTGTAATACTGCTTTAAGGTCATTGCTCCGGTCTAGTTTCTAAGGTCGCATATCAGTGTTTTTGGATCTTGAAGACCCCTGAGTAAACAATAGTCTGGTTCCCAGCAAGAAGGAATATTTTTACAACTTTTATCAATATACATTTGGAAACTGTTCTTTTGTGTAAGAACATTATGTATGTTTATTTGGTAGATTTGTCATAGTGAGGGGTTTATTTCTGCAAGGAACGTAGTATATGTTGTGTACTGTCTGCAAGGAGTCTTTAAAAAGTGTACATGGATGGCTGATTGGAAAAAAGGGGAAAATGTTCAATAAAAAGTGATTTTTTTGTCTAGATGTAAGATTATACTTTGAAATATAAAGCTCATAAGTATATTTTGTGTTAAACCTATCTGAATGAATTTCCCCCCGAATAGCACCCACAACTAACACTCTTTTATTCAAGAATCGATCCCTGTTGAAGACTAACCCCTCCTCTTTTCTTATAGGTACTGCTAACTACTGATGATTAAATCAGTTGATTCATTAATTTTAAAAATGTTCTTATCTGAATGCATAGAGCAAGTTTTCTGTACAAATTAAACAAAAAAATTATATGACACATTGTTACATGAATTCTATAGTCATATTAATTCAAACTCTCGCTAACTTTCAGTCAAATTTCAGAACTAACCAGCAACCATGGGGTGTCACCACTGTACTAGTTACCATAACATACATCAGAATATAAAATTATTATAATTTACATAAATTTTTAAAAAGTGTTTGGATGAATGTAGAGTTTAGTTTTTTGAACATTTCTTAATTCAAATCAAGGAAAAAGGAGGTTTATTAGGCTTTCCATAACAAACATATTTCCCTTTTGAGATCCATGCTTATGTTTACTCTATCAACTGTATTATTTACCATTCCCATGATGTAACGTTTCTGCACAAATCATCAGACCATCACATGAAATTAAAATTCAAGCCATTCCCACGGATATACCTATTCTACTAGATGGGCAGCTGTCTTCCTTTCGTGTTTTACAGTAAAGTTGTTTCCTGAAGCAAAATGATTGGCAACAGCCAAAAATAACCATTAAACCGAATAACTATTTTATGTGAAAAATAATTTACCCAGTATTTACTGTACATAAGTGCTCAAAAACTATTTGATGAAAAATCGTTTAAGGCAAAGCAATGAATAAAGTTGAAACAAGTGGACTGGTAACAACACAATACTTTATCCAATACTTTTTTTTTTAGTTTTCATTTCTAATGACAAACAGTCGGGAGATATGATCCCTTGTTCCAGTCCAAGTAGCGTTGAGTACTGATTGTACCCCTAGAAAGAAAATTCCCTAAATCTTGTTCTGAAAATATAAGTGATGCAGATAAGAAAGTATCACAAACAGTACTCTGTTATTAAATGTCAAACTTGAATTGCCCATCAAGTAATGTAAATGCAAATATTTAGTTGAGCTAAATCTTAAAGTGATTGTTAAGCCACTACGCTATAAACATACCATCCCCATCTGTAAAATAACATTATGTGCCCTTGTGTCTGTGTTATATAAAAAAAAATACAGATTATACCTTATATCAGAGCGTCTCCCAGCGCTCACGTGACTCCTCTGCTCTCTTCTCTCCCAGGCTGACAGCTATAGCGGGCGGGCCGAGCACTCCCGCTGATGTCAGCTGGGGAGAAGAAAAAAAGCACCGCCCAAGCACCATCGAAGCACCACCGAAGCGATGCAGTAGTGGTAGGCGCTTTAATGTGTGTTGAAGTCGAAGCAAGTGTAAATGAGCCCTAAATCCTTTACTACGTCAGTTTCAATTTGTACCCACAATCAGAACACATACTAGCAGACTAAGCAACTTATTCCTAAAATTGTCCCTATAGCTGTATATAGCTTTTTAGCTGATATAGCTTATGTGACTTTTGAGCCAGGAATGGGATAAGTTCTCTGTATAAAGAGCTGCATAATATATTGGTGCTATATAAATTAAAAGAACACATACATACTTAAAGGGGTTGTAAACCCTTGTGTTTCACCTTAATGCATCCATTAATTTGGATTCTACATTTTAAACTTCTTAAAATAAAGAAGACAAAATTATAATAATTACTCAAATTGTCAAAAATGCTCATACAGCTGGTCCACTGTAGCTGTTCTCTTTTACTTCTTCCACTCTTTGTTGTTTTGTTTTTTTGTATTCAACATTTTGTGAACATCTTTGTACGTTCAAAGAAACAATTCAAAGAAGCAGGACTGTTTTTCTAGATATGTGTAGTAATAAAAATTCTACTACAAATCATGCACCAAAACAATTCATCACATGTAATTAACATTCCTTTCCATTCTGAAAGTCAATATGCTAGCAATTAAATCTGAAATAAACAGCATGTTTTAAATCATCACAATAGTTTTAAAAATAGCACAATGTATTATTAAATGTTACTGGTTCACAATTGTGCAATATAAAGTCACATGTAACATTTATTTCTGGGTGAATTTATATGGAAATAAAACACTTGCATTTCAGAACTACATACTCTTATTTATTTATTTTTTTCTTTTATTGGTTTTACCTGATTTTTTCAGGCATTTTATTTCAGTTTTACAGCCCCATATTTGCAATTTTAAGCAAGAAGCTATGTTAAACAAAAATACGCAAAGAATTTCTGGCTATATAATAATCTCAGACACCTTATAGGTCTGTTTATCAATGTGTGAAACTAAAAGATGCCAAATGCTGATGCTATTCTATGAATGTCACTATAATTTTCCAATATTTTGCAAACTGAAAACAATAGCAATAATATTTTACAAACCCACCTGCAAATACCACCAGTGTCCAAAATGTTATAGAAACCTTTCTTATATTATGCTGATAATCCTTTTTTGTTGTCCCAGGCTAAATTCGTAGACTTAACAAGTTGTCAAAAGGATTTTTCAAGAATTTTGGATCATACCAACTCCAAGGATTCCAAAGCTGTACTGAGTTGGGAGATTTATTTTAATCTAAAAGGGTGTACTACATCATGATAAATGAACAGGTCTCTTTATTAAATGGAACTAGAATATTGCTTTTTACCACCGGTGGAGAGGCAGAGAACTGTAAAGCCCCATACACACTATCAGATTTTCTGCTGATTTTTGTCTTCAGAAATACCAAAACCATGTAGTGCAAGGGCCTGCCTGATTGCATACAAATTGAAACTCCTAAGGTTTGACCTCATATTATATGGTTTTGGTAAATCTGAAGACAAAAACCTGCAGAAAATCTGATAGTGTGTATGGGGCTTTAGACTCCAGCATCTACTTTGCCACTACTTTGGCATATGATAAGTTTGCTGCTGCAAAGGATAGTTAGGACAATGATAGAGTAATGCCCTGTACACATGGTTGGACATTCCGATGGAAAAAGTCTGATCGTATTATGTTGTCGAAAAATCCGATCGTGTGTGGGCTCTTCTGATGGAAAAAATTTGAGAGCAGGACCAAAATTTTTCCAACAACAAAATCCGATCTGACTTTTCCGATCGTGTGTATAGAATTCCGATGCACAAAGTACCACGCATGCTCAGAATAAACTTGGGGACGAAAACAATTGGCTACTGGCCTCTTCATAGTCCCGTTGTACGTGGTTTATGTCACCGTGTTCTGAACGATCTGAGTTTCCGACAATTTTGTGCGACCGTGTGTATGCAAGACAAATTTTGGCCAAAATCCGTCGGAAAAAATCAGACAGATTTTGTGGTCGGAATGTCCGACCGTGTGTATGGGGCATAAGAGGTTAGGGCTCAGGTTAGATAACCAGACCAAACTTAGCAGAGTCTATATGCATCCATTAAGTAGACACGGTTTTAATAACCAGTCTAAATAACGTTTACATCAGTTTTTTTAAAGTTAGACTTTTTGTTTGGTATACTGTTTTAATTAATACCCTACTCATTATTTTTAATTATAAGCTGAAAATGGAGAATGGAAAGATGCATTTTTAGTTAGTTTAAACAGAAGTATTTTAAAACTTTGTGAAATAGGTATATTTTTCCAAACTGTAATTATTTTCAACGTTGTACTTCATTCTCTGTACACAGGAAGTACACAGAGACAGAGAGGGACATCTGCAGGCAGCAAAGGTTCACTTCCAGCCACCACATAAAAACTTCCAGACACCACATAATTACCTTGATTGGCTGTCATGGTAATCACATGATCAGAAAACATGCTATATGGTTTCTGAACATTAGTCACAGACATTGCAGTCTCTGAACCAGCAGAAAATACAGGTGCTCTCTGCTAGTTCAAAGCTTCAGCATAGGCTAACAATCTCTCAGCATTGATGAACTGTCCCTGTTAATTTACAGATTGCAGTTAAGTTGGTTATTAGGTTACATGCTTAGGGTTAATCTTAAATTGATACTATAACGGTTTGGGTAGATTTTAGTTATAAGTTTCTAAACTAGTTTTATATTTTCTATAGATATATTTGTTTTACCAACAAATATTAAATGAATAATAAAAGATTCCCAGAGCACCTTGGATTCTCAAACAAGATATCAGAAAAAGCTGTTCCCTCTTAGGCAGTCTGTCTCTCATTCAAACTTTAGATAGAGCTTTCAAGTAAGGGACATGTTGGAGTTTACACAGGGCCAAGAGCTGTCTTTCAATTCCCCATGTGACAGCTCTTGGAGTCTGAGCTGCCAATCATCAAGCACCATCACTGTCACATGGAAGGAAAGGGGGTGAGTTTCATGATCCCCATACACATAAATAATAGCTATATTTCTTTGTAACCAAATGGAGTGGTAGAGGAGGTCCTGTGTGTTTTTAGTGTGGAATCGGTGGGATTTAAGCCATACAGAATAATGGCTAAAATCGCACTGCTGTTCCTGTTCAAAATTGCATGCCCCATGCCAGAAATTAACTTTGCCAGGCTCCAGGAACCAAAGGTAAATGCCCTAAGAGAATTTAATTATGTAGTCCATTGTTTCACTTCTGGAAAATATTTTGCTTGGCACACGGGGGAGATTTAGTAAAACTGGTGCAAACAGAATCTGGTGCAGCTGTGCATAGTAAACAACCAGCTTCTAGGTTTTAAGCCTAGGTTCACATTGAATGCAGGTTTGAAATGTTGCAAGTTCAGCTGAGCTCACAACATTTCAAACCGGCATTTCAGTCCGACTTCCGGGGCAGTTTGAGAGACATCTGTGCGGGTTCATGCACAGATGTCTATTAAAATCACCCCCAAAGTCACCAAAAGTCGTAGTGCAGGAACTACTTTTGGGAATCGGTGCGGCACTACAAAGTCGGCTTCCCACCAATTCCGGCGGTGCCGTTGCCGGCAATAGGTTCCAAATTGGCAAGTCAAATCGGCCTGGTGTGAATGAGGGCTAATTGTCAAAGCTTAATTGAACAAGCTGAAGTTAGAAGCTGATTGGTTACTATGCACAGCTGCACCAGATTCTGTACTAGGTACACAGCTGGACTAGGTGTTACATTGATAAAATGTATGTTTTTAGATGGCATATGACATGGTAAGATGCTATTAGCGTATAACAAACTTAATAGCAATCACTAATATTTAAATAAAATTGTTATTAACTAAAAAAAAAAAAAAATACATATCAATAATAATACTATGAACTGTGATGGAATTGGGCAGCTGTAGCCTATAGGATGATCACATTTTACTAAGCAATAATGTTATTGAATTGGCATCACTATTCATTTAGTAACATCAGACATTCACTTAGGACAATGCTGTCAGTTGAATCTCCTGTTCCCCCACACTAGAGTCACTTTTCTTATAATCTTTTACAGGATTAATTTGGAGTGGTTGGCAGTAACTTTAAAGCAGAACTCCAGGCAGAAGTTTTTTTTTTTCTTTACCACTCAGGTGTATGCTATGGCTGGGGCTGGATCACTCCTCAATCCTTTAAAATTACTAATTTTCCTAACGCCAGACTGTACAGCTGCCAATGTACCTCAGGCCTTCTGTGGATCTGAGAGCTAGTGTTGTTTTTTTATCCACCCAATTAGTATTCTGTGAATGAAGAGTGTTGTAATACATTCATACACTTCACTTCACAATACATTGTCATTATTTTTTTGCATATTACATAGCCTGTAATGAAATTTAAAGCAGCTTAGCACTGAAGGTTTATTTTTTATTTATACAAGTGACAAGGACTTTAGCTACAAATCCACATGGACCAAAATATGCCAGAAAGACCCTCTTAAAAATCCAAGGCAAAACAAACACTAGGGCTACTTATATAAACGTGAGAACATAGGGGAAGCACTTGCCAATATTGAGCAGATTTATTGTTTTACTTTGGCAAACATCGAATCCCAACTCTGGGCTCCCCTCTACTTCCCTTCTCCCCAGTGATTCCATGGCCTAGGAGGAGCAGAGGATGGCACTGTGGGAGTAGAAGAGGTTATCCCAGAATTGGACATATGCTTATCATTTTCTGAAGTCTTCAAACTATTCACCTTAAGAGCAGGTCCTCTTCTTTTTTGGATCTGCCCCTGATGGTGAATGGCCATAAATGATGCAGAAAGTGCCATTGGCATAATGACATCTATGTCCCTCTGTGCATCATTACATAGTGAGGGAAAGGGTCTTTGATGACAATCCCATAGTGGGTGGGTCTATGACAACCATACACCCATAGTATATTCTAAGTCTTTTGAATCGAATGACCCAGGCATTCACCTGAACAACTGGGAGCATCTAGTCACCTACCTAATTACTGCAGGACAAGCGCTGGAGAGGATATAAGTCTGAGATGCTTTTTTTTTTGCATCACTGCTGGAGAATATTTCAAAAAAATACCAGCAGTTTGACTTTAAAACATGAAATCTGAATGGTTGTAAAAAGGCTTTCTACTTTTGTAAGGGATTTCATCTTTCCTTCTTAATTCCTTATAAATAGGGCCCTTGTTGGTGTTCAAAGCCAATATAGATAAAGTTCAGTGCATCAAACTGTGTATATGTTTATGCCTTGCTTAGTAACAATACGCAAGAACACCATGTGATGCTATTAACTTGGTCTCTTTACATGTTACTACAGAGAATGGGCACATTATATCTAGGGAATATCTATTTAGGATCAGCACAAAAAAAGAAGGATGTTAGAAATCTATGAAGCTTATTATGGTAAAAACATCTGGAGTAAAGCTCTTACTGACTTCCATGTACTGTCCTGGCAAAACAAGAAGATATTTTCTATGAAGTATTCTTATAGAT
Source organism: Lithobates sylvaticus (assembly GCA_028564925.1). Lineage (NCBI taxonomy): Eukaryota > Metazoa > Chordata > Amphibia > Anura > Ranidae > Lithobates > Lithobates sylvaticus. The sequence goes on from CM053026.1 coordinate 598,630,768, forward strand.
GTTAGGGATAGCTTTTGACAATGATGGATAATTCTTATTAGCTATATTAATGAAAACAACATGTATATAACAGTAATGATTTTAAAATAGCAATATTCTGTTTCATGTGGGCCTGAAAAACAACAATAAATGCAAAAAAATCAAAACTCATATTCTATAAAATGATACACAATGCAAGGACAAAATGAAAAGGGTACAAACGAATTGTCTTGTGTGAATTGTATTTAATAATTATTTTAAATATTGAATACACTAAATTAAATAATATATTCAGATTGACCTCACATACACAAGTGTGAGTCATCACAGGTACTTATAAAGACCCTCCATTCATCCTCTTACACAGTCAGACTTGTTTGGGGGGGTAGCAAATGCCTTTTCCAGAAGATACTTGCTCTCACTCCTTCCTTCACTCCTTCCTTTTCCTTATTATAGGCTTACCTGTAGGTAAAAATGAAACAAGGGAGTTTACGACCGCTTTAATAAATGTTATATACGAATGTTAGTGCCATGCTTACTAAAAACATCTACCTTATTAATTTATTTTTTTGTTTGATTGTTCAGTCGTTTAGTCATGTACGACTCTTTGTGACCTCATGGACCCTAGTGCGTCAAGCTTTTCTGTCCGCCACTGTCTCCAGCTTGCTTAACTTCTTGTCCATTGTTTTGATGATGCTATTAGCCATCTTGATTTCTGTCGTCCTCTTCTCCTTTTTCCTGCCATGATTCCCAGCATCAGGGTATTTTCCAAAGAGTCCTCTCTTTGCATTTGGTGGCCAAAATATTCAAGTTTCAGCTTCAGGATTTGTCCTTCCAGTGAATATTCAGGGTTGATTTCCTTCGAGATTGACTGGTTTGATCTTCTTGCCGTCAAAGGGACTTTAGAGAGTCTTCTGCAACACCGTAGTTCAAAAGCATCATATCTCCGGCATTCAACCTTCCTTATGGTCCAACTTTCACAGCTATAGGTTACTACTGGGAATACCATAGATTTGAATACACAACACTTTGTCGGTAGGGTTATGCCTCTGCTTTTTATAATGCTGTCGCTTCCTGTTTTCTTTCCACATGTTGTAAAGCCATGATAAAGATATCCTCCATGAAAGTAAAGGTGTTCTGCTGTATACAAAAAGCTTCCAGCGGTTAATTGCAATACTCTGCATAATAAGTTATGGGTCCTAGGCACCCAGGCATTGGAGAGAACAACCCAGTGCACCCAGCATACCCAGCAGGCACCCAGAGGCACTGGAAAGAATACTCAGTGAGTCAGTGAATACTGAGTACAAGCTACTGAAACATGCCAAGTGGTTCAGATGAGATGTTTGCAATAGCAAAGCTGAGCAATGCCAATTACCAGCTATGGGAGTTTAAATTACAAATGTTTCTAGGATCACTTGTGGCAAGTGCTGAATACAGACAGACCCACAGATGGAGAAACGGAGGACTGGGACAGGAAGGATAGACAGGCAAAAGTGATTATAAGCTTACTAGTGGAAGATGACCAGCTTATCCACATAAGAATAGAGAAAATGGCCAAAGGTATGTGCACTGCATTACAAATGCTGCAAAGGCGTTCAAGTCTAAACAGAAAATTGTTTTTGATATGAAAGTTATACAAGATGAGACTAGAAGAAGGCCAGCAAATGTGTAACTGCGTAAATGCTATGCTAGAGATCATAGCAACTGCGTACCATCAGAGAGGACACATGTTACTCTGCTCCTACGCGGCTCTCATTAATGCTTTAGAAACCAGACCCAAGTGGGAGCTGATACTAGAATATGTCAAAGGGAAATTAATTTATGAATATGACAGAAGGAAAGAAAATATGCACCATGATGACAAAGCTCTTAAGATATACAAAGGCACAAAGCACAACAAAGAAAGCAGAGCAGGTCATTTAAAAAAGGACTGTTCTATCTGGAAAGCCGAGCAGCGAAAGCTACAGCTATACACAAAAGAAAGAGTCAAAGCAACCACAAAGGAAACTGCAGACACATCACTTTAAAGTAACACAGAGCAGCAAGCCACATGGCTGGTGCATAGACTCAGGAGCGACAAGCCACATGACTGACAATGAGACCTTCTTCACAAACATTGATTACAGTGCAAAAGACAAAGTTTTCATAGCAAATGGGAAAAGCATCACATCAGAAGGTAAAGACCAGGGCTTCTTGAACTGCATTACATCACAAGGCAAGCAAAGTATATGTGTAAAGAACTAGAAGGACACTTCAGGCAGGTAAGTTCCAGGGTGATGAATGCACAATTCCCAATAATAAGCGATTCCTTGCAAAAGGAAAACTGGATGATCAACCTATACAGGCTCATTACCACAGACAAGCAAGCCAATGTAGTATCTAATGACCTGCACAGCAAATGTATTTATTTATGGCACAGGCGGCTGAGGCAAAGAAGTCCAGAAGCTATACAGGACATTATAAAGAGAGCCTTATCAGAAGATATGACAATAATGCCTTGCAAAGTGTTCATGAAATGCAAGTGGTGTATTGAAGCAAAAGCCACACGTGCACCCCTTCCACAGGCATCTCAAAGAAAAACTACCCCCCGAAGCTCATACACAGTGACATATGCAGTCCAATGAAAACTCCCATGTCACGTGGACAGTGACGCAACGCATCAGGGAAAGGAGCTGTCATCTTCCGGACGTGGCTGAGATCGGAAGGTTCCTGTTTACATATGCTGTTTATCTGTTACATCAACTGTAAGTTACTATAAATTATATTACATTTTTTTTTTAAATACTGCACCATGGAGCCCTCCTCATCCTCTTCCATGTCACTGAGCGCTGTCATCTATGAGTTTGATTGTTCCGGAGAATCGATCTGCCAGGGACCGATCGGCCAGTGTGGATTGTTCAGTTTGGCTTATTTATTTGATATATAAGGTGAGAGGCTGGGGAAAACGTTATCACCCACACTGGATGGAGGATACTAGTTGGATTGTGGCACATGCACTTGGTGCTAGAGGGGGATGGCAGAAGAGAGGGGGCAGTGCCCGTGTGCCCTTAATGCATGGGCATGCATCACTTTATAGGGGACACTTGTCTATTTATTTTAAGATCATTCTAGCCAAAATTCTCCACTCATTTAGAGCTAGTAAAACCCTATTGGATTTGTGCTAAGATATGCAAAGTATATCTTTGTTTTGTGCTCCATATTTAACTTTTAAAATTTAATAATTTGTCAAGGTGACTTGTGTGATATCTGCAAGTTTCTATGTGTAGCAATGTCAGGCAAAAAGAAAAAAAAATATGTACTCTACAAATTGTAAGCATATCATGAACAATACCTATATGTATGTCTGATGACCCAGAATTTCTTTCTTTTTACATTCTTTTTTTTTTAAATATATTTATTTAGGAAAGTAACACAGAAGGAGGAGGCAAATGCTGAAGATAAATATATCAGACCTAATGACGGTCTTTGGAGTTGCTGGAGCCTGGTCAGGGCTATGTCATATGAGCAGCTGCAAAACCTCTTGGCGAAGTGTTCTCACTGCTTCAAAAATGTATTATGGGGAAGGTAAGGGCTATGTCATGATTGCATTTGTATTTATTCTCAAGAAATTCACTTTCAGTAGTGTTACAGCTATCCACAAAATCCCCAGCTTCAGTAGCTGTTAATGTTATCCATTGCAGATGCTGATGGCCATACCAGTAGTTTGTAGCTGCAAAGACCTACAGAAGCAATTTAGTTGCTGTTCCAAATCTTCACTACAAAACATTACTGTAGATTTTACTTCAGAAAAAAGAAAACTGTAAAAACTGTAAAAACAAAAATAACATTTAGAATTTATAATACTTCAGTATCTAGGGTTTAATTTTCAATTTATTTGGTCAATGGTGTTGAAGAATGTCAATTGTTTACTGTATCTTTATATATATGGCAGAATATTCAAGAATTTGTATATTTGCAGATTTAAATCACATCTCAGCCCAAACTTCTTTTATGGTTTTGAACAAACTCTAAAAATCTATCATGTTTTTGTTTCTGTTACCTTTGGGGCGATTTTCCTTCACTTCTTGAGTGGTCACTAAGACAAGATGTGAGAAAAATCTCTTCACCAAGGTCACAAAAAAGGGCAAAAAACATATTTTTCTTTAAATTACAGTGGGGAAGAGGGAACATCTGTAATATTTTGCTGCTATTTTTACTCCCATCAGGGTGGTAACCAGGACAAGAAGTGAGGGGAAATCTTGATAGAGCTACACTAATGCCCTGTACACACGATAGGATTTTCCAAAACAAATGTTGGATGTGAGCTTGTTGTCGGAAAGGCCGACTGTGTGTAGGCTCCATACAACATTTGTTGTCGGAATTTCCGCCAACAAATGTTTGAGAGCAGGTTCTCAAATTTTCAGACAACAAAACTTGTTGGAAATTCCAAGCGTGTGTACACAATTCCGACGCACAAAAGTCCACGCATGCTCGGAATCAAGCAGATGGCTATTGAACTTAATTTTTCTCGGCTCGTCGTACGTGTTGTACATCACCGCGTTCTTGACGTTCGGAATTTCCGACAACATTTGTGTGACCGTGTGTATGCAAGACATGTTTGAGCCAACATCCGTCGGAAAAAAATCCACGGTTTTGTTTGTCAGAAAATCCTATCGTGTGTACAGGGCATAACTCAAAAAGATCAAGGCCCCCTGATCCTAAATTGGACAATTTTAGAGAAGGAGGAAAGGGGGATTTTCATAGTGCCACAGGTATAGACACATAATGTATTTTTCAATAAAAATATTTTATTACTATCCAAAAATTAAAAGGGAGTAAACAATGTTAACTCCCATAAAGACATACCTAAAATTATCACAGCATGATAGGAAAAATAATGTGCATATAAAGCTAATTATAGCTATATAAATGCCTGTTAGGCTCTACATGTTTTGTTATAGTGCTTCTTCAGGAGCTGTAAGGCATATATTGGGCATCATATATATGATAAATAGATTTTTTTAGAATCCTGAGCATCAAAACCAGACAATGGCAATCGCTGGGTGAGCACCAGAAAAATAACAGGATGATTCCTTATATCAATGACTGCAAAAGTGCCCAAGAAAAATTATAACATCACAGGTATGCAATATAGAAAAGAAGTTCCAAGCGTTTTAGCTACCAAATCTGAAGAAGACATAGACTTCCAGATGGTGCAACCCAGGGTACTTTCAAGCTCCCACAGGAAAAAAACTTAACTAATTAAGCAAGATTCAAAATATTGGAAAATCCAAGTCTTAGTAAATATAAGTGTTAACTTTTTCTATGAGCAATCATTCTAAGATGGTAATAGAAAAGAAAAATGCCACCCAGTTTAAAAAAAAGGTTAGCATTTAACTTATTTCTGTCTTCTGTCCCAAAGCAAAATATCCTGCAATAAAATATGATGGAGACATTTAATTTAACTAAGATACTTGCAAAACTGCATGCTTAGCAAAAAGGAAACTTTGAAAAGCACATAAGCAAACATATTTTATGAATTTTGATTTATACACTCACAAAGTCCTGAGGATTCTTTGAAAAAAAAAGTGAGTGGAGAGAGAAAAGCACATTCTTGCCACTTAAAATGAGTCTCATATCCAGGTAAAAAGGTAACTAAGTGAGGCTTCGCACTGAGAGCCCATCCCTTACCACAGAGGGCTGCGAGATGATACCTTCCCTGCAGACTCTTTGTGAGTACAATGTCATCATTCTTTATTAAAATGTACCTGTCCTTGAGTTAAGCCTGACATTATGGTAAAAAAAAAAAATGTACTTAACTTGCACCCTGTTTTCTGCTTTCCTATTAAACAGAGAAAGTATTTCCTTTGGAATATTTTCCCTTTATTGCTGTTCCCTCACTTTTAGTCCTGTGACAGTGCTAACATTGACAACAAGAAAGAGTCAATCTCTATAACAGAGACACAAACAGGAATAAAAACCTGCCAGGGAACCTAATCAACCAAAACTAAAAAAAATAAATACAGTTTAACGGCTTCGGCCCCGGAAGATTTTACCCCCTTCCTGACCAGAGCACTTTTTGCGATTCGTCACTGCGTCGCTTTAACTGAAAATTGATTTCCCACAAATAGAGCTTTCATTTGGTGGTATTTCATCACCTCTGCGGTTTTTATTTTTTGTGCTATAACCAAAAAAAGAGTGACAATTTTGAAAAAGTAGCAAAAATATTCTTCTACATATTTTTGGTAAACAAATCGCAATAATCGTATATTTATTGGTTTGCGCAAAAGTTATAGCATCTACAAGATAGATATAGTTTTATGGCATTTTTATTATTTTTTTATTAGTAATGGCAGCGATCTGCAATTTCTATCGGGACTGCGACATTATGGCGGACACATCGGACACTTTTGACAACAATTTTGGGACCGTTGTCATTTATACAGTGATCAGTGCTGTAAAAATGCACTAATTACTGTGTAAATGACACTGGCAGGGAAGGGTTTAACCACTAGGGGGCGATGGAGGGGTTAAGTGTGTCCTAGGGAGAGTTTATGATTTTATGGCTCATTGATAGTTGCTACTTTGTGAGTACCCCCTTTTTACTGATTTTAATTATTCAATAAATGTTTTTGGTAATACACTATGCGCACGCTCCTTCCATTTTGTTTTGTTTTTAAAGGTTTTCCAGACTTTAAGAGATAGAGGGGGACGGGGGAGGGGCCCTCCAGCACACAACCTTTGATTGATAGCCTAAGCTGTGCATGTTTCCTATGCATTCAGCTATCAGATTACAGAAATTCTGAGTTCTAGCTCTTCAGTGTGTGTGGCGTCATATGCCTCTACTTTATGCTACTGTAAAAAATCCTGTGTGTTATTAGAAGAGAGGGCTGCAGATAAAAAGGTACAATTTATGTAGATTTGTTCTAGTCACTTCACTGGGTATATGTAAAGTTTTGGGACCACTTTAATAAAGGAATTTAAAGCTGAAATCCAGGTAGATGTATCTCTAGTCAGATGTAATATATGATTAAGCCCATGGGGTATAATATGTTAGAGCCGTGGTCCCAGTGGGCAGGACCATGTGCTGAAGATAGTTGGCTGATTAACGTTTGCAGCTGTGTGCAGCATTTCCTTTGGATTATATCCAGTAAGATGTAAATTGCACAAATGAATGCAGCTCTGTATCTATAATTACATCACAAAATTTATATTTTTTTCTAAATAAAATCAGTGTAATTACTTGAGTTTGACTTGGTTTCAGCCTCTTACATTACCTGTATAATAGAATCCAGACAGGTGGAGGGAAAAACTGCACAAGGAGCAAACCAGTTGTGCTTCAGTTTAAGGTGCATGCTGATTGGAGGAAACAGCAAAGTGGCAGATAGATAAGCTCACCAGTATGCTGTTTCTGCTTTCTCTTTCCAGTCATTGGGCAGAGACATGACAGCGTGATATTTAATTGCACCAGATAAAAATCAAGCTTCATGCCCTGATAGAGGGACTGTGCTATGAACCAGAGCTGTAATGGACTGGCTGAATAGAAATGTAATCCTCATATATATACTGTAGTTCAGATGTGTGTTTAGCTGTATGCCTGGAGTTCAGCTTTAAGGTTGTTTGGTTTTTGTCTTGGTTTAGTAGCTATACAAAAAAGCTTCAAATGTCCAGATGTCAGTAGCAATGTCTGTTACAATATTGTATATACTGTATAGGTACTACCATACATTTTACCTACTTGCCGACCGCCGTATGTAGATTTAAATCAGCAGAATGGCACGGCTGGGCAAATGGGCGTACAGGTACGTCCCCTTGAATTTGCCACCGTGTGGTCATGTGCACGCTGCCGGCGGCGCATGCGCCACCCTGCCGGGGCCTCCATGAGTCGGGTTGCGGGACGGGAAACAAGCATCTCCCCGTTCTGCCTAATGACACTGTCACTGATCATAGCTCCCTATGATCAGGAGCTATGATCAGTGAAGTGTTGTTCGTAGCCCATCCCCCTAACAGTTAGAAACACTCCCCAGGACACATGGAACCCCCCCTAGCCCCCTAGTGGTTAACCCCTTCCCTGCCAGTGTCATTTACACAGTGCATTTTTATAGCACTGATCGCTGTATAAATGACAATGGTCCCAAAAATGTTTCAAAATTGTCCGATGTGTCCGCTTTAATGTCGCAGCCCCAATAAAAATCGCTGATTGCCACCATTACTAATAAAAAAATTAAATAATAAAAATACCATAAAACTAACCGCTATTTTGTAGACGCTATAACTTTTGCGCAAACCAATCAATAAAGGCTTATTGCAATTTTTTTTAACCAAAATGATGTAGAAGAATATGTATTGGCCTAAACTGAGGAAAAAATATGTTTTTATATATTTTTATAGCACTGATGGCTGTATAAATGACAATAGTCCCAAAAATGTTTCAAAATTGTCTGATGTGTCCGCTTTAATGTCGCAGCCCCGATAAAAATCGCAGATCGCCACCATTACTAAAATGTCATAAAACTAACCCCTATTTTGTAGACGCTATAACTTTTGCGCAAACCAATCAATAAAGGCTTATTGCAATTTTTTTAACCAAAATTATGTAGAAGAATACGTATCGGCCAAAACTGAGGAAAAAAATGTTTTTATATATTTTTGGGGATATTTATTATAGCAAGAAGTAAAAAATTATGCATTTTTTTCAAAATTGTCGCTCTATTTTTGTTTATAGCGCAAAAAAATAAAAACCAAAGGTGATCAAATACCACCAAAAGAAAGCTCTATTTGTGGGAAAAGGAAAAGGATGTCAATTTTGTTTGGAAGACACGTCGCAAGACCGCGCAATTGTCAGTTAAAGTGACGCAATTGAAAAAAAAGTGCTCTGGTCTTTGGCCAGCAAAATGGTCCGGGGCTTAAGTGGTTAATAGGAACTATACAGAGGTAACTTGAGGTTTGTCTGATTAGTAACAGGCTTACCATGCATGTTATCTAGAAAATATCACGCAGACACATCTAAGTGAAGACATGATATTTCACACACGACTTTTGCTACCTTGAGTAGGAGCAAAAGTTCAGAAACATCCAGGGGGTATTGTGTTCAGTCTAATAAAACTAGAGAAATAAAAGTATACACATGAATCGACTACGAATGTCATAAGTTTGAGAAAAGCAGTGTGAGATGCCACATAACTGACTGATTTCAGAGAGGAGTAGATGGAGAAAAGTCTCTGTTAGGGGCACAAAGCCTCTTTTAACTCCCACAATACCTTCTCATGATATTTAACATCTTGTACTGTGTGAAAATGTTTTGGACACAATGGCATGGTTTTGATTTGAGGTTAAGACTCTTTTCGAGTGTATCTTTGATTATCTGCAGGCTTGACAACCCATGGCTTTTTTTTTTGTTTTCTTTTCAATGCTTAGTTTCTATAAGTAAGTGACGTATAAAATCAAGTGCAAAAAAAAGTTGCCACTATTGACCATAACAGCCAGGTAAAGGCCATAAATAGGCAGTGTTTTTGCGCTAAAGTGCATCAAATGTTAAAGTGCTCTGTGACTGCATCAAAAATAAATAAATAAATAATCACTATGTGATCAAAACCAACAGTGGTCACTGAGTCGTGACTCAGCTATTCATAAAGTGCAGTGAATAGATCCTTTAAGTGCATACGGTGATAAATAAATCAATAATAAGTAAACACTAAAAATATATACAATCACTATTACAAAACGTATCAGTGAATAAAAGTGATATAAAAACCCAAGATCTCTAGACGTAAAAAAACATAAAAAAGGGGGGAGCATAGACAATAAATCGATCAATCAGTGAAAAATCAGTCCATTAAGTGGTTCAGAGTAGAAATGGTGTGATATAAGTGACACCTATAAGGAGCTAAAATAGTCTCTATGATGCAGATAAATTATGCTTTTCCCTTCTGTTTTCCACACGTGGGGGGTGCTGGGTAGTGAGGATCTGTCCAACAATAGTGCTCTCTAGCCTCTCACCTCTCTTAAGGTTAAAATCGGCATTTATAGGAACTCCTGTGGCAATCTCCAGCTCTCCAATTCCCCGTATGGCTCTCAGTGCATTCAGCTTTAAGGATAAAACGGTACCAGATCGGAGTCTCCACTTCCCCACAGCAATGTAATGGCTCACCCTCCGTGGGTGGTAAATCAATCAAAAATGAGAAAAAGTGGAGAAAGGGGACCCGATCGTGAAGTATATCAAAATACGTTTTAATAGAACAAAAGTAAATGCTTACATTAAAAACAGCAGCTGGATGAATGTGTGCGCGGTCTCTATGTCAAACACTTCCGGTATCCTGACCAATCCCTATGCATTACGTCACGTGACCTCGTGACTTCTTCAGGGGATCCCCTGAAGAAGTCACGAGGTCACGTGACGTAATGCATAGGGATTGGTCAGGATACCGGAAGTGTTTGACATAGAGACCGCGCACACATTCATCCAGCTGCTGTTTTTAATGTAAGCATTTACTTTTGTTCTATTAAAACGTATTTTGATATACTTCACGATCGGGTCCCCTTTCTCCACTTTTTCTCATTTTTGATTGATTTACCACCCACGGAGGGTGAGCCATTACATTGCTGTGGGGAAGTGGAGACTCCGATCTGGTACCGTTTTATCCTTAAAGCTGAATGCACTGAGAGCCATACGGGGAATTGGAGAGCTGGAGATTGCCACAGGAGTTCCTATAAATGCCGATTTTAACCTTAAGAGAGGTGAGAGGCTAGAGAGCACTATTGTTGGACAGATCCTCACTACCCAGCACCCCCCACGTGTGGAAAACAGAAGGGAAAAGCATAATTTATCTGCATCATAGAGACTATTTTAGCTCCTTATAGGTGTCACTTATATCACACCATTTCTACTCTGAACCACTTAATGGACTGATTTTTCACTGATTGATCGATTTATTGTCTATGCTCCCCCCTTTTTTATGTTTTTTTACGTCTAGAGATCTTGGGTTTTTATATCACTTTTATTCACTGATACGTTTTGTAATAGTGATTGTATATATTTTTAGTGTTTACTTATTATTGATTTATTTATCACCGTATGCACTTAAAGGATCTATTCACTGCACTTTATGAATAGCTGAGTCACGACTCAGTGACCACTGTTGGTTTTGATCACATAGTGATTATTTATTTATTTATTTTTGATGCAGTCACAGAGCACTTTAACATTTGATGCACTTTAGCGCAAAAACACTGCCTATTTATTTCTGATTCACGGGTTAGCGTTGACTCTTAGTTTTTGCAGCTCTTTTAGGACTTGTTCCAATTTTTTTGCATTTGAAACGTTCACCATTTTAGATCACGTTTATTTATTACTTCACCTATAAATTTTAACATCTAGTTCTTACACCAGCGCAAAGGACACTCACACTCAATCAGGTAAAGGCCAACTTTTCCTTTTCTTAAATTGGTTAAAAAGAAAAGGTCTTTAGAAAAACAATGGATACACCAGACACTTTTCCCCTCTGACCATATAAATGAAGCCTCTGGATACAGTATTGGAGAAGTGAACCTACTTACCTGTTATTTACATATTTAATTAGAACATAACTAAGAATAGGCACACTTCCCTCAGATTGTCTACTGCACATATTGATGATATTATTTTAACCCAACTGATCATCTCAGAAACTACAAATTTAGAAAAATGGATGATCTGTTAATCTTTCATGGCCAAAGATGGTGGTCCATTCCATGGTGCAAGTCAAGAGATATCAGGTATTAGAGATGGTCAGGTTAGGCAGCCATGTCAGTATAGGTGGGTTAGAAAGAAGAGTATTACAGACAGCAGAATATAACATATACTTTAACACATTTAATACCCGTTCTTTAAAGGTTTAAATAGAATATAACCAAGATAAGGCACTTTTGCTTCTTTTGAAGGAGAGGGGCTGTCAGATTCCAATGCTTATAACAATGGTATTGTTTTCACCCAGTTGATCATGTCAGAAGCTACACGTGTAGTGAATGGCTAGTTGGAGTGTACCATCTATTAACCTTTCATGGCCAAAGATGACGGCCCATTCCATACTGCAAGTCAAGAGATATCTCTGATTGTTCAACAGGGGGACATGAAAGTATTGTCAAACTAGGTGGGTTAGAAAAAAGGGGGTTACAAGACAGCAGAACTTATGCTTTAACATGATATCCACCAGTGGCATATGGGGTCAGGGATGACATAAGTACAAGAGCAAGAGTACTGGATATGGACGTTTTGTGATGGGCCATCTAGGAATTTAAACTGCCATACAGTTTGTCATTCTTACTCATTAACCCTTAAACAGATTACCACTCTGTCCACATGGTGGCCCAAGACCTGTATCGCTCCCTGTGACTGTATCTTCACAGGCTATGTGGTAGTCACTGGGGGGGGGGGGGCATGTTCCTGAGGAATAGACAGAATTCAACCACGTGCTAGCTATGTTTAATGTGAAACACATATCAGCTTTTAAGACAGGCTCTTTGATTGCCCTCTCATTTATGGGAGGCTAAGACTTTGTTACAGATACATGTGGGGAGAGAAATGGGGGGAAAATTGATAGTTGGAATTGGAATGTTCAAACTTGCTAACTGCCATAAGGAATTATTGTGTGGCTGAAATGCTGTGGGGTGGGCCACCTAACCTGCTACAACTCTGCAGAAGCACAGCAGTTGCCAGGGCTGGAGTTCACTGAGTTTCAATACTTGGCACGGATAAAAGTTAATGTTTAGTTGAGAAGGAAGTGATGCAAGGGAACTGGGTGAAGCCCCTTTTCAGTGAGAATAAAAGGCCACTGAGGTAAACATCTACCCACAGTCTGCTGAGCCAGGTTTTGGGAGCTCTGTGGTGAATATTATACTATATGTATATGTACTGTTTGTATTGGGGTACATGATACTGCAGCGTGTATAGTTTAGTGCAGCCTTTCTCAACCTTTTCAACACAGAGGAACCCTTGAAATAATGTTGCGGTCCTAGGGAACCCCTGCTAAAAATGAAGATGGCTAAAAATGACTATATGTAAAACTGCATGATACATTAGTGCGATGATCAGTGGGAAGAATGCTCCTCATCACTGGGATTAATTACCCCCTTACAGAGCTAAAAAGATCAATGGTGTCAGTGGGAACTTATCTGAGAGGCAGAAATTGCTCATTGCTCAAGGAACCCCTAACAACCTCTGGAGAAATCCTAGTTGAGAAACCCATTTGTAGTGTGTTTTGGGGTGCATGGTGTTATGTGAATCAGTGTTCATGGTATTGTGCATTGGGTTGTATGGTGCAATATTTAATAGGATGCACAGTGCAATGTGTGTTGGGGTGTATGATGTGGGGTGTACTATGGTGCATGGAGCTGTGAGTATTGGGGAGCATGGTGCAGTGTGTATTGGTCTTTTGGTACAGTGTGAATCAGTGTGCATGGTTCAATGGGTATAGGGGTGCATGGTGCAGTGTGTATTGGATTTAATGGTATTATGTGAATGGTGTGCTGTGTGTTTTGGGGTACATTGTGCAGTGTGAATAAGTTTGCATGGTGAGATAAGAATTTGGATGCATGGTGCTGTGAATATTGGTGTTTATGGCACAGTTTGTAGTGGGGTATATGGTGTTGTATATATTGCAGTAAATGGTGATTTTCCTGATAATTTTAATGGACACCCTGTCTGGCCCCTATTGGTAAGACACTGTAACATGACATTTTTAGATCACAAGGCCATTGCTGATGTAAGGCTACATTTATAAACTCCAGCACATATCATCACTAGGTTTTCTGTTGGGCAGATAGCTGGAAAACAGGTTTGCGTTTGCATCTGTGGAAGATGTTCAAGTATTTTCTTCTCCCACAAAAACTGCAAGGTAATTAATGTAATAATAATAATAATAATTATAACAACATGAAGAATACAAAAAATGGTATGTTCACACTGTGCTAACAAAAAACAATAAAAAATATATTTAATTTTCTTGTCTGCTCATCTTAACAGATAAACAAGGGAATTTGTTACTACTTAAATAAAAATGTGGTAAATAAATGCAAAGGTTCATGAGACCTTGCCAGTGAACTGCACTGCACATACATTTATGCTTCTCTGCTGCCGTTGCTGCCACAGAGGATAAATTATATCAGGTTGTGAATACCGCTACAATCATGAAAATAGGGAGGCCATTCCAATAGGTTACGTTTCTTGGTTAAATATCTTGTACTGAGTATCTCTTTAACAAAATCCCAGACATATTCCACTCAGAAGTGCTGAAGAAGCTATACACTTGTGGTATAGCATTACACTATAGGTTTATGATATAAACCATAATTACATCAACACTGGATCTGGACAATATCTAGGATAGTTATCAAGAAACCTGGAAACATGGACATGAAGAGTGAGGCTTAAGTTATAAAAATGAAATGATGGTATTGTTAGGCTCCTGGGCATCAATCCATTGTTGAGTTTACTCATCTGCTCATTCATATGATTAGACGCTATAACGTTAAGATTACCTCTCCATGTGGGATGACTTGTCTGGGATACAGACCTTAAGTCTGATATTGGTTAATTACATCTCTAAAGGGGTTTTCCATCTTACAATCACTTTAATTTGTTGGCAAACACACGCCTTACGGAAATGTCTACTACTAAACACATTGCTTTTTTGTCTTCCTTGCTTCCTCTTTTTCTTTCCTGTCATATATTTATATAATCAGATAGGGCTGTTTATTTGTATTGACCTCTTCTTTGGTGTTGTCTTCTTTGCATACTGTTTTGTCCATTGAGCAGCTCTGTGTCATATGATAGTACAAAATAAACAAGTCTGTCTAAACAGTATAAATACATAAAAGAACAGACTGAAGTTGGTATAACAAAGCATCTTAAACAGGATAATTGCTATTCATATTTTTCTAACGTAAATTATGAAATAAAATATGATACTGTATTTTCTTAACAATCCATCTATGTGTTTAGTGCTGATTGGAACAAGATAAAATACCTGTGTGCCACTGGCAATGCTATGGCTTTATGTGCATGCCCTACAAATTCAGAAAATATAATAGCATAGATTCTCTCAGTCCTGAAAATGTATTCCAGGCTCCAATTTATAGATCTGTAGACCTAGATCTCTTTTTGTGGCAGTACCACCATGCTGTACTTAAAACTAATTCTGGCTGTACATTGTTAAATTCTTGAACGAGAATATTAATATTAACATTCATATGAAAATTCTTTGTACATTCAGTGACTGATGTCAAAAATCACATAGAGTGTTCCAAATTAGTCCAAGAAAATGTTTCCATTTTGGTCCTTCGAATTTTCCCATCTCTGTGATGAGACCAAACCAAATGTTGATTTGACCCCACTAACCATTACAAAATCAAGTGAATGTTCTTAAAATAAAATTTTTTGAATAAAAATATATACATGTATGACCAGCTTTTGGGATCCAGCTCTAAAGTTATAAAGCAGTACTATGGCCATACTGTTGCCTTATTTAGAAAACAGCACTGAAATGTGTTTCATCGTGAAGCTCTATACAATGATAAGAGACATAAAAGACACTAAAGAAGTCATGTGACTGACCTCTCCACCAATCTCAGAATGTTCTCTATAGCATTATGCAGAGAACACTCTGTGGGACAATGAAGGCTCTACTCTGCATTATAAGCAGCATGGAAAATGGACAGTGCTGGTTTGCATAAATATTGTGGTGGCCAGCTTTTTTTTTTTTTTTTTTTTTTTAGAACTCTTTGGTGTTACTACAAAGAGTAGAATGAGTCATGATTTGTGAAAATCTAAAAAAAGGAAAGGCTAGGTATAGGTTGGGATGATTGCCACATTTTTGTACAGTTACTCTTTGCTGTCACTGCTTTTTTTAATAAGCCTTACATGGGGTGAAATATAGTGGTAGGTAAACAGAGACACCATTACCTGTAGATGAGTCAATAGTAAACAGTGATGTTTTCTCTCCAGGTATGATTTCATAAAGTACTCCTCCAAATATTCCTCCATCTTTGTCCTCGGCTAACACATTAACAATTTCTGTGCCTGCTTGAGTGTGGCTGCTGGTGCTTGCCACATAATTTGTTGTCTCAAACACAGGTGCATTGTCATTTATATCCTCTATATCAACACGAACGAAAGCCTGCGCAGTTAAGCCACCCTGTTAGATGTAAATAAAAGACAACGTCATTAAAACTCCATAGAATTAGAAGTACATGGGTACAGCAATTATTGCACACACTAAAAGATTTGCACCTACAGATATGAAGCTGACAACATTCCAGACATGGATTGCAACTTTAAGAAATAAAAAGGAGATCAATAAACAGAAAACAAGCAGCTGACAGGAGCAAGCTGAACAAACTTACTTATTTTATTTGCTCATTTTTGATCTGTGTAATGTATCACTGGAAGCCTTGTGTTATATCTGTTTGATAAGTGCAAACACAAAACTTGTTGAACTTCAGAGCTGTGCTGTGTACATTTCCTGTGTTATCTCAAAGTGACCTCCTAGTTCTTGTCTTGGACTTCAGAATAATTACCTTTGTGTTGTAAAGATCTGAGAGTAGTAGTGGTTGAGTAGTTTAGCAAAAGACACTGGGCAGTGTTGTCACCACTCAGTTCACAAAAATGCTGTGCATTGCCAACCCACAACAGTGTTTAACCACTTGCCAATCGTGCTATAGCCGAAAAATGGCTACAGCGTGGCTGTCCAGTTCTGGGAGGGTGTTTATTGATGTCTATGTGTATGTGGATATGCAACCCGGCTTCTCTGGAGACAGCACAGCGCAGTATTCTTTGGGCTCCAGTGGTGAGCTTTTTTTAAACAGTTTAAGAAATTACAGTAACATTATTGTAAGTTTTATAAAGAACCAGTAAAACAAGGTGTGTAAAAGACTGTACCCAGCTAGGAATCCTTTAGGCACCAACCAACCACATGTTTATTTGCTTAAAAGCTTCTGTGATGGGAGTGTGCATACGCAGGAGCTCCAAGATGACCACCTAAGCTCGGAGCTCCGCATCACCCCAGACCTATGGCGCACACAGCCCCTCTCACAGCCACCCAGGACAGTCACCAATGGGACACCCCAGCCCCTGAGACCCCCGTGCACACCCCTGGATGTCCAGACTAGCTGCCAGATGAGATCTTGGACCACAATTCGATACGTCAGTGTGGGTGGGTGTACCATGATGGCTGCCGCAGCACTATAACCACAAGTGGTCTACACAGAGGGATCCCAGGATTAGAGGCAAATCTTAGCCCCAGCAACACTCACCTACTCCCAGGTGAACCATGGGAATACCCAGCTCCCCATGGCTCCCTCTCCAGCCTCCACAGAGTCCCTGCTGGGCTGCGCCATGGAGAACTACACGATTTCTCCGGTCGGGCCTTCCCAAACCCATCTGCTCACAACCCCATCCCCAGGCTTCCAAGGCCAGGACCTGGCTACTCTGCCAGCAGACTTATTCCACAAGCTCTCTGACCTCCTAGAGAGGGGGCTAGCCAACATGGTAGCTAAAATCACAAGGGACATTAAATCTGAATTTTAAAGCCTGGGATCCGGAATGGAGGCCATAGAAAACAAACTGGACATTACAGTATCCAGAACCAATCAGAATTCTACCCACATTCAGGTTCTACAATATTAGTGACCATTAGAGGCAAGATAATCCAACTGGCGACCCAAATCAAGAGAGCGCGACAGATGTACATTATCAAATTAGAAAAAAACACTGCAACCCTAAAGATTAAACATAAGAAATGTCCAACTAAAGCCTCAATAGCACAGTTAGACGCAGCTAGTTTAGAGCTCAATCTAGCTCTAACGGCAAAAGCGTAGAAACACATTCGCTGGAGTGGGGCCAAATTCTATTCTCAGAAAGACAAAATTAGCTCCATGTTAGCCTCTAAACTTTCACCTCAGTATCACACCCACACCCTCCCCAAAGGATAGCAGGACAACCCCCTACAGCCAATCTAAACAAAATACTCAAAGCCTTCCACAACTTCTACACTAAGCTCTACAGCACAGCCTCCACAGACAAGCCCCAAATAATCTATAACTTTCTGAAGGACCTTCCCTTACCGACCCTATCTACCGAACACAAAAACTTGTTAGTGACAGCCTTTTCGGTTGAGGAGATAACGGAGGTCATAAAAGACCTTAAAAAGTGTTCAGCCCCTGGACCTGACGGTCTTTCAGTACCCTATTCCAAGGCCTTTGCTGATACTCTCGCCCCCTACTGAAATTTTTCAACGCAAAAACCCTAGGCTCTTCCTTAGACCCTCAACTCAACACTGCCTACATAACAGTAATACCTAACCAGACAAAAAGAGGTGGGGAACTATAGACCCATCTCCCTAATAAACAATGACCTAAAGATACTAACAAAAATTCTTGCCAATCACCTAGGTTCCTTTATCAGTCGGTACATCCACAAGGACCAAGTAGGATTTATCCTAGGCAGACAGGGGCCAGACCAAATCAGAGGGGCAATAGACATCATATCCCTTTTACAATCCAGCTGGGATAAGGGCCCCAAACAAGAAGGCATGCTACTATCCCTTGATATACATAAGGCTTTTGACTCGGTCGACTGGCCTTATATTTTCACCCTCATGGAGTGATGGGGATTTGGCCAGCGCTTCATGGGGATTCTCCACTCCCTCTACTCCTCCCCGAAAGCTCTGATACGCCTCCAGGGACATTACTCAAGACCCTTTAGTATAGCTAGGGGCACTAGCCTGGGCTGTCCACTGTCCCCCTTAATTTTTGCTTTTGCGATCAAGTCCATATAGAGAGACAGGCAGCCCCCGCCTACACCTTAGATTATCTACTATGGGTCCCCTCCAAGGATCACCCCCCAATATTATCGCCTATCCTATCACAAACCCTGACTCTCTTGGACAAAATGAGATCTGAGACCTCACTGACCTCTGAATGTTGGCCCCTCTCACATATCTTTAACAATCCAGACATTTTCCCCAGTCAAGGCATTAAATCCTTTAAATGGTGGTTGGACAAGGGGTTGTATCGTTTGGCCTTTTCTTCACTCCCTCGGGACCAATTTCCCAGAGCTTCTTTGCTCAGAAGCTTGAACTCCTGACCTCGGAACAATACAGATTTCAACAAATATAACACTTTCTCCATAAGATCTGGAAGGGGAAACCTACCCTTCCCAGATTCACACCTTACGAATTATGGTGTGGACAGGCCACGGATCAGAGGGGTGGTCATTTACCAGTCACTTGCTCACCCGTCCTGCAAATCACATTATATGTTGGCTTGTTAAAACGACCTCTAAATTCAATTTAGAGAGGTGGCAGACGTCCTTTTCTAGATCCTTCAAGGGGATTAGGAACAGATCCTTAATCAAATCTAGCCTTAAAGTAATGACCAGATGATACCTCACCCCCTCAAAGCTGGCTACCATTTTTCCCACAGCAAACCCTCAGTGTTATTGTGGTTGCCAACTCCTAGGCTCCATGGCCCACATTTGGTGGGGAGTGTCCCAGAATTAGGTCGCTCTGGAACAGGATGTTTGCCTTGATCCAAAAAGTGACAAGTTACCAGTTCCCAAGAACCCCGGCCATCGCTCTCCATAATTCAAACCTTCCAAAGACTTCCAAAGCCAACCGCAAATTATTCAATTTTATGCTGCTAGGGGCCAAGCTGACCATAGCCAAAGCTTGGAAACAACCCAAGGTCTCCTTCTTAGCAGCCAAACGTAAGATTTTGTGGATTATGTCCCAGGAGAAGTTGGCTAGCATCTTAACGAGTACAGTCTCTGGGAAACTTGGGCCCTGCACGTGGGCATCTCTTTCATACCTGGAATCCAGGTCTAACAAATAATTGCTTTCATTTAGCTAATACCTCCCTCCCTGTTGATTGGCTCTTTCTATGTTTCCTCTCTCTTCTCATGATCAACTTTTTTCCTCTACTTTCTCACTTTTCTCCTGCACTATAGTCCATCCTAACATACAAAGTGAATCCACGGGTTTGTTACCTAAATGATAGTATGAAAAGCGGTCCTTTTCACTAGGCTCAAAGGTTTGGTTCTAGTGCTTTTCTACCCTCCACAAGGATCATCGCTTCTTCATTGATTGTTGGGGTAGGCCTCCGGGCACAGTAAGTTCCCATATGGGGTCCTGGGAGTGCTTCCCCCAAAGATCCTGCTACACTAATCAAAATGCCAGAGGGCTTGTCCGGGTTTACGATGCCAAACCATGGTTGATTGTGAATAGTGCAAAAGGAATTTGGTGCCAAATCATGGTTGATTGTATTACTCTTCTTTGACATCTGGTTTTACATGTAATAACAATGGTTTTTCATTGCTTCACTGGAAATAGTTTATTTCATGTTTTTGTATTAGACAAATAAACATATTTGAAAGAAAAAAGCTTCTATCATGGAAATATGGCCTCCTTGCTCATTCTCAGTTATTAATTTAATAGTTGTGGGGGGGGGGGGCAATAAAATATACCCATTACTGTCCCTCAATTAAAAATATTTCCCAGTCCAGGATGTTTGTTTAACTGTCCCTTAACTGTACCTTTGATAGTATCAGAAGTATAAAAGCAGTGAGTGTTTCAAGATTTGTTGGTTTGGCAGACAGAATTCGCAAAATTTGCCCTGCAGGAGGGAATTTTATTTGACATGGCTTTGAAAAAATTGGTAAGCTTACCTCAGTCTCAGTGACAGCTTATTAAAATTTTATAACCATGATTTAAGACATAATTCTTCAGCACTATGGGAGATCTTTTTCTTTAATTTTATTTTTCAAATTTTAATTGTATCCACATATTTGCATTAGAAATATAAGTTAATGTTCTCACTAGTTAAATTAACTCATATTGGTTAAGTCAGATGAAACTGTAAGCATAGATAAAAAAAAAAATACTTAAGAAATGTACTTAGTGTCCAGATTAATCAAGAGGCTGAAAAAAAATTACCATTCTGCTGCAAATGCCTATTCTGAATATGTTGTCTGTATTAAGTGCAGAATGACTTTGCATGGTCTTAGGACATTTCATATTACTGATATAAAATTGTGAAAATTAAATACAAATTAATTTGAGCCACTGTAGCTCACTGTAGCTAACTTTCTTAGGATGAAGGACTTGGACACTATAATCAAACTCCAATTATGGAAATGGCATGAGAGATACAGATTAGAATTTCAGATCATGATATCAGGTCACCTTTGTATGCTTGTATGAAAATGAAACAGTTTTGAATTGTGTTCTCATTTACACAAGCAAAAGTTTACACTGAATGTCTTATTGTCTTATTGACAAATTTCCCCACTCTTTTCTTCATTATAGCTCCAGTTGGAGTTTGCATATGCCAGTGATGGCGAACCTTTTTGAGCCAAAGTGCCCAAACCGTAACATAAAACCAACTTATTTATTTCAAAGTGCCAACATCCATCGTCATGCAGCACATCACACATCTCCATCACACTGTAAACTTCTAGCACATATTATGTATTTGCCTTCAGCTCACACATCTCTGTTGTCCGGTCACATCACATCAGTGAGCTACAGCACATTATACATCGACATGTAACTCATAGCACATCTCCTCACCATGCATCACACCCCATTCATGCTGCTCATGGTACACTTTCCTCTCCATCACACATCTGGTCCCCCCTCTACAACTCACCACCCCCTCCCGCTCTGCTGTGGTACGGCAGTAGTGTAGTGATACTCATGTAGCCCGTCTTGCTCCCTCTGCCCATGCACACCTTTCCTGCTGTCACCATAGCACAGAACATGGTCAGGTGGCGTGGCCCATCACCAGCTGCTCCAGCCTCATCTATGGGCTTTCTCACCAATGGAAAGAAGCAGCTGCACACAGGTCCAGAGTTGTCTGCTGAGTCAAAGTGCTCTGTGTGATCTGGAGGAGGTAGGCAGTGCCAGGACAATGCGGGGACACTGGGCGCTTTGTCCTCCTAGTGAAGAGTGCCTGGAGCTTCTGGGTGCCCACAGAGAGGGCTCTGTGTGCCAGCTGTGGCACGGGTGCCATAGGTTCGCCATCACTGGCATGTGCTAAACAACATCCCAGTTATATGTTTGCCTTGGAAAATCCTTTTCCAAACCCTGAAGTGTAGATAGTGGTGAATCTAGATATTTCACTGTTCCATATTTAATACAATTAATGTTCATAGCAAACAGAGATCTAGCAAGCCACCAAAGAACAGAATTGCATTAAGCTCCTGAAACCAAGACACTTTTCAGTAACATGTAACCTGCTGTATGTAACCTCCATCATAGGTGTGAACAGCATTGATAATTAGGTCAACTTTATTTATGCTAGAATCTAAACTATCTTTCTCTCTGAACAAAAACATCTTAAAAGAAAAGTGTGGGATTAGGAAAAAATAAACATATCTACTCACCTATGTGGAGGCAGTATTGATCCCCCACTGGTTATATACTGAGAACTGAGTGCTCAAAGACTACTGATCACTCAGGTGGTGACTATGCTCTACCTCACTGGAGTGCCAGGCTGTGCAGGGGGCTGGAGCAACTTGCTCAGTCTCCCAGCCCAAGCTGAGAGGCTGAGCCAACTGCTGATCAGGCATCTAGGCAGATCAGGGAAACAGAGATCTGGGAACAGGGAACATCGACTATTGAACAGCTGCATTTTTCAGCTCCTTTGTTAATAGCGCATTGTAACTAAAGCCAAATCTTTGTTTTCATTTTGGATTGGGATGATTAAAACTAGTCATTATTTGACAAAGGAGGAATGAACCTCTGAAGCGCGTTTGGCTGCCCCAACGTCATCCCCCAATTCTCACAAACACAAAGGGGTTGAGAC
Source organism: Lithobates sylvaticus (assembly GCA_028564925.1). Taxonomy (NCBI): domain Eukaryota; kingdom Metazoa; phylum Chordata; class Amphibia; order Anura; family Ranidae; genus Lithobates; species Lithobates sylvaticus. Next base: position 598,653,562 of record CM053026.1, read on the forward strand.
AAGGTAGACTGCGCTTGCGAAGGATGCTGAGGAATACCGGGCTTTCTGACAGCTGTCATGATCTTATCTCCCTGATGCCAGCTAGAGGGATAGGACAGGCTCATACATTGACAGACTTGCAGTTTCTACATCAATCACACTACGTACAACCCTGTGGTGTTTTTCATCTGCCATCTATGCTGATTACTAAGATTTTAACATGTAAGTGTACTATTTGTTTTTTTTTGAATAAATTACTTTATTATTCTAATGAGGATCTTGCGCTGTCATTTCTTTGTAGTTTAAGCTCCCTGGATCTTCTCGGATCTTTACCTGGCAAGCTGCAGGACCCTTGTGTGTTGGAATGAAGCTCTGTCCTTACCATGCTGATACCATAGACTGCTGTCTGTTGGGCTGGCCCTTGTAGTGCACTATACTGGTTTGTGTTTTTTATATACTTTATCTTATTTTTATCAGAACCAGCCTTCCATTTGGAAGATTTCCCCATAATTCCTGTTCTAGTGACAAGTAAAAATTTTGCATTGCCTCTCACTTTCACTGCCCGTGACAGTGGTCACTGGGACAAATTAAGAAAACTATTTTTCCTAACGGGAACACAGGCATTGATGAGAACCTGACAAATAGTTCCAACCATTCACCACTCTATCAAAAACATTTTGGCTTTAGATGCACTTTAATGTAAAATATGTCTACTAATTTTTTTATGGTTGAACTGGATGGACTTGTGTCTTTTTTCAACCTGTAAACACCTAAAACTTCAGGGCCAAATGTTAATTAGTTATAAGTATATAAAATGTGTAAAAATCTATTTTCATTTCCATTAATATATGTCAAGCTATAATACTGGGGAGCAATCAGATGTTTAGATGTATTTGTAAACATACTGTACTTATAAAAACAATTTAGTCTAATAAGCTGTTGGCTACCCTTTAAGAGAATAATAATAGATCGATTTATATCACATTATTCTAGTCATTCAGCTAGTGGTACAGTCAAGATCAACAGGCGGCAGGCACAGTGATGGACAATGGATTTACAACAGACATTTTTTTTTTTTAGAGAACTTGTCAGGTATTAGGTGTCTTTTTTTCTAGGCTTCATCTTTTTTGTGGATGAGTAGGGGGAATTTCTACCCCTTATTTAGTCACATGGGAGGAGGTATCTGAAGGCCCTTTATTATTAAAGGGGTCTTCCAGATTACAATAAGCCCCCCTTGCAACCCCCCCTCCCCAAACTACTGGCCAGGGTTGTGAGGAAGTGACTCTTGCCCTCATGAACATGTGTACAAGGTGCTTTGCCGTAGGATATCACTTATGTTGAGGGCCTGTGGCTGGCATGGTCCAGGAGGAAGGGGGTGCACGCCCCCCTCCCCCTCTCCTGACCAGCAAGGCTGCATTTTCAAGTCAAGGGTCTGGTATGAATTTTTAGGGGGAGTTCAAGCTTTTTTTTGCATGGAGACTCTCTTAAAATCCATACCAGAAAAAGGGGCCTGTGTGTTTGTTTTTTTTTAAGACGCTGACAATGACATGTCATTTGCTGGCAATTTGAAACACTTTTTTTCTAATGCCAGTGATGCTGCAACACTTTCTGTACATCACAGAGATGCACCACATTCACAGGCAGAATTAGGCCACCCCCCAGGCATGTTATTTAAAGGAATTGGGCATTGTCACTGTTTCACTTTAAAAAAAATCACTGCTACTGGCCAAATTAAATTAGGATTTTTCTTTTTGCATTGGTGCATGTTCCCCAGGGCAGTGCCCCCCATTGTTTATTTTTTGACATTCCCTTGCCTATTAGCCCAGAAATAGGACATTTTTGACAGATGACAGATTTGACAGATTTGGCTCCTAATAATTTCCATGGGGTTCGAGTTCAGCATCTGAACTTCTTTAAAGCTCTCTGAACCTGCCTCGAACTGAACCCAGGGCAGTTCAGTTTTGTTCCAGTAACATTGTAAGGTGGGTAGCAAGATGATGAAACTGATTTAAAAAAAAAAAATTAGGTATCCATATTATGTTACTCCATGAATGTTATTTATCTGTGAATCAGAATTACATGGGAATAAAATGTCCATGATGTCAGAGTTCAAGAATACACATCTGTGATTCATAGATAACCAATGAAAATGTGTTGAGGGCTGAAGTGAGGTCATACAAAACAAAGTAAATAACAAAAGTCATATGCTAAAGGAAGCCGTGAATCTTCCTTTAGCTTCAGGCTCCTGACAATGGCTTTGTACATATTTCTCTTTTATATTTGATATGCTGAACCGACTGCTTTTGGACCAGCTTATCACCATAGGTCAAGGTTGAGTGGAAAACATATGGAGGAATTGTAAAAAAAAGCCTTTTCTTTTAACCTTTCCATCTGTTACTGTATGCTGGATGTACTGTAGGATGACTGAAGCAATACTGATAAATGAAATACACTGGAAGGAGAATGCATTAAAGATGGTGACCAGCATATTTAGTGGTGATATCAAATGAATCAAGGTCTGGGACTATTCTAACTAAATTTATAATGTGGAGCAAACCAGGCAAAGTTTGATTTGCACAAGGTACAGTGAGCCCAGAGGAAAGCCCACAAACCCTAAACCTTATAGAAATCTGTGAAAAACAAATCTTTCTATTTCTTCCTGACATTTTTCAGAGCTGATTTACAAACTGATACCTGTGTACTGCCATGGGTGAAATGTATGAATGCAAAAAAAAAAAATGAATAAATAGATGTTCAGGTTCTTTTCATATGGCTTAAAGGGCAACATTGAAAATACACAAAACCTTTAATTAACATACTTGGGGGGGAGGGGGGGTGCCAAAAAACTCCACATAAAGTTACAAAACATTACAATGTAGTCTTTAATAGTGAAATTTACAAAAAATAGAAATAAAAATTTAAATAATGGGTTTCTCTTACAATTTCCACCAGACCATTATCCAGGAATGTAGGAGTGCCTGGAATATGGAGGGCTGTAAGCATACACCTCCCCCTCCTAAACCACACCAGGCCTCATGACTGTCAACACAGAAGGGGTAACTTGCAATGGGGGGGGGTGGTGGCTGAGACAAAAAAGAGCCTGTTCCCCACACCAAATCACCTAAAAAGGATGTGGGGGTTTGTGGTGGTGCTGGAGGGGTCGACTTCTAAGAACCTGGAAGCCTCCTTTGGAATACAATGGCCTTCAGACATCTGACCCCATCTTCAGAATAATAGAGTATGGGGTACAGTATTACCCAGGGCTGGGACCAGTGGCGGCTGGTGCTCCATTGGTCGGAGGGGGGGTGGGGTGGCAGACGGAGCTGACACCCTCCCTCTCCCTCCAGCCCACACACCCCCCCCATCGCCAGCTCACTCACCCTGTGCTGACAGGTGGCCACGGCCTCCCCCCTCAGTCAGAATGCACCTCCTTCATGTCCCAGGATGCGTCTTCTCCGTGTCCCGGGATGCATTACATCGGCCATACGTCTCCTCCTCATAGGCCAATAGGATACCTTCTCCTATTTCTCCTAGGAGAATGAGTGTAATAATAGCAAATATTCTTTCCCTATTGTCAGACAACTGGGTGGGCTCGGAGCGCAGTGCTCTGCACCCTAAGCCCACCCTTTTTTGAAGCCTATTCCTATTAGAGGGCCTCTGGCTCTAATCATGTGCTTCAAAAAAACACCCCCCCCCCATTGGAATCCATGGTTCGGCGCCATGTATGTAGATCAGGGGGCCGGATGCATGAATGGGGGGGGGGCGGTGCTCGTGCACCCCTAATGGATGGGCCGCCACTGGTTGGGACAAAAGGTGTGCAGGAGGGGCGGCTGTCCAATGTGCAAAGGTATATTTTAGGGATGGGGGGGTGCCATGTGGTGAGCTCATTCTGCCTACAAGGCTGACAGGAGTAGTGACAGTGGCATCACTACTCCTGTAAGCCAAGAACTAAAGGCGGTGAGTTAGAGCAGTAGAGAATCAGGAAGAATTTAGGGTAGGGAGCAGGTAAACAAACAATGCAAAGTCCCCATCTGACAGTGCAACTGTACTAACAAGCCTCCAGTGTTGTCTTGATCTGACAGCAGCCTCTGGGATCACTGGTATAAATGGCTTTGAATACCTTCAGCCCCATTGATTATGTATGAATGGGTTTGAAGGTAAAGAAAAAACATTCATATAAATGTAGAAAACTGAATTGAGGAGAATAGTGACTCATCACTGTACTCACTTAATGGATCAGAATAGTGAATGGATTTGCTAACTAACACAAATTAATTAATGAATGTAAAGAAAAGGAAAAAATAATTATTCAAACATTAAATGACTTTTATGACCTATGGTACAAAAAAAACTTGACTGAAATGTCACACAGTGACATTTCATTAAGTTCTATTGGCTGCCGCATGAATTGTCTCACACTGTACTGCGCTGAAAAAAGTAGTGTATGCCGTACTTTTTTCAGTGCACCCGACCACACTGAAGTGGTGTGAACTGGCAAGGCAGGAAACAAGGAATTTTGCATGAGTCTGCTCTGGAATAGCCACCCAACAAGGTTCTGGTGTGAATATACCCTTACAAACTGTTGCATGTTTTTGTTGTATTTTATTATTTAAGATATAAAAAAAAAAAAAAAGTCCAAATAGCATCTTTTAAAATGTAAACAGACATCGACACAAGCATGTGTTCACTGTTAAAACTGCAAAAGTTGTTCCTTTCCACCCCTTTTGTTTCCAAATGTATTAGAAACGAAATACTTGATGCATTTGTTACCCTAAAAAAAATAAAAAATAAATAAAAAAAGGATCCTGTTCCTTTAAAGCATGAATAACAGCACAGTGCTTGTGCTGTGTAATTTGGCCCCCTGTTTAACCTAAAGTACCTGGCTAATCCTGCCTGTTCTGCCCTCCCCCCTGTAAACTGACAACGGTTTATCATGGCTGCCGAGCCCTGACACTGTGGTCAGTTTACATGCATCCCCAGCTCTCCTTTCTGCTTCTCTTTGTGTGAGCCGCCCCTCCCCTTCTAGTACCGTTCTGAGCAATGCAAAAATCACTGCTCACAATCACTGCCAGCCCTTCTGCTAGGATAACATGTAGTACATAGTGCATGTTGTTTTTTTAAATCCATCTTCTGAATACCTTATTTCTTCTTGCCAATCAAAGGAAGGTCACATGACTGCTCGGCAGATGTCAGAGGCAGATCTCGGCCCCTCCCTCCGTAGTACATACATTGGAGGAACAGAGTGACGGGCGGTCACGTGACCGCTGATCGGCGAGAAGAAATAAGGTATTTAGAAGATGAATTTATCAAAAAAAAGACATACACTATATACTACATGTTATCCTAGCAGAGGGGCTGGCAGTGATTGTGAGCACTGCCTTAACAACCCCTTTAATTCATAGCAAAGGGATCTGACATCAACAATCTGTTGCTTCACCTTAACCTGCGCAACTACATACTCCACTGTGACCGGCATGCATTCTCTGCTTTTTGTTTCTGGCACAAGGAAACCAGGAGAGGCAGAGAACACAGTAGGAAGATCCCATAACATCACTGCACACTTACAGGTCCACGCAAAAACCTGATTCACAGATCTGAAGTTGCACAGTGATTTTGACGCGCAATAACTGCTGAGGGAGGATGCCCTAATCTGCAATATACTGGGGGGGGGGGGCGCAGTTTTGCATCTTTGCTCCGGGTGATAGATGACCTTGTCCCAGAACTGTTAGTACCTCTCATGCATTTCCAAAACAATTAAAAAGTAGAGGAAGCCACCTACACTGTGAGAAAGTCCTTCTCACTAAAAGTGCTGTAAAAAAGTGAACAATCCCTGATGTAAATTATTGTCAATTACGTTGCCCAACGATGTACTGTATATCCATTGCCAATCATATCAAATTGCCACTTGACAATGTTTTCCACTTCTTGATGATGTTTTCTGCCATTATAACTGGATAAGCACCTGGTTAAAATAAAACCAGGCACTCTACACAGTTTTTATGTTTTTTTAAGGGACAGTAGACATAGAAAAGGGCAAAAATGTCATGGGATGCCTCTTAAAATGTAAACCAGACCCTTATCCAGTTATGTGGCCTGAGTGGCCAAGAAAGGGAAAGTAGCAAGTATATAACCCCCCTGCTTAACCACCCCAGGCCACATGCATTTTAACATTGGGGGAGTACCTTGCAAGAAGGGGTAGCAATGCCTTCCCACTTTGCAGTTTGCAAGGCACCTTCTCCAAATGTTGAAGGACAAGGGCCTCTTCCCGATATCTCTTGCCCCAAGAGCATGTGGCAGTTTGAGAGGGGTGACTTAAAGGAATCTGGAAGCTTCCTCTATATTAAGTGACGACATTTCTCCCATCACAAATGTCAGATCCCTGGTGCTGCTGGAATGTAATCAACAGTGCCAGGAATCCTGGGTTTAGTTAGTGATGTTGCCCAGAATCGCCAGCTGTTTTGTTTACATTCTAGCAGTCAGGAATTTGTGTGGGCGAACTGGCCAAATATGGGCAGTTTGTTCAGATGTTCAGTTCATTCCTATTTGTAACCCATTACTAGATCGTCTTACCGTGGGTTTAAAAATAAATAAAAAGCAGACTATTTTATTCATAGATGCTCTGAATGGTGTTATCTCAAGTTAGCTGTAAATAGTGCTTATTTGTTCCAAGACAAAGTGTACAGTTAAGTGAAGGAACTGGATGACAGGGCAAACAGCTGTAAATACAGCTGTTCCACTTGGAAATGGAATCTAGGTCTTAAAAAAAATAAATAAATTGTATCTTAGACTGAACCTTCAGTTAAATTTAGTTTCAGGATATCTGAAAAAGGAACATATTTCATAAAAAAAAGGTTGTAGCTGGATCTTAGTAACATGTGTACTGACCTATTTCTAGCCAACTCAGGGCTTCTGTAGTATGTTGGAGAATGCTCTAATCAACATGAATGAATGAATGAATGAATGATTTGTATAGCGCTGCAACTGCGAACTGAATCGCCTCGAGGCGCTTGACTGCTCATGTTGGGATGCCATGTATTAGAAGAGGTGGGTCTTGAGTTTTTTCCTAAAGGCCTGATGGTTTTCTTCCATGCGGATGTTGTTTGGTAGAGCATTCCATAGCCGGGGTCCCTGTACTGCGAATCTTCGTTCTCCCTTCGATTTGTAGCGGGCTTTGGGGATGAGAAGGCGATTTTGGTTTGTTGATCGAAGTCTGCGATTCGGTATGTATTTTTCTATTTTCTCACAAAGGTATTGAGGCGCATTTCCTTGTGTACATTTGTGGGTGAGGCAGAGGGTCTTGAATGTGATCCTGTCTTTTACCTTGAGCCAATGGAGCATCCTTAGGGATGGGGAGATGGATTCCCAGGGTTTCTTTCCGGTGACTATTCTTGCTGCTGTGTTTTGGACAATTTGAAGGCGCGCAATCTGGTAATCCGGTAATCCTATGTAGAGTGAGTTTGCGTAGTCGAGCCGTGAATTGATGATCGTTCCTACTACTACCGCTTTTTCCTTTTCCGGGATGAAGGGGATGAGTCTGCGTAGCATGCGAAGGAGATGGTGGGATCCGCTGATTACGGATCCTATTTGTGCCTCCATTGTCATCTCTGAATCAAAGATTACTCCGAGGCTTTTGGCTTTGTTGCTTGGACATATAATATAAAACAATATAGTACTTTTAGGTTTAGTCCCCAGCTAGTCTCTAAGCACCATATATTGTCAATATCTAATTGCAAACCAAACCTCAATCAATTTAATTTTAATGTTGTTCTCTCTACTTTGAATGGATTTATCTAGCATGACAGAGAGATCTAAAACTGAACTTCAAGCAAACGGTTAATTAAAAATACTACATACATATATGAGAGTTGTTTTACCTGCCTAAGTGATTGAACAGTGAAGAAGCAGCAGTGGAGAGATGTCACTGGATTCTCTCCTACTATCAGCATGTTCTTTGTTAGTATATTGTAGAACAACTATTCAGCTCCTTGTGTTGCTTGTCCCTCTCACTGCTTGAACTCTTTTATGGCAGATTGCACAAGGTTGATACCAATCAAATTAAGATATTTACATTCGTTGATTTAAAAAAATAAATCTAAAGTTTATCTAAAACAGCTTTTTTAAATAGAGAAGAGTTTTGATCTCGGGTAAATTTAATTTTTTTGTATGTGCCTCCAGAAGGTGGATTGACCCTATCTATTTTTTTTTAATTCAACCTTATTTGAACCCTATGGGCAGAGTTTAAGGCTCTGTACATTTGCCCTAGTCATAGAAAGTTGGGCAAATGTTCTTGCCTTATGCTGCATGCTCATGGTGAACCTTCATTCCACCTGCATGACACTTCTGTATATTGGTCAGTGTGACAATCTGTCATTGCTGTCATATTGTGATGATTGCGCTCTCAGCCTCACTCTGCAAAAAGAATTTCCACTTTGTGGAACAACAACCTAAGTGCCAGCAGGCTAAGGGTGATTGTTACTGGGGTACTTAACTTTTTATACGTACATACAATATTTGCCACCACGTGTTTTAATGGACTCATGCACCTTTCATCAAAGAGGCAATTATTCTTTAATTTTTTATTTGGAGCATTAGCTTAAAGGGTAAGTTCACCTTTCAGAAAAATCTGTAAGGTGAACTTACACAGGACCCCCTCCTTACACACCCCCATCCCACTGACCTTTAGCGCTGCAATCTCCTGTTCTGAGCTCCGATATAGCCACCTCACTGCTTAATCTCCTAAACGTACCCCATCAGGAGGTACATTTAAGAGCATTCTAAATGAGCAATAATAACCCGCTTAGCCCATCCACTCAGCGGGGAAGAAGAAGAGTGAATGCTAAGGGGATTTCTAAGCCCCGGACCCCTGAGTCGGCTATACCGGGGCTCAGAACGGTAGATCGCAGCACTCCAGGACAGTGGGACTGGGGGGGGGGGGTGAGGAGGGGGTCTTGTCTAAGTTCACCTTACAGATTTTTCTGTAAAGTTGAACTTACACTTTAATGATTATTAAATATCAATTTATTGAAAATGAGGAAATAGGGTACAGGAAAATATTTACAGAATACAGACTGTAAGTTCTCACTAGCAGGGCCCCACTAACCCTATTTTCTTGAATTGTATTGTCACTGTACTGTTTCCCTATATTTTGTAAAACGCTGCACTGTTGGTGCTATATAAATCCTGTATAATAATAATAGTACACAAATATTATTCCAAAATATACAATAGCATCAGTAAAATTAACCAGATTAAAAGTGAAAAGTAATTGCAAAGTTCACCTGGCCCTTGGTTCCTGTGCAGAGTCCAATTTACTGAGTAAGTCTGATCTGGTAAAGTCACTGGCTCTGTCATAAATGACTCTTCCAGTATCCTTAGCAGTTTCAATGACAAACAAGAGCTCATGAGCTACAGATGCAGCCATCTTTTCTGTTCCCTGAGGAGGATGTTTACAGATATGACATGACCAAACAAAGGGTCAGGAGTTTGTAGGGGGGGGGGGTGTTAAAGTGTTCAGCAGCCACTCCCTTGATGCCAGTTTCTCTAACCATATCAATATTTTAGGATGACCAACATATTATAGAACAGAACAAAATCACAATTTGATAGAGAATAAAAATTATTTAAATAAAATGCCTATATCATTTAGGGCAGTTAATGTGATCAATATGCCAGTTTTAAAATATAGCATAGGTATGTTTGAGTAGAGTTTGAGAGATGGATTGTATTAAATAGACATGTGCGATTCTCTTAGTTTCAAATTAAAATTCGGATGTATTTTCATTTTTACAATAGTACCGAACTTAAACGAATCCGCAATAACGAATAAACAATTTGGACGAAAAACGTTTCTATTCTATTGTTTTGTTAATTCTATTCTTTTCTATTCTATTCAAATTTCAGAAGATAGTTCAAATCTTTCTATTTAATTCTATTCTTTTTTTATTCTATTATATTCCATTCTAATATGTTCTTTAAATTTCTATCCTATTTTGTTATCTGTTTTACTCTATTATGTTCTATTTTGTAAAATTTTCTGTTATATTCTTTTCTATTCTATTCTATTTCTTTTCTATTCTATTCCTTTATTTTCTATTCTATTTTATTCTCTGTGGAAATTGGAAAACTATTCGAATTTGAAAACTATTGAATTGTATTGCAACTGTACTGTCTGCCCTCATGTTGTAAAGCGCTGCGCAAACTGTTGGCGCTATATAAATCCTGTATCATAATAATAATATTAAAATTTGAAAACTCAAACTCAAATTCAAATTAAAAAACGATTTGAAATTGATTTGAAAACTTTTTGAATCGATCCAAATTCGAAAATTCGAATAGATTCGAATACAAATAAAGGACATGAATTCTGAAAACAAATTAAACAGATGAATTAAATTGAGCTAAACAAATTTATGTAAATAACGAAAAAAAAATATTCCGTTCTGCACATGTCTAGTATTATTTCACGTAAAGCAGTGAGCTGGACTAACATGGGTATTGCTTCTAAATGGCTATACAATAGCCAATTAGGATCAGAACCCTGTTTTATAGTTCGTCTAGAGCCTTTTTGACATGGCAATTTTAAGATGGCTATTACCCGGTTTGGCTTAAAAGATATCCTGCTAACAGGTTTAGTGACTCAGACCTGTGTCCTGTCAAAGTTGTAACTGAAATGTTGTTACGTGATTTAAGACAACTGACAGCTGACTGTTCAATCAATTTTTTTGATGACTTTTTGATGTAAATTAGGGAGAAATTAGGTGGCACTGTGCTCAGCATGACTCCCCATTATCTACTCAACTTTGGATGCATTAGCACCTTATTATCATCACAAATTGAACATGCAAGCTGAGCATTAAGGATGAGCCCGGTGTTCGATTCGAACCCATGTTCGAATCGAGCACCGGGTGTTCGCTCGCTCGGCGAGCCCAGAACTATTGGGGCCGCTCGCATCAAATTCGTGTGATGCGAGCGGCCCCGCAATGCATTGCGGCCCGCGCAGTGCAATGCTGGCTGATGATTGGCCAAGCATGCACTGTGACCCCGCATGCTTGGCCAATCACAGCGCCGGCAGCGAGGAGAGCCATAATTGGCTACAGGCAGGATGCCTGTAGCCAATTATAGCTCAGGGGCTTTAATACACGCCCCACGGTATAAGAGGCCGCCGCGGCGGCGGCCTCGCATATTATGTTTCACTCACAGTGTCAGCGTGTCAGTGTGCTGCTGACTGCTGACAACAATATGTGCTTTATTTCTGGGGATATGTGTGTGCATGCTGTTAGAACAGCATTGCAGTATCACATCTGGGGGGTGTCTATAGGTAGCCTGTGAAGGAGGCAGGTTTCCTGTGCTTAGAACTTTCCCTGCAAAAAAGTGTCATTTTTGCAGGAAGAAAGCTATTTAAATCACTCGCGGCTAATGAATTGATGGCTCCTGTAACACAGAGAGCTGTCATTCATTAATAAAAAACAAAAAAAAAAGCGTAGGGGTCCCCCCAAATTCAATAACCAGGCCCTTCAGGTCTGGGATGGATATTAAGGGGATCCCAGCCAAAAAAAAAAAAAAAAAATGGCGTAGGGTCCCCCTCAAAATCCATACCAGACCCTTGAGGTCTGGTATGGATTTTAAGGGGAACCCTAGCCAAAAAAAATGGCGTGGGGTCCCCCTCAAAATCCATACCAGACCCTTATCCGAGCACGCAACCTGGCAGGCCGCAGGAAAAGAGGGGGGGACGAGAGCGGCCCCCCCTCTCGCCTGAACCGTACCAGGCCACATGCCCTCAACATTGGGAGGATGCTTTGGGGTCTAAGACCCCTAAAGCACCTTGTCCCCATGTTGATTAGGACAAGGGCCTCTTCCCCACAACCCTGGCCGGTGGTTGTGGGGGTCTGCGGGCGGGGGGCTTATCGGAATCTGGAAGCCCCCTTTAACAAGGGGACCCCCAGATCCCGGCCCCCCCCCTGTGTGAAATGGTAAGGGGGTACAAAAGTACCCCTACCATTTCACCAAAAAAGTGGCAAAAATGGTAAAAATGACAGGAGACAGTCTTTGACAATTCCTTTATTAAAATCTTCTTTCTTCTTTCTTCATCCTTCGGATTCTTCATCTTCTCCTTCCTTCATCTTCTTCCATCTTCTTCTTCTATTTTCTTCTTCCTCCGATCCGCTTCTTCTTGCGCTGGTCTTCTCGTCCTTCTCGTCCGGCATCTTCTTCCGTCGGCGTCGGCGTCGGTGTCTCTGTCTCTTCTTGGGCCGCTCCGCGCAATGGGAGGCTCCCGCTGTGTGAGGCTCCGCTCCGTCTGACAGGTCTTTTATAATGGAGGGCACCTGGTGACCCCGCCCCCTCTGACGCACAGGGACGTCATGGGGAATTCCATGATGGCTTTCCCCATGACGTCAGAGGGGGGCGGGGTCACCAGGTGCCCTCCGTTTTAAAAGACCTGTCAGATGGAGCGGAGCCTCACACAGCGGGAGCCTCCCATTGCGCGGAGCGGCCCAAGAAGACACCGACACCGACGCCGACGCCGACGGAAGAAGATGCCGGACGAGAAGGACGAGAAGACCAGCGCAAGAAGAAGCGGATCGGAGGAAGAAGAAAATGGAAGAAGAAGATGGAAGAAGATGAAGGAAGGAGAAGATGAAGAATCCGAAGGATGAAGAAAGAAGAAAGAAGATTTTAATAAAGGAATTGTCAAAGACTGTCTCCTGTCATTTTTACCATTTTTGCCACTTTTTTGGTGAAATGGTAGGGGTACTTTTGTACCCCCTTACCATTTCACACAGGGGGGGGCCGGGATCTGGGGGTCCCCTTGTTAAAGGGGGCTTCCAGATTCCGATAAGCCCCCCGCCCGCAGACCCCCACAACCACCGGCCAGGGTTGTGGGGAAGAGGCCCTTGTCCTAATCAACATGGGGACAAGGTGCTTTAGGGGTCTTAGACCCCCAAAGCATCCTCCCAATGTTGAGGCATGTGGCCTGGTACGGTTCAGGCGAGAGGGGGGGCCGCTCTCGTCCCCCCCTCTTTTCCTGCGGCCTGCCAGGTTGCGTGCTCGGATAAGGGTCTGGTATGGATTTTGAGGGGGACCCCACGCCATTTTTTTTGGCTAGGGTCCCCTTAAAATCCATACCAGACCTCAAGGGTCTGGTATGGATTTTGAGGGGGACCCTACGCCATTTTTTTTTTTTTTTTTTGGCTGGGATCCCCCTTAATATCCATCCCAGACCTGAAGGGCCTGGTTATTGAATTTGGGGGGACCCCTACGCTTTTTTTTTTTTCATTTTTTTTTTTTTTTTTATCAATGACTTTTTTTTATGAATGAGTTTCAATGAATCACTGTTCTCTGTGTTACGGGAGCCGTGAATTAACATTAGCCGCGAGTGATTTTAAATAGCTTTTTTACTTTCAAAAATGACACTTTGCGCAGAGACAGTTCTAAACACGGGAAACATGCGCCCCTTTACAGGCATACTATAGACACCCCCCAGGTACGAAATTTAAAGGAATATTACACTTTTATTGTTTCAATTTAAGCATTATTAAAATCACTGCTCCTGAAAAAACGTCCGTTTTTAAAAAAAATTTTTGCATTGATACATGTCCCCTGGGGCAGGACCCAGGTCCCCAAACACTTTTTATGACATTAACATGCATATTAGCCTTTAAAATGAGCACTTTTAATTTCGAACGTTCGCATCCATTATAACTAATAGGGTTCTAAAGCTCGCACGGACTTTAGGTCCGTTCGCGGGTTCTGTGCGAGCCGAACGGGGGGGTGTTCGGCTCATCCCTACTGAGCATATAATCACCCTGTATTGCTTTTCGAACTGACCATGAGTCCAACCTGTGCCCAGCCAATACATTTCCAAGTGTACCTCTTTAACCATTTGCCATTTGGGGTATTTAGATTGCATATTATAGAAACACTTAATAATGTATCACAGCTGCAATATATTAAAGAAAAGTTTTCAGTAGTGAAAAACCTAATAAAATATGTACCTGGACTATCATACAGTTGTAAAATTTATTAGAAAATGTGTGAATTCATGACACTGCAGCAGGAATGTTTATAGTGGCAGGTATGCGGGTTGTCTGCAAAATTTATGAGGCCTGTCAAGTTTAGAGGTTCAAATGAAGCTTGTTTTGAGATGTTTCAGTACTGATTAATTATACATACAAACATTTATCACTTTTCCATTCATTAAAACAACTGCTGGAAAAAGATAGAAGCGTTTATAGCTGCGTAAAAAGAACACCCTAGTAATGTGTGTTTCTAGTAATACAGAGCTCATGAAATATTATAAGCTGCCTGAAAGGCACATGTATACATAGGGTAATTACATGATATACTCCAGCCAAAATTGAAAACGAAATTGTAAGATGCAAACAGACACAGCTTTACTGCGCCAGTCCACCCCATTTCCTTTTGTTGCAAACTTGTAATCCTGGAGAACAACTGCTGGGAATTCTAGATTATTAAATGATGGAGGTGCCCCATCTCTTCCATTCCTCTCCTAGTCTTTCCCCTCCACTCTTTCCTCCAGCACCTCCTCCACCCTATTCTTGCCCTACAAGTGAATCTACTAGCAGGAACAGTGTACAGCATGAGATAGAAAAATACAACATATAAAAAGGGTAGGTGCATTTCAGAGTGATTAATCAATGTTATGCTACAACGTGAGCATTAGACTTGGTCGCTACATGAGATGATGGCTTGGTGGATGCAGGAGATGCACCCTGTCATTAGTGCAGGGATATAGCCTCCTCTTTATGGAAATAAAGATATGCCTAGATGGTTGATAGCAAGATTTAGTATGTGGTATGTTTTGATGGATTGACATGGTAGGCAGCGCCCATTTCGATGGGTGTGGTAGGCTCCGGAAGGCATCCACCCAGACATGTGAATGTGGTTCTAGAGGGAATTTAGAGAAAGTCAGTCTGCTATTGCTGTGGCTCTGATGAAGAGGGCACTCCCTCGTAACGTGTAAGCCGTTTGCAATGCCATCTGGTTCCTCCTAACATCCGATCCAGATTGCAGGTGTCTAGAAGACACAGTTCCAAATTTTTGGAGCAATGTTAAGCCTTTTTTAAACGTTTGTTTGTGAGTATTACTTTTGTTTTTACTATTTAAAAAAAAGTTATCTTTGGTAATGCACAAGGTCACCCTCCCTGTTTTTCTATATGGGAATGCTAGAGTACCCTCCTTGCTGCCTTGAATACGATTCTGATGCAGGAAGCAGAGAAAGGAAGTTGCACAGCCATCATGATGTACTCTTCTACTGATCTTGTATAGAGCTACTGTATATGTGATTATTCTGTAGGGAGCTACAGGTAATTCAGGATAAGAAACTCATATAATTCAAGATGGTAAGCTAAATGTTTTCACTTGTTGCCTGTTAATAGCTTTTAAACAATTTATGCTTTGCATAATATCTGTCCACAGAATATGGCATGTGGAAGATGTTTCAGGCACAAGTAATAATCCAGGACACAACCAGGTACATCATGAAGTTTGGAGAACATGCAAGTTATCTAACCTATTGGTGACATGGCCAAAGTTTGACAGCAAGGAGTTGGAAACCTATAATACAGACATGAGCCTGATATAAGAAGTTGGGAAGATGGGCAACTTAGTCTACAGCTATGGAAATTAGAAATATGAAATAAAGGAGGGAACAGAGACTATCAAAGCTGTGCAAAAAAGAGGAAAAACCAAGAACAAACTTTTACAAAAATCCTTGTGGCATTTATACAAAAAAGAAAAGTGGATCCCTGAAAAGTGTCAAAAGCGAAAACTGAGTACTGTCCGTGATACTTTTTTTATTTGCACTAACATACAATTTTTCAGGACAAGCCTTTGGGGGGAATGTCCCCTTCTTCAAGGTCCAAGCATTACTCAGGGAAAGGGAAAGCTGAAAGACATCTCAGTACCATCCCCAGTGATAAGCGCAAAGAAGAACCAATACTTCCCCCAGCCAACATCTCAGCAATTTTGCTCCCATAAAATCACATTAACATCAATCTTCCAAGGTTGAGTGATGCGATAGAGACTGTGAAGTAGGCAAGATAGCCATCAGCTCCAGGCCCCAATGGTGTTCTGTATAGTGTTTACAAGAATACATGAGAGCTGTGTGGCAAAAGCAAGAAAGTAATCCATAAATCCTGGCCAAGAGATAAGGGCAGTATTGATCCCAAAAGAAAAAAACAGTCACCATCAAACAGATTTGCCAAACAAACCTTTCCAATATAGATGGCAAGATCTTTTTTAGCATGTTGGGGCAAAGACTTCAAAAGTATCTGAAACAAACAGGAGACAGCCAACACAGGCCTTTCTTCCCAGGCCTACATATATATTACGGTTCAAATTAATTATGTTACGCAGTTCTACTGGGCACACCCACATGGCTGGGGTGTCATTGGCCCAACAAACCTTAACCACTCTTACTCTAAAGCAATCGTTCTCATCGTCAAGATTGGTTTCTCTTCAGTTTAAAGAAGGATGATTGTACCAATCTTAATGCCACAAATCTCACTGGGACATGTTAATTGTATTTCTGTTTCAATGGTTTTTAATAATGGTTTTGGTAAACCAATAAAAAACAATCAGTAGAACAGAAAACAATTTTCGCTTGCTCTGCGTGTGTCAGATAAATAGATTAACAAAAGAACAAACAGACAAACAAACAAATGTGGGGCTTAATGCAGATAAGTGAAGACCCGACATGCAGGTTAGGTCTGTTATGTGCCCCCCCCACAACATATTTTAACTAGAATGTAAGGCAGCACATGTTAATTGTATTTCAACTGTACTGATCCTCTTATATCACGAAATGTTACTGTGACATGTTCTCTGTATTCAGTTTTTATCTCCAATAACATAATTGAACAAGTAAAGTTCTGAAACAAAACTATTTAGTTAATCCATCAATTCAAAAGTAGGTTTTAGGGTTTCCTTGAACGTACCAGCATGATATCAGTGCCGCCTATCAGTGCCCATCAGTGCCACCTTATCAGCGCAGCTTCATCATTGCCCATCAGTGCCCATCAGTGCAGCCTCATCAATGCCTATCAATGGAGTCTATCAGTGCCCATCAGTACAACCTCATCAGCGCACATCAGTGAAGAAGAAAAAAAAAATATTTGCAAAATTGTATAACAGAAATGAAGAAAAAGGTTTGTTTTTTTTAAAAACGTGTCAGTCTTTTATCGCTTGTTTAGCAAAAAATAAACACCCAGTGTTAATGAAATACCACCAAAAGAAAGCTCTACTTGTGTGAAAAAAAATATAAAGAATTTCAGATAGGTACAGTGTTGCTTGACGATGCAATTGTCATTTAAAGTGTGACAGCACTGAAAGCTGAAAATTGGCCTGGGCAGGAAGGGGGTAAAATTGCCCTGTATTGAAGTGGTTAAGGTGGCAACTCACACATGATAATCCATATCAAATCCTTACCCATGAATACAGCCTAGCTGGCCAGCTGGCTAGCTGGCAGTGAACGTATACCCCCTCCCTCTTAAAACTTACCAGGCCACACGCCATCAAGGAGACTTTCCTGCCTCTGGAAGCCCTCCTAAATATAACATGATATCATTGACCACATATGGCCATAGTGAATGTTTACATTTGAGGTGAGGCTTCCACAGGGAGATTTTATTAGTATTTTATGCACGGGGTGCCCCATTAAAATTCCTATCAGACCCTTAGGGGGGGCCCCATTTTTTTTGCATGGGATCTCAGCACAGAAGCTTAGCCACTGAATGAATGCATATGTGAGGCATGTGAGAATAATGCGTTATGTGGACGGTCACTGATTATAATGAATGCAGACCATTATGAAGGGTAATGGTCTGGCATGTGTTTTTAGGGGGTATCCCATTTTTTTTCTTTTTTTCATGGGGTAGTAAATGTAATGTAATTTTTGTACATCCTACAAGTACACCACTTCATAAGCAGGTTCAAGACATTTCTTAAGCTTGTTATTTAAAGGAAGTTGTCATTTTAGCATCGCCCTTAAATGTATTTATTTATTGCAGATACTTATAAAGCGCCAACAATTTTACACATCGCTTTACATATATTGTACATTCACATCTGTCCCTTCCCTCAAGGAACTTACAATCTAAGATCCCTAACTCACATTCATACATAATATACTCGGGCCAATTCAGACAGGAGATGTCTAACTTTACAGCATATCTTTGGAGTGTGGGAAAAAAAGTACCCGGAGGAAACCCACGCAGGCACAGGGAGAACATGCAAACTCCAGGCAGGTAGTGCCATGGTCGGGATTTGAACCGATGATCCTAGTGCTTGCCTTATTAAAAGAGCTGCTCTCTGCTGAATAGTATTTTCTTTTTTCTTTTTTTTTTGCATTGGTACATGTCTCCCAGTGCAGTGCCCAGTTCCTTAGCTATTTGTTTGATTTTGGGGGAACCCCATGCCATTATTTTACAATTAAATGGGAAGGTAAATGTAATTTAGCTGCAATTTCTTTCTAAATATTATTTTTAGTTGAGTCCTACAGATGTACCACTTCGCATGACAGGTTTAAGTAATCCCCCAGACTGGTATTTAGAGAAAGACTGTATATACAGTGCCTTGGAAAAGTATTCATAACCCTTGAAATTTTCCACATTTTGTCATGTTACAACCAAAAAGGTAAATGTATTTTATTGGGATTGTATGTGATAGATCAACACAAAGTGGCACATAATTGTGAAGTGGAAGGAAAATTATTAATTATTTTCAACATTTTTTACAAATAAATATGTGAAAAGTGTGGCGTGCATTTGTATTCAGCCCCCTTTACTCTGATACCCTAACGTAAATGTATTTTATAGGGATTTTATGTGATAGACCAGCATAAAGTGGCACCATAATCCCCCCTCCACCAAATGATTTGGACCAGTGCACAAAATAAGGTCCGTAAAGACATGGATGAGCGAGTTTGGGGTGGAGGAACTTGTCTGGCCTGCACAGTCCTGACCTCAACCTGACAGAACATCTTTGGGATGAATTAGAGTGAAGACTGCGAGCCAGGCCTTCTAGTCCACATCAGTGCCTGACCTCACAAATATGCTTCAGGAAGAATGGTCAAACATTCCCATAGACAAACTCCTAAACCTTGTGGACAGCCTTCCCATAAGAGTTGAAGCTTTTATAGATGCAAATTGTGGGCCAACTCAATATTGAACCCTACAGGCTAAGATTGGGATGCCATGAAAGTTCCCAATACTTTTGGTAATATAGTGCATATATATATATATATATATATATATATATATATATATATATATATATATATAGTGCATTTTTACTATACTTTTACTTTAAGCCTTTTTTAAAGGAGTTGCTCCCCATTGAATGGGTTGTTTAAAGTTTTTTTTTTTACTCATACATAACCCAATAGGGGTCACAATAAAGTTAGCATTTTGCAGATTTTTGAATGTGTTCGCCAAACCTGCTCTTGAATTGAACACAAATGGATTTGCTAATGTTAAAAGTACATGCCAATTGAACAGAATATTGTATGAGGGCCATTTCCAAAAGAACATGTAATCCTCAAATGTGTTGCCAGATTAACAGCAAAAGCTGTAGAATCCTGTAACATGTGATTTTAACTAAACATTACCTTATATCTATATCTTATATGTATTTTGAACTATGTTGATTTTGCAAACTTGATATAGACAATCTGAAGTATGCATCTCATATTTTTTAATTATAACTGTTGCTTCAATGTAGATAAATGTTATACCAGGATAATATTAAGTTTTATTGCAAACATTACACCTGTCCTGTGAAATTGCAAGGTTTCAGTTCATATCCTGACCCACAAAACAAAACAACATTTTAGATACATTTAAAGGGTTGAGGTATATGGGACAATGACATTAGTTTGAGATCAGTTTGAATGTGTACTGCTCCATAAGGGCCAAATATAAATTTAAACTCTATGCTCTGCAGCTCAAATCTGCCTACCAAACTGATACCAGAATCATACTACAAATACGTATGTATACCAGCCCTAAAGCCATAATAGTTTTTAAAGTTGTTGTAAATCCTAGAAAAAAAAAACTGCAAGACAAATGCATAATGAGCTAGTATACTTACTACCTTAGATCAAAGCCCCCGCAGCAGTCCTCGTACCCCGCTCCGGCAAGCGACATAGCTCCCGGAGTTACTTCCGGGTATCGTGGGCTCCGGCGATGTGATTGGCCTAAGTCGCCATGAAGTCACTCCTGCACGAATGCGCACGGGAGCCACCGGTGACGGCACACTCACTGAAGCAATGGCATGTACGTACCGTTTCTTCAGTGCACATGTGTCGATGACGTCGGCACGTGCAGGTTTAGGAGATATCCTGGGTAGCTACAGGTAAGCCTACAGGTAAGCCTTATTATAGGCTTACCTGTAGAAAAAAGTGGTTGTAAAGGGTTTACAACCACTTTAACTTTAAAGTTCTGCTAGCAGGAGAGAAACACCAGGGGTATATAAACTAATGCAAAGATCAATGCATTGAGGCCAAGTACAAACAAAAATGTTCTTCCAAGGCACACTATTTCTTGAATATATAAATATGAATATTCAAGACTATTTGTGTGATATACAAAACAGTTGTAATAAACAAATAGTTTATTACAATAGTAATAAAACCCCTCCCTGTGACATGCACAGTCAGAATGCAAACATTTAATCTGTAGAACAGTAGGGCCAAGAGGAGCAGCATAAATAGATGGACAAGAGGACAACAGAAGCAGTGTCAACCAGTGGATATGAGGACTAAGGGTACACAAAGATCAACATCAGGAGATGCTACAAAAGCAGCAGAAGTTAGCAAGCCAAATCGGATAAGTGACCAACAGGTCAGTGACAAATTCCCAGCAAATTACTGATCAGAGGAGAACAATGGCCATACTCCCAACAGATGAGCAACCAAGAGAAGGTTGGCAGTTGAGAAATATAATGTTAACATTTTTTGAGATTTGTCACTAATCATCCTTATTTATATATAACTACCCTACTTTAATTTAGGCTGCATAAATGCCACTTTCTGCTTCTCTCTTTGTACTTTTGCATGTCATTTCCACTGTGAAATGTTCTTTCACTTATTCTTCTGCTTTTCTAAAGCTGAAATAGCTAAACAATTTAACATCGCTTAAAGTGACATTAAGTAACACCAGTATTCAGAAATAAATCCCCTTTCTCTAATCTTACTGTCCCTGACACTGTAATCAGTTCTCTATAGATGTGAATGCTTTGAAATAATTTTGATTAATCAAAATATTTAATTTACTGTAGCTAGCTTTGTATTAGATAACCTACAATTTAGTGGTGAAGATATAGGGCATGGGTTACCTGAAGAATGCACAACAAATTTGCAGAAAGTTCCATAGCATCAGGCTCTCTAATTTAAGAAGCCTTCCAGGCAACAAATCTGTGAGCTAACATAACAATTCAGATACCATCATGCCATCTCTTAACATTTACCTAAATCTGTGTTCTGTGTAATACACTACATCTAGAATCCAGTGAGCAACCCAACAGGGTCACTCTGACCGTATTTCCTGAAGTCTCTGCTCTCTATCTGCTTACTGTATCACCACAAAATTCCAAGCCAGTTTTGAATCTAAATGGTGGCTGTGAGAATATTTTTAGTATCAACATTTTGATTCATGATCCTTTTAGATTGTTCTCGTGTGCCCTCTGAATCCTCTTGTATTGGATCTTGTATCCATCCACAATTTAACCCCCAGCTACATCACTAGCCTAGTCTCTAAATACCAACCTACTCGTTCTCTTCGTTCCTCTCAAGACCTTCTGCTCTCTCAAATCGAACATCGGCCGTTTGTCCGCTCATCGAGCCCAGAACTATGTGGGCCGTTCGCATTAAATTCGTGTGATGCGAACGGCCCACAATGCACTGCGCCAGTCGCAGTGCATTGCTGGCTGATGATTGGCCAAGCATGCACTGTGACCCCGCATGCTTGGCCAATCATAGAGCCAGCAGCGAGGAGAGCAATAATTGGCCACAGGCAGGATGCTATTTTTTTTTTTTTTAGCCGGGTGTTCCCCTTAAAATCCATCCCAGACCTGAAGGGTCTGGTATGGATATTTAAGGGGAACCCTACGTCATTTTTTTTTAAATTTGAAGCAGTGTTCCCCTTAATATCCATAGCAGACCTGAAGGGCCTGGTAATTGATTTTGGGGGGACCCCCACGCTTTTATTTTTTTATCAATTACTTTTTTTTTATCAATGACTTTCAATGAATGACTGTTCTCTGTATTACAGGAGCCGACAATTCATTAGCCGCGAGTGATTTTAAATAGCTTTTTTTCCTGCAAAAATGACACTTTGTGCAGGGACAGTTCTAAGCACGGGAAACATGCGCCCCTTCACATGCATACTATAGACACCCCCCAGGTACGAAATTTAAAGGAATATTACACTTTTATTGTTTCACATTAAGCATGATTAAAATCACTGCTCCTGAAAAAACTTCCGTTTTAAAAAAAAAAAACCCAGGTCCCCAAACACTTTTTATGACAATAACATGCTTATTAGCCTTTAAAATTAGCACTTTTGATTTCGAACGTTCGCGTCCATTGTAATTAATAGGGTTCTAATGTTCATGCAAACTTTAGGTCCATTCGCAGGTTCTGGTGTGAACCGAACCCGGGGGTGTTCGGCTCATCCCTACTCCTCACATGCTCACCTCCAGGACTTTTCCAAAGCCTCTCCAATCCTAAGGAATGCCTTACCACAATCTGTCCGCTTATCTCCTACGCTATTAGTTTTTAGACGATTCCTGAAAACCCTTCTCTTCAAAGAAGCCTATCCTACCCCCACCAACTGTATTTTCATTTTCTCCATCAGCTCACCCCCCACAGTTATTACCTTTTGTTCCAATTGACCTTCCCTTCTAGATTGTAAGCTCTAACGAGCAGGGCCCTATGATCCCTCCTATATTGATTTGTATTGTAAGTGTACTGTCTGCCCTCATGTTGTAATGTGCTGCGCAATCTGTTAGCGCTATATAAATCCTGTATAATAATAATGATATTGAATAGTTTTGTAACTGTTGTATTGATCTGCATTGATTCCCTATTTGCCCTAAAGTGATACTAAAGTCAAATTAGTTTTAAATTTAAAAATAGCAAACATGTCATACTTACCTGCTCTGTGCGGAGGTTTTGCACAGAGCAGCCCAGATCTTCCTCTTATCAGGTCCCTTGCTGGTGCTCCTGGCCCTCCACTTTCCTGCCAAGTGCACTCACAGCAAGCAGCTTGCTATGGGGGCACCTGAACCGAGTCGTTGCTCGATGTGTTCATTCAGACACAGAGCCACGGTTCAGTCCCGCCCCCTCTCTCTCCTCATTGGCTCACTGACTTTGACAGCCGCAGGAGCCAATGGCGCCCCACTGCTGTCTCACCCAATGAGGAGGGAGAATCCTGGGGCAGCCATGACCCTCGTGCAACATCGCTGGATCAAGATGGGCTCAGGTAAGTATTGGGGGGGGACTGGGGGGGGGGGGGAGCTGCACACAGAACACAGAAGTTTTTTTTATCTTAAAGTGGATGTAAACCCCTTTTTTTTTTTGATGTCATAATGTAGAGTATAAGATTTTCATCATTTAAGCCCAGTCTTGCCACATGTTTTGTTTAAATTCTTGTGTGGTTACTGTGCACATTGTTACAATGTCTATAGTTTTAGCTCAGAAACGCGTTGTGTTCCCCTGCACTTCTAACGTCACACGCTGTCTCCTCAAGCCGCTCTGCAGTTCTCACATCCATTGTCTCTCCATCCAGCAAGATCCAGTGATTGGACTTTCTGCATGTTTTCAAGTACTTTTATTTATACATAAACTTGCGTTTGGGCGTTTATTTTTATGAAGATTTCTACGTTATCCACATTCATTATATGTATTTCTATTCATTAGCTTTCAGGGGGTTTAGTACACGCCCCACACTATATAAGGCCGCGCCGGCGGCCTCATGTAGTGTGTTCCTGCGTTAGGAACATGACGGTGTCAGTGACATTATTCATTCTTTCAATAGCCAGGGTTGTGGGGAAGAGGCCCTTGTCCTCATCAACATGGGGACAAGGTGCTTTGAGGGGTCACAGACCCCCTAAGCACCCTCCCAATGTTGAGGGCATGTGGCCTGGTACGGTTCAGGAAGGAGGGGGGGGGCGCTCTCGACCCCTCTCTTTGCCTGCGGCCTGCCAGGTTGCATGCTCGGATAAGGGTCTGGTATGGATTTTGAGGGGGACCCCACGCTATTTTTTTTTTTTAGCCGGGCGTTCCCCTTAAAATCCATCCCAGACCTGAAGGGTCTGGTATGGATATTTAAGGGGAACCCTACGTCATTTTTTTTAAATTTAAAGCAGTGTTCCCCTTAATATCCATAGCAGACCTGAAGGGCCTGGTAATTGATTTTGGGGGGACCCCCACGCTTTTATTTTTTTATCAATTACTTTTTTTTTATCAATGACTTTCAATGAATGACTGTTCTCTGTATTACAGGAGCCGACAATTCATTAGCCGCGAGTGATTTTAAATAGCTTTTTTTCCTGCAAAAATGACACTTTGTGCAGGGACAGTTCTAAGCACGGGAAACATGCGCCCCTTCACAGGCATACTATAGACACCCCCCAGGTACGAAATTTAAAGGAATATTACACTTTTATTGTTTCACATTAAGCATGATTAAAATCACTGCTCCTGAAAAAACTTCCGTTTTAAAAAAAAACCCAGGTCCCCAAACACTTTTTATGACAATAACATGCTTATTAGCCTTTAAAATTAGCACTTTTGATTTCGAACGTTCGCGTCCATTGTAATTAATAGGGTTCTAATGTTCATGCAAACTTTAGGTCCATTCGCAGGTTCTGGTGTGAACCGAACCCGGGGGTGTTCGGCTCATCCCTACTCCTCACATGCTCACCTCCAGGACTTTTCCAAAGCCTCTCCAATCCTAAGGAATGCCTTACCACAATCTGTCCGCTTATCTCCTACGCTATTAGTTTTTAGACGATTCCTGAAAACCCTTCTCTTCAAAGAAGCCTATCCTACCCCCACCAACTGTATTTTCATTTTCTCCATCAGCTCACCCCCACAGTTATTACCTTTTGTTCCAATTGACCTTCCCTTCTAGATTGTAAGCTCTAACGAGCAGGGCCCTATGATCCCTCCTATATTGATTTGTATTGTAAGTGTACTGTCTGCCCTCATGTTGTAATGTGCTGCGCAATCTGTTAGCGCTATATAAATCCTGTATAATAATAATGATATTGAATAGTTTTGTAACTGTTGTATTGATCTGCATTGATTCCCTATTTGCCCTAAAGTGATACTAAAGTCAAATTAGTTTTAAATTTAAAAATAGCAAACATGTCATACTTACCTGCTCTGTGCGGAGGTTTTGCACAGAGCAGCCCAGATCTTCCTCTTATCAGGTCCCTTGCTGGTGCTCCTGGCCCCCCACTTTCCTGCCAAGTGCACTCACAGCAAGCAGCTTGCTATGGGGGCACCTGAACCAAGTCGTTGCTCGATGTGTTCATTCAGACACAGAGCCACGGTTCAGTCCCGCCCCCTCTCTCTCCTCATTGGCTCACTGACTTTGACAGCCGCAGGAGCCAATGGCGCCCCACTGCTGTCTCACCCAATGAGGAGGGAGAATCCTGGGGCAGCCATGACCCTCGTGCAACATCGCTGGATCAAGATGGGCTCAGGTAAGTATTGGGGGGGGACTGGGGGGAGGGAGCTGCACACAGAACACAGAAGTTTTTTTTATCTTAAAGTGGATGTAAACCCCTTTTTTTTTTTGATGTCATAATGTAGAGTATAAGATTTTCATCATTTAAGCCCAGTCTTGCCACATGTTTTGTTTAAATTCTTGTGTGGTTACTGTGCACATTGTTACAATGTCTATAGTTTTAGCTCAGAAACGCGTTGTGTTCCCCTGCACTTCTAACGTCACACGCTGTCTCCTCAAGCCGCTCTGCAGTTCTCACATCCATTGTCTCTCCATCCAGCAAGATCCAGTGATTGGACTTTCTGCATGTTTTCAAGTACTTTTATTTATACATAAACTTGCGTTTGGGCGTTTATTTTTATGAAGATTTCTACGTTATCCACATTCATTATATGTATTTCTATTTATTAGCTTGATTTTATTTTATTTAGTGATTTATATTGGTTTACTGAGCGCCATTGTCCTTTGATATATTTTTTCTATGTTGCCACATAGAGTTAATCCAGCTCTAAGCAATCCTCTTTTATTGTTCAGTGAGATCAATTTTGACAAACAGAGAAAAACTTTGTCAAATCCTCCCCCTTGCTGTGAGTGACAGGTGATTTACATATCTTGTGCACTAGCCTAAGAGACATGCATTATTTTTTTATTCCCTCCTACTCCTTTCTTGTGCTGCTCTGCCAGGATTGGATGATCCACACCTCAGCATAATTGGGCATGCTGAAGTCATGTGGTTACTTTCCTGTCTTTTCACTGGATGTTAGAGATCATAGCAGAAGTTCAGTGTAAGAAATACACAGGAGAAAATGCATATTGACAAGGGGAGTGTAGAGGTGGGTGGGGAGTCTACTGACATCACAACTCCACCCACCGAGCTCCAGACAACAGACCCATCCACAGAATCTGCAGTTTTTCGGGTCTCATAGCAGACAGCGGGGAGACATTTGACAGGTAAAGATACATGCAGGAGGCATGTATATCCTTATAGATAACCCCTATGGCAGTAATTTAGAAAGGATGGCATTGGGTTTACATCCACTTGCATAGAACCACTTTAAAGGTTTCATTTTCAATTCAAAGTGGACTACACCTTTAAACTTTATCATAATAGGTAATGTTTTTGTCATTCAGATTATGTCTTGCTTCCCTCTTTCAGATTCTCTTCAGATGCAAATATTTCTGAAGTGAGGCACCGGCTTTGAGATTCCCCTTACTGAAAAAGGTTAATGTCTTTAGCATATATTTACAAATCTCTTTTGAATTAGGACAAATGACCTGACATTACATGAAACATCTGTTATTTTTCATGTATTACTGTCTCTTTAACATATACAAAGATCAAGCTGCTCTGCAATCATCTGGTAATTAATTCAGCAGAGCACTTGCTTATGTTCAGTCTAGCAGTGTAATTAGTTAATGTACATTTGTTAACTTTTATTTCCTAGCTTATTTCTATGAAGATTTTTTTTTCTGACAGTGCTAGTGGTGGTGGAATCTACATGCAGAGGTGCAAGATAGTGTATGGTGGATATCAAGCACAGAAAAGTCATCAAAATGTTTTATGTACTGGACACTTTATTGAAGATAACTGTTTATGTTTATAGCTGGACACTTTTTAAAGAAGTTCTGCACTTTATATACAGTTTAATATGTCATTTTACTTACTGTATATGTATTCTAATTTTGTGTTTATAGCACTGGATTTTTTTGTAGTTATTTTGTAAAATTATTTTGCACTTTATTGAGATATAATTCTTTGTATTGGTTCACATACAGTAGTTGGTTTATTTTTTGCTAGTGCTGTGAGAAAGATTTTTTTTAATTTGTTTGGTCACTGGATCAATTAGGATAGCAGCTGCATGGTCTAGTTAAAGGTGGAAATTTGGTAATAGCTCTCTGGCGCAGTTCTACTTTAGTTAATATTTCAGATAAAGGTATACATTGAAGCGTCCTATGCCTATTACAAAAAAAAAGGATACATAAAAAAAATGTCATATAAAAGATTGTTATTATAAGATGTTGAATTGTTTAGGAGGGAGGAGTAATACATACTGGTGTTATATTTGAAACAAAACACTTACCTTGAAAGTAAAAGAAATAAAGAAAAATCTGGATGTTAAACTTTTTAAAGATGGCTGCCACAAAGGGTTTAATCTCAGTGTTTGACTTCTCTATTCCTCTCATCCTAGAAGTGTGCACCGTCGACCTCCCCCCCTTGGAACATACACAACTTGCACTGCATCCCCAGAGGCCAGTCGGCTGACTGCCTGACTATTAAAGTGTAGTTGTCAAGTGCATAGCTGTCATTTCACTCTGAAAACTTATGAGGCATCCAGAATAAAGTGCCCCATCCCAGGTCTTCTGGCAGTTGAAGCACATTTTTGAGTCTCTGTGAGGTTATCTGCATCTACAGCCAGGACATCATATCACCAGAGGGAGGAGAAAGTGGGCAGAGCCAAAGACAGAGTGGGCAGAGAGCTCAGAAAAAAATGGTTCCTCCTCTCATATTTTCTGCATGTTCCCGCAAAGGGGGAAACGGACAAGAGGACCAGTGGAGGAGTATGCAGTGGCAGAGTTACTAGGTGGCAGAAAGGTGCAGGGTCTATGAGTGTTTTGCTGCAGTGTCTGAGGTTGAGGTGTGGTGTCAGGGTTTCTTGGAGGCAGTGTCTTGGGTTTTGTAAAGAGGTTTTCTGGGTGATGGGTGCAGTTTCAAAACAGCTGGGTGGCAGGGAGGTTCACAGTAAGGGGTGAAGTGGTAAGGGTGCTGGGTGGCAGGGAGGTTCAGAGTCAGGGGTGCAAGGTGGCACTAAAGTTCAGCATCAGCATGTTCAGTAGTAGGGGTGCTGGGTGGCAGGGAGGTTTAGAGTTAGGGATGCAGAGGGTTTAGTGGTAGGGGTGCTTGGTGGCAAGGAGATGCAATGTCAGTGTGCAGATAGCCAGTTGTCCTGTGTTTTTTATTGGGCCAAAAACAAAAGCTGTCTGCTTGTAAATCTGCAAACTATATCTTTTTTTTTTTAAGAACAAATTTAAATTGAGATTGTGATTAGGTTGACAAGTGTGAATATTTTTTGCCTTCCTGAATACTGTAATCACTTCTGTCTCTGTCACTGTCCTCACTGTGATATCATCAAAATAAAAATGATTACTGATATTTGTTTTAAGGTATAGAATATATTCTCTTGTATAAAACTGCCTATTATATTTTCCAAGCTACATTTAATCATATCTGCTTTTGTACTGAACACATTAAATATTCTGTTCTAACAAGCATATTCTGGGAATACATATATGAAAAATATTTTATGATTTTTGATCTCCTTACTTGACTTGTTCCATTATGTCAAATGAAGCTCTGAATTTAGCCTTGGGTTGCATTTACATTGTGTTTTCGCTAAGCCAATTCTGAATGTGTGTGAAAACTGGCACATACATTTACAATGAGATGTTTTTGCCATCATGAGGCTTCAATGGCAACCATACTACCAACAGAGGAATCAAAACTGTGTTTGAAAAAAGGATGAATATGTGTGTAAAAATACAATTTTCACATGTTTCTTTCTTGGGGAATTTAATATATGAGAATTACAGATAATATTACTGTTACTTTATGCCTTTAGTTTTGGTAAACAAAAAAACTATAAACATAATAAATATAACATTGGTCTGTATTCCTCATCAAATTCTACACTTATAGAGAGGTCATTCCTGTTGGTCATCTGGATAAGGTTTGACCCTAGCATCTACTCCAGGGATAATGTTAACTGTTTTCCAAAAAAAACACAAAAAATTAAAAGAAAGCAACATATTTAAAACCAAGGACCATATGAACAGCCGGTAGACCTGGTTTTCAAAGATTCACTTGCTTCTACTCTCAGCAATCCAAATACACAGTAGATTTGCAATCAATAATGTGCTCTTAGATAAAGGAAACTTATGTTTACACAAAGACAAGTTGCAATTTCATTATTATTATTATGTAATAATCTGTGAGAAATCACCAAATGTAAATCCATGACTTTTGATGTGTAGTTTGTAGATGAATTGATTACAATTTATAAGCTCACCTGATCTTGTGCCTTCACCAGAAGTTCATAGCTCTCAACATCACCTTCTCTGTCAATATCTTGTGATACACATATACGACCAGAATCTCGATCAATAAAAAACTTCTGAGATTCCTTCAAGGTATGAGATTTCTCATACAGGGAATAGTGAACTTGACCAAAAGAACCCGAGTCAGCATCTGTTGCTTTCACCTGGAGGGGCACAGAAAAGTTATCTTGTAAAAGACTGAAAATCTTTTTAGAACATGGCATTTAAATGATTAGCTTTCATGCTATATCAGCGATAATCATTGTGCATTGTATTAACAGCAATGGGGCTAATTTATGAAAACTGATGCACAGCCAAGTTGAGCGGCGGCCCATTATAACCAAACAAATTTAAAGTTCTTTTTTCCCTAATGCAGGTAAGAGAAAAGCAGTTAACGCTCAACTACTTCCCGAGAACATCAGATCAAATTATTTTTGCTCTAGTTTTATCATTCAGTCCCAGTCTGTTCACAAGTGAATATAAATGTATTATTCATATATTTGTGTTTCAGAATAATTTCTATTAAAGCGTAGTTCCACCCTAAAGTCGAACTTCCACTCATGTGTCTCCTCTTCCCTTCCGGTGCCACAATTGGCACATTTCAGGGGGAGGGGGGACAGGATACCTGTCTTTGACAGGTATCCTGTTCTCACTTCTGGGAGTCCGGGCCACGGCCCGTGACATCCCCGCAGGGCTCCCTCCTCCTCCTCTCCCTGTCGCTGGGCCAGTAGGAGAAAGGAGCAGGGCCTCCCGCATGTGCAGTAGGGTTCCCGGCGTGAAGCCGTAAGACTACACTGCCGGGTACCCTTACCCGCAATGGTGGTGGCAGCACCCGAAAGCTTATGGAAACATCAGCTGTGGTTGCCGACATCGCTGGACTCCAGGACAGGTAAGTGTCCTATTATTAAAAGCCAGCAGCTGCAGTATGTGTAGCTGCTGGCTTTTAATTATTATTTTTTTTTTTGGGGTGGAACACCGCTTTAAGTATCTGTATAGCCCATAGATATATTCCAGAATATATTGTTAAGAATACATTGTGAAATACAATACACAGATGCACACGATAGTGATTTTAATAGACCAAAAAGTACAGGTATCTTTTTCCTTTATTATTGACATATTATATGAAGATTCACTTTGTAGGCATGGTAACAAATAATTCTTATTGAACCAAAAGTGCAGCTTCAGTAAATGTTTTCCCATATGGCATTTTATAAGCCCTTGTTATCCCTTTATCATCATTCTTCTATTAATCCTTATCCTTTAAACCCATTACTTCTTCGGTGATGCTCAGCATCTGAAGGGTTGTAACAAAACAGAATCTGTGTGCAAGTAAAACTCTAAACCTGTGTGCTTGTTCTGAGACCAGAAGATGATTTACTTAGAGGCTACTCACTTAGCAAGGTGAATGTTTAGTTTGCGAAGTGTGTGTTTACCCAGTCTAAATGAGGTGAAGGTGTGTTCACTTTGAATACCCAATCGTGTCCAAGGAAAAGTAAAAAATACAGGATTTTTGCTTGTACATGTGAACACAGCTGCACAATATTCACTAAGCTAAGTAAGCAGTCATATTCCTTTAGAAAATCAGCCTAGTGATTCACTTTGCAGTGAAGTTGATAAAAGGTAATGAGTGCTAGAAGAATGATAGTGTGGTAACTAGCAATTATAGGAGTCAGGAAAGGTGGCACAAATAGTTCTCTCATGACAGGTCCATTTTATTTTGTAGAATGCTATTCCTCATCCATTTGCAAGAAGATTGAACATTTTTTAAGTGCTCATTCACACCATCCTGCATGCTACAATGCATGCAATTTGAGCTGTAGATGAATTGTCAAAGCAATGATAGTTTTAATAACAGGAGCAATTAACAAAGAGTGATGCGAGTACAATGCTTGCCTTGCATCATTTTTTAAGTTGTAGAAAATGCAGAGGTTGCTCTTAACAAAAGAGGCGCAGCTCCCTTTGTTAGTTAGGAGTGATCAGTGCTCAGTTCTGCCATGTCTGCAGACACAGCATAAAGAGCTGGAACAGGATGTTCTAATACCTTTGCCCATGTACCTCCCATCCAGTCAGTTCAGAGAAAAAGGGAGTTGTTAGCCACGCAGGCCAAGCTTGTGTAGTGTAATCACTGCACGAGCAGAGAAAGGGATGTGAGAGGTCTTCTAACAGCTTACATCCCATGCAACAAAGTCACACCTGGCAGAAATTTGTGGCAGTTTTCTATATGGAAAGCTGCCGTATTCCGTCTGTTAATTAGCACAGACCTATGCCAGTTTCTACTTCACTCTGAAATAGAAACTGTCACAGGGGGCTAGATAGACCTGAAATCAGTCTATCTCCTTTTATTAATGTGGCACATGCCTCTCCTGACAGTTTCCTATGCTGAAGCTTAGTTAATTCCTCTAAATGTTTTTCTATATTCCCTAGCCTGTGTAGATGTATGTGTAGATGTATGCACATCAATGCAGCTGAACTGACATGGTGTGAAAAGGATAATACGGCAAGTTTTGTCTTAACTCAGGTTTTACAGCAATAGGACACAGCAACTAAAGAAAAGGCTGAAAAGTAATTAAATAAGGTGAACCTTAGCATTGGCAAAAATAACTGTGCGATGAAAAGTTCAAACAAATATACTTGCACTACCCCCCCCCCCCCCGCTTTTACATAGCAGAGGGTGATGTCATTGTTTTTATTTCAAGATTCTGGGTGATGCTTAGTATCCCAAACCTTCTGGAATGCTTTATCGTAGTGCAGAGTGTAGTGCAATGTAGTGATCTAATATAATAGTTCCTCGTAGATGGTATATAGTTATTAAAAGTATTGTCCCGCAGCAAAACCCGTTCTCCAGAGATAGACACTTTATTGGCTTCCAAAACAGAACATTCTTACAGACGACAAAATCCAACAGAGTACATGACAAGGAATATCTTCTCCTAGACCCGTGACTCCAGACCCTTCTCTCAGAGATATATCTTCTAGACTGCCTGACATCCTGACTGTCTTCTCATATACTAGTCTGACACTGGGTGGGGGTCAACCAAATGTTTACCATGAATACCCCCCTCAATTCTAATTACCATCAGTAAATACTCCCTTTGAAATGTTCATCTAGGTTAAAAGGCTATTCCTCACACACACACAACTTGCATAAGATTTACACATCAAAGGGTAACAGATAACATTGTCAACTTATATCTGGCCTGGTCACTAATACTGTGTGTGGAATATATATATCCAATACATATATATAATACATAAAGTCCCACATAAATCGACCAACACATTACAACACAGAGGAGTTTTCTCATTTTGGGATTTACGGCAGCATCATTGCATAGCCAAGGGGCAAAGCCTGGGATAAGGTAAGTAAGCCTGGGATAAGGTAAGTATGTTTTCTAACTTTTTTCCCATAGGTGTGATCTGATGTAATAAGTGGACCTTGCCTTTAAGCGCATGCAAATGTGCTAAAAATAAATACATATATATATATATATATATATATATATATATATATATATATATATATATATATATATATATATATATATATATATAGTATACAGCCCTCACAATTTACACTCGCCTGCTCGTATTTTGGAAAGTGTAAAAAACTTGAGGGCGAGTGTGGGACTGCCTCAGAGGGGAAGACATTCTCCCAGCGATTGGCCAGGAACCTAGGGAAGAGAGAGGAGAGGAAGAGGAGAGCCGGTCACACAGAGCGGGGATCTGCATTGATGAGCACTGATGAGGCTGCATTGATGGGCACTGATGAGGCTGCATTGATGGGCACTGATGAGGCTGCATTGACGGCCAATGATGAGGCTGCACTGATGGGCACTGATGAGGTGGCCCTGATGGGGTGGCACTGATGTGCACTGATAAGCTGCACTGATGATGCTGCACTAATGGGCATAGATATGCTGCACTGATGGGCACTGATACTAACAGTGTCATTTCAAGAAATAATTTATGAGGGCGTGTTTAGTGGTGCAATTAGGGGCAGTGCAGGGTAGGGGTTGGGTGGGGCAACTGGTGGCGAGTAATTCTTAAGGCCTGGATACAGTATATAGCATTAGACAAAATAGTTGTATAACTATAATTAAACTGTACAGTTCATTTATGCAGTGACAATAATGAGCATACTCTTGGATAAACCTATAAATCACAAACAAGGATGAAGTCCATAAATCAAGGCAATCTATAGTTAGATGCTTATGGATCATTGTTAGGGTATGGCAGTGAACCTACAGTGTGAAGGGTTAGTAGTTGTCATTTAGAAAGGCCTAAACATGTTTGAAAGTAGAATGCTCAATATCATGTTAAAGCGGAGTTCCACCCAAAAGTGGAAGTTAGGCTTTAAGGACTCCTCACCCCCTTACATGCTACATTTGGCATGTTATTTTTTGGGGGGGAGTGGGTACCTTGTTTTGACAGGTACTCAGCCCCCACATCTGCTTGGGCCCCCTAGGCGACTCCTCCTCTCCCCCTCCTTCCCTGCAATCTTCTGGGACACGTCACAGGTCCCAGAAGTTTGCCCGGCCACTGAGGAGGTACAGCACGAGTTATGCATGTGGAGTGAGCACCCAGGTGTGAAGCTGCAAGCTGTCACAGCTGGATGCCCACATTTGTGATGCCAGTGCCGGGGAGAGGCAAGGGAGAGAACCGAGGGTTCGGGCGGTCGCATCGCTGAACCGTGGGACAGGTGAGTGTCTGTTTATTAAAAGTCAGCAGCTACACTTTTTGACTTTTAATAAACACACGACTAGAACTCCGCTCTAACCAAGCCAGTTAAAAACGTCATCTCATTCCTTTAAGCCATGAAAAGGGGAAACTTATTTGCTGCCAGGACAACAGTTGGTCTTTTATATGAAAGGCCCAATAAAGCAGGGTGAAGCCTGTCAGGACAAGATGGAGCCTAGGTGGCTACAGATGCACTGAAAAGCAAACGTTATCTAGCAAAAGCTGAAATGTTTGCCAGAATTTTCTGATTGCCTTTATAAATTCCTTTCAGGGGGTACAAAGCTAATATCTCAGAGGTCATGGACAATGTGTTCACAGAAGTATCAACAGCTTACCTTCTACACCTTGGTTACAGTATTAAGATAGATGCTCAATACAGAGTACAAGTAACCCAAAACCAAACATAATGTTGCTTGGTTGTTGTCATAATAAATGAAAAGCAATCCATTTTTAAGAACATAAAAACACAGTAAGGCTAGGTTGACATATGTGCGGGTTAGAAACAGGTGTGAAATGCGCTTCCGGCCAACAGAAAACCGCGCTGTGCTTTAGCAGATGTCCCGGGTGCCATTATTTCAGTGCAGTGCAATTTTTTTTAAAAACACAGGGGACTTTTTTCTTGGCATTTCTATGGGTAGGGCAGATCATTGAAATGAATGGGCTGCCCTACCTGAAGAGCACAGATGCACAGGTCTGAACAGAGCTTAACAGATCAGAAAGCAGTGTTCTATTATGCTCATTCTTTATCTGTGTTCTTTCTTCCTCCCTTGGCTCACTCAGTCACCTTCTAGGGATTGAACACACCTAATAAAATGACAACAGATCTGTAGGAATGAAGGACAATACTTTATAGTCAGGCTGAGAACCTATGGGAAAGCCACAATAATTAGATGAAATTCTACCTTAACTATTTGACTGTTAAATAGAATGTAATAGAATGTAAAATATAACTAGGATTTAGAAATTATACACATCATAAATGATATTGATGTAAATGTTGGCATAAATAAGCATTTGGATTCACACACAGGGCCTGATTTACTAAGGTTACAGGCTTGCTTGGTTGACTGTTGACCTCTTCTGATGCAGTAATGATGCCCTACCTTGATGTGTGAAACCAAAATGGCCACCAAAAGCCCAGTGCAGAGAACAAGTCACTTCGCTGCAGGGTTCCCCTAGTGCCAGAAGTAAGCAGCAATCAAGTGATTGCTGTTTTTGCTTCTGGGTGCGAATACAAAATTAAGTGAGCGATTTTTCGATCACCACCTCACCCCATGCTCTGCCACCTGCTCAATGGCACTCTCCTTAATGGCTGACCTTATTTTCGATGGTCTTGATGGTATTTCTCCAATTCCAGAGCTACTCTCCAGAAACTTTATATAACACTGAAGTAGTAAGGTATCTGCTAATTAAATGTCTCTGTTTGGCAGTTTCCCCTGTGGATTATATTCCTGGTTAGATATTAATCTTGCATTAGAGGTATGTAGTCAATCTTCATAACAAGTAAAACAAATATGCCTTTTTTGTGTGTCTGATTAGCACAGTACTCTAATCAACAACACTCATGCTCCCTAAACAGCATTGTTAATTGGAGCACTTTACAAGGGGGGCGTGTCCAATGAATGCATGAAAACCAAGATTTTAATTGGGTTTTAAAATGTAAGCAGTTAATGTGTATGTAATGCATGGTTAGCGTACAAGCATTTTATAGCTTAACCACATAAAAGAAACCTAAACCACAGTATTTACCAACAGCAGAGCTCTCATTAATAGTACCACCCACACTTACAACAGATCCACCGATCTGTTTTATGGTACAACCATTAATGTACCATCTAAAGCATTAATTATGGAATAACGGCTCAATAAAAAAAAACACATATGCCTATTTTGGAATTAACAGAGTAAATGTTACTTAACTGGAATGTTAAGAAGAAAACAACAATATATCTAATTCCTGCGATATTGTACCATCAAATATTATTGGCCACCTAGCTGTGTTACAAGTGACAGCAGAACGTATATCATAATGCATGTTTTGTTCTTCTGTTTGTATCTGGTTTGTCTTGGTGCACTTTTGTTTATTCAAGTATAATTTTAGTAATTTGGCTGTGAGCAGATGTAGATGGCAGAATAATCAAATGCTTAATGTCTACAGGAATGATATATGCAAGTTCATTACACGCCTTGTTTACCAAGTCAATTATTTATCAAAGCACATCATTTCCACATTTCAAAGGGATGGGGGAACATTAGCTTTCTAATTCATACCACCTTTCATTCAGAGGCTAATAATAGCAATTATACTCATGTGTACCTTATCTTTATTGGTAATAATTCTAGCTTTATACCAATATTAATGCATGCCAACTGGAAAATTACAGTTAATATGAGTGTATATCATTAACCACTTGCCCTCCGAAAGATTTACCCTCCTTCATGGCCAGCCCATTTTTTGCGATACGGCACTGTGATACTTTAGCTGATGATTGCGCGGTCATGCAACGATGTACCCAATGAAATGTATGCCATTTTTTCCCACAAATAGAGCATTCTTTTGGTGGTATTTGATCACCACAGTTTTTTTTTGCGCTATAAACAAAAAAGGACCAACAATTCGGTTGCATCAGCCAGTAGGGATGGGCGAACGGTTTGGCCCGAGCATGAGTTCAGACCGAACATTTGCCTGTTCGGCCGTTCGCCAAACACCTGAATTTGCAGGGTGTCCGCCTAGACAAACACCCTGATTGGGCAAAGCTTTGTCCAGTCAGGGCGGGGTCTAGGAAGCAGGGCTGGGAATCCGGCCGCAACGTCATTAACAACCGATGTGTCTTCAGCTGTCAATGGGCTTCCGCGCTGACAGCTGAAGAAAAAATAAAGTGTTTATATAAAATATAAAGAAAAAATCAGCATTGGGTCCCCCCCCAAAATCCATACCAGACCCTTATCAAAGCATGCAGCCTGTCAGGAAAGGGGAGGGGATGAGTGAGTGCCCCCCCTCCTGAACCATACCAGGCCACATGCCCTTAACATGGGGGGTGCCCCTTGCCGATATAAGAACTGTCAAAGAGCAGAGCGGGCATAAGGTGGGAGGCCTCCCAGGAGGCAGAGCATTTTTTTTTCGGGAACCGGCGGGCATTGTGATTGATCAAGGATATACATCGAGGGACAATATTTTTTTTATTTTTAATAATGGACTTGTCAAAAACTACTATGTACCCTTACCCATTCATGTAGGGGGGCTTCCAGATTCCGAAAACCCCTCTGCCCGCTGACCCTGACAACCACAGCCCAGGGTTGTTGGTAAGAAGCCCTTGTCCCCATCAACATCGGGACAAGACACTTTGGGGTGGGGGGGCAAAGCCCCCCCGCCCAAAAAAACCCACCCCCATGTTGAGGGCATGTGGCCTGGTATGGTTTGGGGGCACTCGCTGATCCCCCCTTTCCTAACTTGTCAGGTTTCCCCTTAAAATCCATACCAGACCAGAAGAACCAGATATGGACTTGGAGGGGGGTCCCCATGCCATTTTTTTCTTTATTTTTTTGGGTGCCAGCAATTGTAACCAATCATTTTACATGTGATTCATTTTTGTGTTAGTATGTTTTTTGCATGCTACAGATACGCCACTTTACAGGCACATTAAGGGGACTATATTTTAAGGAATTTTACATTTTTATTGTTGCACTTTAAGCATAATTAAAATCACTGCTCCTAAAAAAATAATTGTTTTTAAAAAAAAAAAATGTTATTGAATACATGTCCCCCAGGGCAGTACCCACATATATGCATATAAGTCTTCAAAATGGGCACTTTTGATTTATCCTGTTTGTCTCTCATAGACTTCAATGGGGTTCGACGTTCGGGTTAGAACATTTCCCCTGTTCGGGAGTTCTGCTGCGAACCGAACAGGGGGGTGTTCAGCCCATCCCTATTAGTCAGGTTGAAAAAAGACCATCTAGTTCAACCAATAAAAAAAACAAAAAAAAAACAACCATACAATCCCATATACACAATCCTCTACCCATAGTTGATCCAGAGGAAGGCGAAAAACCCCAGAAAAGCATGATCCAGTTTGCTCCAGCAGGGGAAAAAATCCTTCCTGGTCCCCTGAGAGGCAATCGGATATTCCCTTGATCAATTTTACCTTTAAATGTTAGTATCCAGTTATATTATGTACATTGAGGAAAGAATCCAGGCCTTTTTTGAAGCAATCTACTGAGCTGGCAAGAGCCACCTCTGGAGGGAGTCTATTCCACATTTTCACAGCTCTTACTGTGAAGAAACCTTTCCGTATTTGGAGATGAAATCTCTTTTCCTCTAGACTTAAAGAGTGCCCCCTTGTCCTTGTTGATGACCTTAAAGTGAATAACTTAACACCAAGTTCCCTATATGGACTCCATATTTATATGTACATGTAGATCATATACCCCCTTAATCTCCTCTTCTCAAGAGAAAATAAATTCAGTTCCTCTAAACCTCTGAGCCTCTAAGCTTTAGCTGAGCTCCTCCATGCCTCTTATCAGTTTGGTTGCCCTTCTCTGCACTTTCTCCAGTTCCCCAATATCCTTTTGGAGAACTGGTGCCCAAAACTGAACTGTATAGTCCAAATGAATTCTTACTAATGATTTGAACAGGGGCAAAATGATCTCTCTCTTTCTGGAGTCCATACCTATATTAATACAAGAAAGGACTTTGCTCGCTTTGGAAACTGCAGCTTGGCATTGCATGTTATTATTAATCTTATGATCTACCAAAACCCCCAGATCCTTCTCCACTATAGATTTCCCCAATTGTACTTCCCCTATTATGTCTGATGCATGCATATTCTTAGCCCCCAAGTGTATAATTTTACATTTATCAACATTAAACTTAATTTGCCACATAGTCGCCCAATTAAACATTGCATTGAGGTCAGCTTGTAAGTTGGAGGCATCCTGTAAGGATATTATTCCACTGCATAGCTTTGTGTCATCTGCAAACACTGAAATGGTCATTTTAATCCCATACACTATAAATAATATTTTTTTTGCTATAAAACATATCCAATAAAAAAAAAATCAAATTTCTTTATAAATTTAGGCCAATATGTATTCTGCTACATGTTTTTGGTTAAAAAATTCCAATAAGTGTATATGGATTGGTTTTAAAAAAAGATTTTAGTGTCTACAAACTTTAGAATACAGTAATGGCAGCGATCAGCGACATAGCGTGACTGCGATATTGCAGCGGGCAGTCTGACACTAACTGACACTTTTGACACTTTGTGGGAATCAATGACACTAATACAGTGAGTGATCAGTGCAAAAATATGCACTGTCACTATACTTATGACATTGGCTGGGAAGGGGTTAAACATCTAGGGCGATCATAGGATTAAATGTGTGCCTAACCAGCGTTTGTGTGTAATATGTGTGGTGCTTTCACTATGGGATGTGATGTATCAATAAAACTACATGATAAAAAACTATGAATAAATGGTGTATTGCATTCTGTTCATACTTACTCAGTCACTATGAGATTCATTTTCTGTATTCTGCAAAAAAAAAATGGTTGATCCTGCTACTCTCTGTCTACACATTCTGTTCATGTCCCCCAATTCAGCTAGGAATTTAGCATCTGTGGTGTCAACTCTGCACATGCTCAGTTTTCAGTGAGTTTCTATGCTGAGCATTTCTTCCCTATAACATCTGAGCAGCCCATGTGGGGGTATACACAGTGGTAAATGACAACCCACTTCCTCTCTCCTCCTGCATGCCGGCTAACCAGCTAAACACAATTAAATGCAGATTAATGAAGGCTTCACCTCCCTATTATTCTAAGACAAAGGCTGGAGGGGAGTGACTGGCTAAAATCCACCCACACCATGCTATTTTCCCCAAATAATAAAGATTTCACTTCACATATATATTTGTATGCCAATTAAAAACAGTTTATTGATATTATTTATTATTTATATTTATGTCCGCTGCAATATCACAGTCCCGATAAAAATCGCCATTACTAGTAAAATATAAATAATAATAATTAAAATGCCATAAATATAGCCCCTATTTTGTAGACGCTATAACTTTTGCGCAAACCAATCATGCTTGCAGAAGGTGAAGAGGTGACCGTGCTGAGGAGATAGCAGTGGCTTATGGCTTATGATTGAAATGCCCATTTTTATCATATTTCTGGTGAGTGCATCCCCAAAGGGGAGTGTGTACTGCACGCGGTGAAAATTGGATATCCGGTGGAAGGTGTATCACTCTATCTTTGCGAGTTGAGGCTCACTGCACCATCATGAACTTTATACGCACTATCCTTTTCGAATATATATATATATATATATATAACAGCAAGGATCAATTTGTGTTTCTATATGCAGTCTTGGCACTATTCCCAGCCATTAAAAAAAAATTCAGGGCTCGAACAGCTTTTCATCACTTTATTTAAAAATAAGTCTCGTCAAGGACTTGGAGGCTCACAAGCCTTATATAGCTCATGTGGCAATAATTAACAATGGAATCATTTAGCACTGATACAGAGATCTTTATGACATTATTAAACAACATCCTGTGATTATTTGTGCATTAACAATAAATAATAATAATTAAAATGCCATAAATATAGCCCCTATTTTGTAGACGCTATAACTTTTGCGCAAACCAATCAATATACGGTTATTGCGATTTTTTTTTACCAAAAATATGTAGATGAATACATATTGGCCTAAACTGAGGAAAACATTTTTTTTTTAATTTGGGATATTTATTATAGCAAAAAGCAAAAGATATTGTGTTTTTTTGTGATCAAATACCACCAAAGAAAGCTCTATATGTGGGAAAAAAAGGACGTAAATTTTGTTTGGGTACAGCGTCGCACGACCACGCAATTGTCAGTTATGTCAAAGATGATGAACGCTCTGGACGACCTTGCGCTTCAAGAACCAAAGAAAATGTAGAAAAAAATCAGTCAGATTATTCGAAAAGACCTCCAACTCAGTGTTCAAATAATAGATGAATCCATGAACATTGACAAAGACATCGCATGGAAATTTTTGTGTGAGGATCTTAACACGAAAGTTTGTGCAAAGATGGTCCCAAGGGTTCTCACACCAGAGTAAAAAGAACTTTCCCAAAAGTTAAATCAGTGCTTAAAGGGACACATTTTGAGTCAGTTGATGCGGTAAAGAAGAAAACGGTGCATGTGTTGAAACAGCTGACAGAAATTGATTTTCTCCATGCCTTCGACCAGTGGAAAACAAGACTGCAGCAATGTATTAGTGCGAATGGGGAATATTTTACTGCTTACACAAAGTCTCTACACAAAAGATTATAATTTCTTCAACTTAAGAATGATGTTGAAGTTTATTTTTATTTTTTAATTGTAATTACTTTTGAAGCTCGTGTGTGAAGAGACAGCAGATGTTCCCATAAGAGTTTCCTCTTCTAGCTGCATAGCCTACTGCTGAGAGTGCCTGAGGATTCATCCTGATGTCATGGGCCCATTATCAGATTCTAACAGGAGGTGATTGTAGAATATTGCGTAAGGCACCCCATGCCACTGGGTTTTCACATCACAGGTGCAAAGATAAATATTATTTTATACTCCTATTAAAGAAAATGAGTCATCTTAGCTAGGTGTCTTTGTAAACCTAAATATAACAAATAATGATTTTGGTCTTATATACAGTAGATAGTTGGAAATTAAAAATAGAAGAATTTCACGTGAAGTTTGAATTGATGACTACTCAGTATTAAATACTGTAGCTGCATCTTATGACGTCCAGTCGGGTTGTACTGTATGTGGAATTCTCACAGTACCAATGAAGAGATACTTACTAGGTGAAAAAGTTTATTTAGGATGACATAGTGGCTAGACAGTCTACTTCTTAAATTTGAAAGTGCAAAGAGAAGCACTGACAACTGCTGAGAGAGGTGATATCTGAGGTCAAACAACACCTGAAGAGGAATTATAGGTGATCTCATATGGAAATCATAAGTACGTGTAAGAGGCAGGATATCTTTTATATTGGCTCAAGTGGCCAGAGTTCATTTGGCTGTCGCTTTGTGACTTTTAAATCTGAGCACTATTTGTAATTAGCTAGCGTCCCTTTGGTTACAGGCAGTGACACAAGCATAAGGCTCACTACTTGGCTGCATGCCTGTACAACAGACGCACAACAAAAGGGTTTCATTAGGATTGTAAAACAAACAAAGATCTCATTGGCTCCATTTAGGTCCTGCAGATGGGGATCAGGGCATCTGACATTTTACAAAAGACAGAATGTTTTCATGAGTAAAAATAACAGAATTTTTGGAGTGGCCCAATTAGTTCAGTTTTCTACTTTATAATGGCATCTTAAGTCTCTATTTGTTGCATAAGTGATCAGGTCACTTTAGCCTGCAGAATGTAATCTTTTGATGTGGAATTTTAACTGCTGAGCCATTTGGGTATCATTTCTTAAAAATTAAAGGCCAAGCTAATTAAAGTCAATATAATGTTTTAAAATGAAGAGCTGTTAAACTTAGTGATTATATCCAATGAATGTTTTAACCTACTTTCCTTCCAATGGTAAATAGGTAGTAGCAGTTCAAGCATACCCTCCTAAACTAGGGGATTCATTTATGAAATCAGAAATTATTTTCATATAATCCAGGAAATCTGTGTTCACTTCCAACACTTAATCGTGTGAACCAGTTAACATGTCCTAGAATCTATCTCTACTTTATGATCACCCTTTTCCATTTGCTGGCTGTTACTTAGTACTGTATTTCTGGTCTCTGTGGTGCACACCTATACCCTAATCAAGAATAATTAAATAGACTGCTGAAAGTGCAGATTATGACTGATCACCAGGTTAGTCTGTTTTCTCATACCATAGGATGCAAACCATAAAACATACATGCATATAGCGATTTTGCACAAGGCAGTATTTGCATAATAACTTTAATAGGGTCTTGTGCATATAAATGTCATATGGCCACAAATTAATGGAGGTCTGTATTTATCAATATATATCATTAAATATATTTTTTAAATGCATACCTGCCTACTTTTGAAGTCTAATGCCGCGTACACACACAATCGAACTTTCTGGCAGAAAAGGTCAGACGGAATCATTCCGTCGCATATTCCGATCATGTGTGGGATAATCCGATAGTTTTTCTTAAAAAAATTCAGATGGACCTAGAAATAGAACATGCTTTAAATCTTTCTGACGGAAACAATTTCTATCTGGAAAACCGTTCGTCTGTATGCAGGTCCGACGGACCAAATACGACGCAAGGGCAGCTATTGGCTACTGGCTATTGAACTTCCTTTTCTAGTCCCGTTGTACGTCATCGCGTTCGAAACGAACAGACTTTGGTCCGATCGTGTGTGGCCAAGTCCGTTCGTTCAGAACTCTGTCTGGAAGACCATCAGAGTTTATTCTGATAGAAAGTCCGGTCGTGTGTACTGGGCATTGGTGTCTTCCCGCTGGCCTTACGCATATATGCAGCCTCTCGGCGGGTGGGCTTTTATGCTGAGAGGCAGCATATATGCAGCCCTATGTAAACATCTTTGTGTTCTAAGAGCGCGTGCCCTGCGTGCTCCTAGCACAGAGATCAGCGGGTACCAGAAAGCTCCCAATGCATACTTGCGATCAGGAGCTTTCCGATCTTCTAGAACTTTTTAAAGGGCTGGGAGGCGAATCGGCGATGGCAGAAAAAGATTAGGGAACCCCCGCAAAAAATATTATATCTACATTTCACAGTAAAATAGAATGATGATCAAGCTGTTGACCATTTTGAATAAAAGAATAAAGAGTATGGCATACTTAGAATATTTGACACCCAGAGCCAAGTATTTTACAACTCATCCACTAATCCATCCCTAAAACCAAAATGAAGTGAGCGCTGTATGGAAAAATAAGTAGCTTAGCACACAAAAGTGAATATACTACCTACAATAATTAATAAACCAGAAAATGGTGCGCACCGCTCAGCTGTGACAAACATACAGAAAATCTTAATAAATGATGTACAAATAAAGTTCTAAAATAAATAAATCTG
This sequence comes from Lithobates sylvaticus, assembly GCA_028564925.1. Lineage (NCBI taxonomy): Eukaryota > Metazoa > Chordata > Amphibia > Anura > Ranidae > Lithobates > Lithobates sylvaticus. The sequence goes on from CM053026.1 coordinate 598,698,162, forward strand.
TAACGTGATTAAGAAAAATCTTTTATGTATTCAAAGTAATTCCAATAGCAAGCGTGTTGTGTCTCACTCACCAGAAATCAAATAATATCAAACAGCAAAATGCACTTCACCCAACGTGTAAAGGATTTGGACAGCCACAACAGTGCACCTCTACCAATCTAGACACTCACCAGATAGCAGACATCAATGAGCCTTGAACTATTGATGCAAAGCAAAATGGCATTCCTGGGTATTATTCCTGAAGATTTACTCCCAGAAGAAATGCATATCATGTGGACAAGGTCCCTATACTTAGCCCGTAAAGTCACACTACAAAAGTTGATCTCAACCTCACTCCACAATGCATAAACAATGGTGTGACAGTCTTAACTTAATCCTAGAAGAGAAGAATTAACCTTTAAATATAGGGAATGCCCTAAAAAGTTCCAAAAAATATGGTCCTGGTGGGTGGACTCTAATAAATCCCTGTATGCTCCTTCTCCTCAGAGTTCGGAGGATTCCTCGTCAAATTTGTTTATTCTTTTTTAAATATAACAAAGATTGACAAATTGAGTACATATAAGGATGGCGGTACAATATTCAAATAGTAATAGAGCTAAACATATCGATTTATGAACAGGATGAGTATATAACAATGTAAAAATGTAACGAGTAGAGCAACAAATAAACCAATAAACTATTACACCGAAAGCATTATAAAATGATATTCTATTCTGTTGGTTCATTTTGCAACAGCAGTAATAAGGAGATCAATCTAAAAGGTATATATTAAAAACAGAAGAGATAATCTGTTTATAAGTACCACACAATATGAAAAGAAAAGTAGAAAAACAAAAATAGGAATAGATAGAGAGAAGAGGGTAGAAAAAAGGGAGGAAGGGAAGGAGGGGTTACAAGTGGTGATGTGATCCCAAATTAATAGAAAGTATAGTCAAGGCAAATAGAGTAAAATTACCAAGGCCATAATAGTGTGTCATCAAAGTCTGGAGGTAAACAATGCTCAACCCAAGGAAGCCAGAGTTTCTCAAATTGACCAACTCGGTCTCTTTCGATTGCCACCATTTTAGCATGAATAAGAGCTTTATTATTTCTGTATATGGTTTCAGCTAGAATTAAATATTTAGTTTTTCATGCCTTAGCAATGTTTTTTTGTGGCTGTTAGGAGCTGTAAAAGAAGGCGAAATTGATTCTGTCTGATCCCATCAGGTTTCAGGATTAATAGACAAAAATATTTCCCCAAGAAAGGGGAAAGAAAAGTAAGGCTCAAAAAGTGACAGTCTGCTGTATATAATGAATAAATAATCTTTAATGGTACAATTATCTAAAATTGTGTATGCTGAATTGCAGCCAAAGCAGTGAGGGACATATAAAAAATGCACAGCGTGACTAATAAAACAGGCCGGCATGGGTCAAAAACATAAACAGACAATACATATAACATGTAGCATGTACGTCTGGACGCCAGGTAAATCAGCACATGGAGCAACACCACGAAAATGGCATGTATACATCTATGAATGGAGCAGTCTAGATGTGGCATCCATGTGTCGAAGAGCAAGGTGGTGCATATCTAACGTACAGTCCCGTGAGAATACTGGTAGGGAATCAACACAGATATCCTGTTAGGGGTGTTGCAAAAGGCTGTGAAGCTGTAAAAGAATGATCCCATCAGGTTTCAGGTTTGATAGGGCTGTAGCAGGATTGGGCTGTATAGGTGTATCAAAGATTTTGAAGGCTAAGTCAAAAACTGCCTTCCAGAATTTTTGGGCAACTGGGCAATCCCACCAAATATGAAGTTCAGTGCCAGACTCTGATCAGTCGCGAAAACAAGCTCCAGAGTAATCAGAAGCATATTTCGATATTCTAGCGGGAAGTTCAGAGGATTCCAATTAGGCTCCTAAAAACAAAACTTGTTATATAAGACGGCACTTAGGTGGTGGTGGAAACAAATAATGTAGGTGGTGAAATGTGGTCACTGAGGTTGCATCATCTAACTGAAAGGCAAAAGTATATCATACGGGGTCGTTTAAGGGTATTGCGTGACATTTGAGTTGACCACTATGTGTCCATGGTATACACACTAAGTTGTACGTGATATTAATAAAACATCTATTGAGTCTGTGAAGTGCTTTGGACTGTTTTGTTTAGTGTTTTATTTTATATTTTCTCTATTTTCTTTGTTTTGTTTTGTATCAAATGTCCCTCCTTGTGATACTCTTTTGCTAATACTTATGTGTTTTTTGTAAACATAACAAAATGGTTAATAAAAAAATTACCTGATTATAAAAAAAATATATAAATCACTGATTGAATGTTTGAACTTCTTAAACTCTGTGAGGCAACCATCCAATCAACCACCTAGTGTATTATGTGCATGCAAAACAGCATGGGCATATATTCATAACATTAGTGGAGTAAAACCATGGTAAAGTAGTACCCTTTCTATCCTATCCATACTATTTTATCCAATCCTATCCTACAAAATATATTGTACATGTTCTATTTTCAGTTTGTCACTGGGAGATTCTTCCTCCAATTTTGAATTTACCTGAACTGAACATTCTGTAGCAGTGGGATTGCATCCCCAGCACCTGCTGATACGCAGATCGTTACTAATTAGTACACTGTCTATCTGTCGGGGAAACGCATTGTGGTTGCAGATAGGATGGGTCATCAATCGGGAACTGAGAGATTCCACATGTTGTCATCACAAAAGTTGGTGAGAGGCCGCTGGCCAACCCTGCACTACACCTTAATAAAAGAGAGACAGAGTTATCTGCAAGAAACACAGTGTCAGTGCCTGCTTTAGCTCTTAAAGGAACACTACCTCGAGTGCTCCACCAATATGGTTGGGCCCCAGTGAGCTGGCCAGCAGAAGAAATACAGTAGTACATATTGACTGCTGCACTGTTATAGTGGTATAACTTTTCCTAGTAAGAATTGCCCAAGTATAGGGTTTAGGAAGGGTTTTGCTTTATGCCAATTATTATTTCTGCAGTTTATTTTTGCTAGTTTTTCAGTATATTTCTCCTACTATTTACCCTTTTGCAGTACCTTTCTTGCTATTTCTTAACCATTTGCTGTGTCATTATTGGTGTCTATATACCTTGAGCCTTTAGGATATACAGTATATGCCTATATCTGCAATAAGTATTCCCCACCCAGCCAGGTGTGTCAGTGTGTATGGAGCTATTTTAAAGGGTAACTCCACTTTCGTGGGGAAAAAAATAGCAAATAAAGAAAAAATAATATAGCATATACAATTCTGATACAAGTCATATTGTAATTGAATGTTATTAAAAATTACCTTTCCTTTTCAATCTGCAGCCGCTGTAATTTTCTATAACTGCAAAGCAATATGGCCACATGGAGTTGTCCTGTACACAATGAATGTGTACTGACCACTCCCCAGAAACATAATTTCCTGCTTGTGCTCACCAATTTTCCCGAAGTCTGCCTAAGATACAAGTCAAAATTTTTGCTGGTAATGTACAAACAAGGTGTAATATACAAACTTGTAGTAACAAGTAAGCCTACATTTCTACAAGGCCTACAGCCCTCTAGTCTTTTATGGCTCTTAAAATGTTAATGGTGTGTTACAAAATGTATGAATATAAGTATATGAGTAGAGGGTTGGCTTTCTCATCTAAGCACACCCTCCTGCCTGCATGTCTGAGCTAAGGGAAGATGGATTCCATGTATTTAATGTAATCGTCTGCCCATACTAAAGATGGTATCTGCCAGAATTGCTAGGGGGTGTTTTACAAAGTGATTTCTCAGCAAAATAAAGCATATAGACATGGATGGATAGGGGAGTTTGCTTTGAATTTTAAAAATGAATAAATAGTGCTTTTGGTTTGTGGTGCTCAGATACAGTGTAGTTCCACTTTAACCACTTACCCACTGGGCACTTAAACCCCCTTCCTAACCAGACCAATTTTCAGCTTTCGGTGCTCTCACACTTTGAATGACAATTACTCAGTCATGCAACACTGTACCCAAATGAATTTTGTGTCCTTTTTTTCCCACAAATAGAGCTTTCTTTTGGTGGTATTTAATCACCGCTGGGTTTTTTAATTTTTGCGCTATAAATCAAAATATACTGAAAATTTGGTAAAAAAAATAAATAAAAATTCTTTGTTTCTATTAAAATTTATTGCAGAGTATTGGCAGAGTATTGGCCAGTATTGGCAGAGTATTGGCGAGTACTGGCAGAGTATTGGCGAGTACTGGCAGAGTATTGCAGTGTTGCAGTGTTGCACAGTATTGCACTGGTGGCAGAGCATTGCACAGTGGTGGCAGAGCGTTGCACAGTGGTGGCAGAGCGTTGCACAGTGGTTGCAGAGTGTTGCACAGTGGTTGCAGAGCATTGCACAGTGGGGGCAGAGCATTGCACAGTGGGGGCAGAGCGTTTCACAGTGGATGCAGAGCGTTGCACAGTGGTTCCAGAGCATTGCATAGTGGGGGCAGAGTATTGCACAGTGGGGGCAGAATATTGCACAGTGTTTGCAGAGTATTGCACAGTGGTGGCAGAGCGTTGCACAGTGGTGGCAGAGCGTTGCACAGTGGTTGCAGAGCATTGCATAGTGGGGGCAGAGTATTGCACAGTGGTGGCAGAGGATTGCACAGTGGTTGCAGAGTATTGCACAGTGGTGGCAGAGTGTTGCACAGTGGTGGCAGTGTAGCTGTCACTGACCAGCGCTGTGGGCACTACACATCCAGCCCACAGCGCTGGTCCCATCTCCCCCCTGCGCGCTTCTCCCCTCTCACTGTACCAATCGGTACAGAGAGAGGAGGGAGGAACCGGCGTCATGACGTGACGCCGGTTTGTGTACATGTGATTGCTCCGTCATTTGACGGAGCGATCACGTGGTAAACGGCCGCTATCAGCGGCCGTTTACCGTGATCCGTGATGCGCCGGGTCCTCGGGACCCGGCGGTCATGGATGTTCCCGAGTGCGCGCCCCAGGGGGCGCACGGGAACAAGTTTCTGGGAGGACGTCCGTAGGACGTCCACCCAGGATAAGCCGACCGCGATGTAGCCGTCTTTCGGCTATGGCCCGGTCGGCATGTGGTTTATTCAACCTTACCAACTATGTAACTATAGGGTTGATTTACCAAAGACAAGACTGTGTAAAGTGCAGTTGCACTCTGCAAGAGAAGTTGCTCCAGAGCTTAGGAAATCAGCAGTAGCTTTGCTGACTTCCATCATCCAATCATGAGCAAGCAAAAATGCTGTTTTTTAAATTTTTTCCGTGCATGTGATTGGGTGTCCTTTGCAAAGTTACACTTTAAGAGTCGTGGGTGCAGGAACAAGGGACCCAATGCATTCAGTGGCTCCTTCAGGGGGAAGTGCTACATTTATTACATCCCAACCTTACACTTTAGGAGTCTTGGGCGCAGGAACAAGGGACGTGTTAGTAAAGGAGGAAAGTGAAGCTCTACCTCTTCTACTAAGTTCTGGAGCAATTGCACGTGTAGAGTGCAACTGCACGTTGTAAAGTGCACATTTTACTTGCCTTTAGTAAATCAACCCCTATGCAATTAAGTAGCATGTAGAAAACATAGATAAAATATGAATGATTACTTTCAACCACACTGGCAGGATCCAATCATTTTTTTGCGTTGAGATCTAGCAAACCTAAATTTTTCCATATAATTACAAATTCCACTGCTGATTCAATTACACACACAATCTGGATGCTGGATATTAAGTAGTAGGGCAAAAAGAGCAAACATTTGCAACATCCCAACAACCAATCAGTGTTCTAAATTGTCCCAAAGGGACAGATTACTTCACTACGCTTTACAACCTGTTATAAACTAAAAACACAGAACAGGCTTTGTGATGTACTATACAGACTCTTCCCTCCAACGTAGTTTTAGTGTCTTATTCATTTTTCTGTTTAGGTTAAAGTGTCGTACTTCATGCATTGTAAACTCATCCAGTACTATTGGGAACATTAGGCCATTACCCTGCTACAAATGTGCGAATTAGATTTGTCACATGGAAAACTGAGCTAAAGAGTGTGAGAAAAACAGGATTTTGGATATAAAAAATATAGTTTTACATAAATAACAGCTTACCAATAAATTATTCTTCATCCCCTTGAAATTTTTGATTAGGTGTAGGTAACACTACATTTTTTAAGAATACATTTCTTGTAGCTTGAAACAAACATTTGTGAGAATATTGTATATACAGCCAAATGTATAACTGCAAAGCTGCATTGTAAGAGCAAACATAAAACCCATGTTAATCGTGTTCAGCAGTAATTTGTGCAGGCAGGGAGAGTTATGCCGCTTTCCGGCAGACAAGGTCCGACGGTCTTCCCGACTGACTTTCGGCGGAGTTCCGACGGACTTTCCGAATGAACGGACTTGGCCACACACGAACGGACTAAAGCCCCATACACACGCGCGGATTATCCGAGGACCAGGTCCGTCGGACCATGTCCGTCACACTTTGTCTGATGTTGGTTTTGCATACACACGGTCAGACAAAGTTGTCGGAAAATCCGATCATTCTGAACGTGGTGACGTTTGTTGCCTACGACGGGACTACGTAGAGGCTAGTAGCCAATAGCTTTGGTCTTGTAATGTGATCTGAGCATGCGTAGCACTTTGTCCGGTCGGACAACCATACACACGATCGGATTTGGTGTGATCGGACCGTGTTGACGGCAAAGATTTCCAGCAGGAGATAAGACTTTGTCCGTCGGTCAAACCGACGAACACTGTCCGATGGTGCATACACACGGTCTGATTTTTCAACAACCTTGTCCGATCGGACAGAATCCATGAAAAAGTCCGACCGTGTGTATGGGGCTTAAGTCTGTTCGAAAGTCCATTCGTTTTGAATGTGATGACGTAAGCAGGACTAAAAAAGGAAGTTCAATAGCCAGTAGCCAATAGCTTCCCTTGCGTCGTATTTGGTCTGTCGGACCCGCATACAGACGAACGGTGTTGCCGATAGGAATTGATAGATTTGAAACATGTTGCCTATTTCTAGGTCCGTCTGATTTTTTTTAAACTAAAAACGATCGGATTAGCCCACACACGATCGGATTGTCCGACGGACTAATTCCGTCGGACCTAGTCTGCTGGAAAGTCCGGTCGTGTGTACGCGGCATTAGGATCAGCTCCTGCAATGGCTCTACAGACAGTTCCTCCCTGGAATGATTCAGTCTTGCTGCTTTTTATGTTGCCTATTGCCTAAGCATCTACTCCATCCACTCCTCTCTCTACAATGCCGGTATTAGCCAAGACATGCTAAAAGAAGGGGGGAGTAGATGACAGCCTTAAACATCCACCATGTGAGGGATCTATGTCATATTTTTTTAACAAGACATTTTGAAAAAGTTTGTGGAGTTAAAGTGGTTGTAAAACCCTTACAGACCACTTTGACCTACAGATGAGCCTAGATTAAGGCTTACCTGTAGGTCCAAGAAATATCTCCTTAACCTACACGGTTAAGGAGATATTTTACAAAGAAAGGGTGCCACTGTCTACGGCGCATGCGCGCCGTAGACAACGGCGCAGGCGCACTGGGCGTGCCGCAAGTGAGGGCAAACATGCCGTCACTTACGGCTCCCGCGCGCATGCACCGGAGTGACGTCATCGCTGCTCCGGCCACTCACAGCACCGGAGCAGCGATACCCGGAAAGAAGATGGACGCTCCATGGACGAGGGGACATCGGTGACATTGGTGACATTGCTGGCTCCTGTGTCAGGTAAGTGACACATAATGGGCTAATAATGGAAGATGCGATGCATAGTAGTCCATTATGCTTTACTTTTGCAGGGAAACAAAGAGAAAGTAAATTCATCAGGGTTTACTTCCTCTTTAACCGCTTGCTGGCACGGACAGGCATAAGGGCGTACAGGTACATCCCCTTTAAGATGCCGCCGTGCCATCGGGCACGTGCCGCCGGGGGCGCGTGCTTGCGCCGGTCGGGACCCCTGTGAGGCCGGTCGCGGGTCTCGCGGACTCGATCACCACGGGGATACCCGCGATCGTCTCATGGGAAGGCTGAACGGGAAGATGCGGAAAAAAACAGCATCTCCCCGTTCTGCCTAGCAACTAGTGACGCCGATCTCTGCTCCCTGTGATTGGAGCAGAGATCAGCATTCACTAGCTGACAGCCATGCCCCCCCCACAGTTAGAAACAAGCCTCTAGGAACATGTAACCCCTACACTGCCACCTAGTGGTTAACCCCTTCACTGCCAGTGTCATTTACACAGGAATCAATGCATTTAAATAGCATTGATTGCTGTAAAAATGACAATGGTCCCAAAAATGTGTTAAAAATGTCCGATGTGTCAGCCGGAATGTCGCAGTCACAATAAAAAATCGCTGATCGCCGCCATTACTAGTAAAAAAAAAAGATTAATAAAAACGTTATAAAACTATCCCCTACTTGTAAACGCTATAACTTCTGGTTATAGGAGAGAATATAGGTTATAAGGAGAATTAACCAAAAATAAGGTTAATTAAATCCACAAGGACTTTTTTACCACTACTATTCCTTTATATTTGCTTTTAACATTTAAAAATGCAGCAATTTAGAATTTGGATGAAAGGTTTAGCACTGTGAAAACACTTTTTGAAAGATAAAAAGTGCATTTTATATACAACTATATAGATGAGACCAAAATGAGGGACAAATGAGGAGGAAAGAGGGACAGAGGGACATTGTTCCAAATCAGGGACAGTCCCTCCAAATCAGGGACAGTTGGGAGCTATGCTAACACTATACACTATCACTGTACTAATGACACTGGCCGGGAAGGGGTTAACATCTAGGGGCGATCAAGGGGTTAAATGTGTGCCTAAAAAATGTTTACTGTGTGTGTTATATGCTGCTTTAACTAGGCGATATTGCTGTTTTTGAATTTAAAAAAAGCAAGATCGTCTGTCAGTTTTTGGAGCTCTGTGTTGTTTTCACCCCTGTCAGCTAGCCAGTGTCATTAGTACAGTATTATCACTGCTCACTGTATTAGTGTCACTAGTGATATCAGAGTGTAATTTAGCCAGTTAATGTCCCTCCCAGCCAGTGTCAGTTAGCGCCAGTCCCTGATTACCCACCACACTATCACAGTCACACTAGAAATGCGATAGGCAGTCAAAAAGCCAGAGCTGCACTAAAAGCTGAGTAAATTCCAGTATACTGTATATACCATAGTTTCACACAAACTAATTAATATACATTTATTGGGATTTTTATTTACCAAATACAATTAGCAGAATACAATTATTCAGTCCCCTCCCCCTGCAGTTAGAAACACCTCCCAGGGAACACATTTAACCCCTTGATCACCACTAGTGTTAACCCCTTCCCTGCTAAGGGCATTTTTACAGTAATCAGTGCATTTTTATAGCACTGATCGCTGTATAAATGTCACTGGTCACTGGTTTAGCCCCGCTAAAAATCACAGATTGCCGCTATTACTAGTAAAAAAAAAAATATATAATAATAAAAATGCCGTAAAAATATCCCATAGTTTGTAGACGCTTTTTGTGATTTTTTTTTTACCAAAAATATGTAGAAGAATATATTTTGGCCTAAACTGATGAAGAAATTTGTTTTTTTACTTTTTTTTGTGGATATTTATTATAGCAAAAAGTAAAAAATATTGTTTTTTTTTTTTTCAAAATTGTCGGTCTTTTTTGGGTTTATAAAAAAAAAAAAAAATGAAACCTGAAGAGGTGATCAAATACCACCAAAAGAAAGCCCTATTTGTGGGAAAAAAGGACATTTTTTTTGGGGTACAACATCACACGACAGCGCAATTGTCAGTTAAAGCGATGCAGTGCCATAGCTCAAAAAATGGCCTGGTCATTAAGGGGGAAAATCTTCCGGTCCTTAAGTGGTTAAATATGAATATTGCAGCAATGTAGATTTGTTATCTTATCTTAAAATGGCATTTTTCTTTTCATCTTGATATTCTATTTTTTACTAGCTGCCAGTAAAAATACTGACGGTTTTTGGCTGGGGTTCTGCCTTAAATATTCAAAACACAATCACTGTAATTTGTAAAGAGTGTCAAAGATACTCTTTAGAAATCGGTCTAATTGTAGTGCAAAAAATGGTGAAACTTGCGACAGATTGATGTACGCGTGTCGGTAAGGTATATATAAACCTGTTACCAATCTGACAGAACTGTCGCAAGCATCTTTCCTGCAAAGTGGCTGAGTTTTACAGGCAGAGAAGGTATTTGGAAAAGTTATGCCGTCCACACACGAGCGGAATTTCCCACAGAAAGAGTCCGATTGGAGCCTTTCATTGTATATTCCGACGTTGTATGCCCCATCGAACTTTTTCTGTCGAAAATTCAGACGGACATAGATAGAGAACATGTTCTATATTTTTCGACGGAACAAATTACTATTGGAAAAAACGCTTGTCTGTAGGCTGTTCCGACGCACCAAAAACGACGCATGCTCTGAAGCAAGTACGAGACGGAAGCTATTGGCTACTGGCTATGGAACTTCCGTTTTCTAGTCCCGTCGCGCGTCTTGTACGTCACCGCGTTCTGGACGGTGGGGATTTGGTATGACCGTGTTTATGCAAGACTGCTTGAGCTGAATTCTGTCAGAACTCCGTCGGAAAAACCTTCAGAGTCGTGTGTACAGGGCATAAGAAGAGTAATCTAAACTCATCAAATATCAGTTCCAGTTGCAAAATCTATTGCAGAATTGTCTCAAAGATGCGACACAATAATTAAACATGTTACACAATCCATAATTTACTCCACCGAGGAATAGATTTTATTTACCCCTTCATTCCTTATAGCCACTATGGTGGCATTTCTTTATGAATTTGTCACAATAATAGCGCCATACAGTAAAAGTGTCACAAATAAGTTCTTGAATTTGTTGCACATGTCGGTACTAACCATAAAAATATTGCAAGGTTTATATGAATTTGGAGCAAGGCTTCCAACTACATACACACTGCCAAAAATGTGTTGCAAATGCCTTATTAAATCGTTCCCAATATACCATATTTACCTTTTATTTTACTTCTAAACAAGAAAGAAATGAATTAAAGAAAAACGACATATTGCCTTTTAAGTAAGCAGCATGACTGTCAAAAATCCAATATTTAAAAATGTAGACTATATTATCTGTTTTTCAGGATTACATTCAATAAACATATGGAGAAACATTTTATAAGCCTCATGTTTGTTCTTGCATCACATTTATAGTCTACGTACAATTAGTTTGCCAGTCTTTATACACAAGCCATAATGGTTCCTTACGTGGGAACAACATGACTTCCACTTCTAACCGTCATTAACCAAATCACTGAAGATGGAAGATAATGCAGAAAGTTACCAAAACCCTTGAATTCATTTCCTGAAGGACCTAAATACAATATCCTTTGGCTTGGCTAAACAGCAAATGGTTTGTGTAAGTTAAATAGCTTTTCAGTGCACAGAGTGCATTCAAGTTAACTGTGAAATGCGCTTCATTGCAACTCTAGCCAGTCTCGTAAAATGAATTTGCTCTGAAGTGTTTTGGCTTGTTAAATTTCAGGCAAAGTACAAAATGTGATCAACATAAAGCTGGAATAGAAAGTGAAATACAGTAAATTGCTCAGAAATGTCCAAATAGTTTGAAAACATGCAAAAACACTAGTAGCTGGTTTTTAAAATTGTACTGATTTATAAATAGCGAGATGTCATATTATGTGCATAAAACAACATGTGTTGCTTGTAGCCATCTTCATCCATGGAACGCCCTTACAGATAACCAAACTTAAATTAATGAGGTCACAACATGCAACACCTGTTTTCTGTGGCTTTGTACATTGTTCATTATGGATGACCCTGATTAAACCTATTAAGCTGGTTACCGGCATTTCTTAATTTCTAAGGATAAGCAGCTAATGGGGTTATTACATATAGTATACGTGAACAGACCCAATCTGGCTATACTGTCAAAAATCAATAGTGCAAACTTAATTACAGCTTTATAGACAACCTAGGAGATTGTTTTACCATCATGCTATGCAAAATGATCATATGGAATATAAATAGATAGATAGAGGATCGTAGACAGTAAATACCTTTATGTAGCATTTGGCACACAGTTTAGTGACACTGGGGTTGATTTACTAAAACTGGAGAGTGCAAAATCTGGTGCAGCTGTGCATGGTAGCCAATCAGCTTTTAACTTCAGCTTGTTCAGTTACACTTTGGCCCCTTTCAGACGAGGCGGACTCCGCTTGCACGGAGCCCGCCTCTGTCCGTCGGCTCAGCGGGAGATCTGTCCGTTGATCTCCGCTGAGCCGGCGGATGACAAGCCTCTCTCCGCTCACTGAGCGGGGAGGGGCTTGCGAGCGCCGCTGATCTCTATGGAGAGATCGGATGAAAACGGACAATGTGTCCGTTTTCACCCGATCTCACCCGATCCGATCCGCCAGCGACGGATCTGGACGTGTGGCCATACTAGACATGTGCATTTCGTTATGTTCCGAATCGAAATTCGGACGAATTTTTCATTATTCGGACATTCGGATGCATCCAAATTACCGAATTACAATACTAACGAATTTAACCGAATCCGAATTTTTTTCGAATCGAAAAATCGCGGACGAAATTCGAAATATCTCAGGGTCACTTAGTGATAGAAACTTTGGATATGTTATAGTGCTAGTTCTACTGTGTTTGCATACCAAATTTGGGGTTTCTAGCTACAAGTGGCCCCGAGATATGTGGCCCCAAAGTCGGGTCGAAAAATGTCATTCTCTGCTGCAGAAAAGTGCTTGACATTTTGTGACCCGACTTTGGGGCCACATATCTCGGGGCCACTTATAGCTAGAAACCCCAAATTTGGTATGCAAACACAGTAGAACTAGCACTACAACCTCTCCAAATTTGGGGTTTATATCACCAAGTGACCCCGAGATACGTGGACCCAAAGTCGGGTCGCAAAATATTTTCGAATTCGGTTGAAATAATTTCAAATGCAGTTGAAATATTTTCAAATGCAGTTGAAATATTTTCAAATGCAGTTGAAATATTTTCAAATGCAGTTGAAATATTTTCAAATGCAGTTGAAATATTTTCAAATGCAGTTGAAATATTTTCAAATGCAGTTGAAATATTTTCAAATGCAGTTGAAATATTTTCAAATCTGGTTGAAATTATTTCAACTGCATTAGAAACTATTTCAACCAGATTTGAAAATATTTCATCTGCATTAGAAACTATTTCTATCACCAAGTAACCCCGAGATACGTGGACCCAAAGTCAGGTCGCAAAATATTTTCGAATTTGGTTGAAAAAATTTCAAATGCAGTTGAAAAAATTGGGGCCACATATCTCGGGGCCACTTATAGCTAGAAACCCCAAATTTGGTATGCAAACACAGTAGAACTAGCACTACAACCTCTCCAAATTTGGGGTTTATATCACCAAGTAACCCCCAGATACGTGAACCCAAAGTCGGGTCGCAAAATATTTTCGAATTCGGTTGAAATAATTTCAAATGCAGTTGAAATATTTTCAAATCTGGTTGAAATTATTTCAACTGCATTAGAAAGTATTTCAACTGCATTAGAAACTATTTCAACCAGATTTGAAAATATTTCATCTGCATTAGAAACTATTTCAACTGCATTAGAAACTATTTCAACCAGATTTGAAAATATTTCAACTGAATTAGAAACTGTTTCAAATCTGGTTGAAATAGTTTCTAATCCAGTAGAAATATTTTTAAATTCGGTTAAAATATTTTTAAATCCGGTTGAAATATTTTCAAATCCGGTTTAAATAATTTCAAATGCGACTGATTTTTCGAATTCGGTCAAAAACGAAACAAAATCCGAAAACGAATTTAACGAATCTAACTAAACAAAATGAATTTATTAACGAATTAAAACGAAACAAAACAATTTTTTTCTTTTTGCACGTCTAACACGGATGTCGATCGCAAGGCAAGTACATATGCTGTATGTCATTGTCCACTTGCCACATCACTTGCCACAAGTGCCACGACACCTGCCACGAGTGGCACGACACCTGCCACGAGTGCCACGTGACCGGCCACACGTGCCACATGACCGGCCACGAGTGCCACATGACCGGCCACGAGACCAAGTTGTGGATAGTCCACTTGCCACGTCACCTGCCACAAGTTGTGGGGTTCCTAGCACCAAGTGACCCCAAGATAGGGGCGATATGTCAATTACTTTTCTGCAGCAGAGAATTACATTTTGTGACCCGACTTTGGGGCCACGTATCTCGGGGCCACTTGTAGCTAGAAACCCCAAATTTGGTATGCAAACACAGTAGAACTAGCACTACAACTACAGACGATTAGTATCTATTTCGTTTTCTCACCAGATCTCCTGCAGACTATTAGCATCTATTTCTTTTTTTAGCAGATCTCCTGTAGACTATTAACAACCATTTCACTTTTTTTTTGCAGATCTCCTGCAGACAATTAGTATCTATTTCGTTTTCTCACCAGATCTCCTGCAGACTATTAGCATCTATTTCTTTTTTTAGCAGATCTCCTGTAGACTATTAACAGCCATTTCACTTTTTTTTTTGCAGATCTTTTGCAGACTGTTAGAATCAATTTCATTTTTTTTTTCAAATTCGGGTGGCAAAATATTTTCGAATCCGCTTGAAATAGTATCAACATGATTCGAAATTATTTCAACTGCATTTGAAATTATTTCAACCGCATTTGAAACTATTTCAACCGGATTCGAAAATATTTTGCGACCCAACTTTGGGTCCACGTATCTCGGGGTTACTTGGTGATAGAAACCCCAAATTTGGAGAGGTTATAGTGCTAGTTCTACTGTGTTTGCATACCAAATTTGGGGTTTCTAGCTATAAGTGGCCCCGAGATACGTGGCCCAAAAGTCGGGTCACAAAATGTAATTCTCTGCTGTAGAAAAGTACTTGACATATCCCCCATATCTGGGGGTCACTTGGTGCTAGGAACCCCATAACTTGTGGCAGGTGACATGGCAAGTGGACAATCCACAACTTGGTCACGTGGCAGGTCACGTGGCACTTGTGGTTGGTCACGTGGCACTCATGGCAGGTGTCTTGGCACTTGTGGCAGGTGTTGTGGCAAGTGGACAGTGACATACAGCATATGTACTTGCCTTGCGATCGACATCCGTGACAGCCATTTCACATCTTTTTTTTTATGTGACAGATGTATATAAGTAAATAACCATCTTCCAAAATTTATAATTCAAATAGAAAAGATTAGAACAGAATAGAAAAAAATATATAATTTAATAGCAGATCTCCTGTAGACTATTAACAGCCATTTCACTTCTTTTCTTTTTTTTTTGCAGATCTTCTGCAGACTGTTAGAATCAATTTCATTTTTTTTCAAAGTCGGGTCGCAAAATATTTTCGAATCCACTTGAAATAGTATCAACATGATTTGAAATTATTTCAACTGCATATGAAATTTTTTCAACTGCATTTGAAATTTTTTCAACTGCATTTGAAATTTTTTCAACCGAATTCGAAAATATTTTGCGACCCGAATTTGGGTCCACGTATCTCGGGGTTACTTGGTGATAGAAACCCCATAACTTGTGGCAGGTGACATGGCAAGTGGACAATCCACAACTTGGTCACGGGGCAGGTCACGTGGCACTTGTGGTCGGTCACGTGGCACTCGTGGCCGGTCATGTGGCAATCGTGGCAGGTGTCTTGGCACTTGTGGCAGGTGTTGTGGCAAGTGGACAATGACATACAGCATATGTACTTGCCTTGCGACCGACATCCGTGACAGCCATTTCACATCTTTTTTTTTATGTGACAGATGTGTATAATAAATAACCATCTTCCAAAATTTATAATTCAAATAGAAAAGATTAGAACAGATTAAAAAACATATATAATTTAATAGCAGATCTCCTGTAGACTATTAACAGCCATTTCACTTCTTTTTTTTTTGCAGATCTGCAGACTGTTAGAATCAATTTCATTTTTTTTTTTTTCAAAGTCGGGTCGCAAAATATTTTCGAATCCGCTTGAAATAGTATCAACATGATTTGAAATTATTTCAACTGCATTTGAAATTTTTTCAACTGCATTTGAAATTTTTTCAACCGAATTCGAAAATTTTTTGCTACCCGACTTTGGGTCCACGTATCTCGGGGTTACTTGGTGATATAAACCCCAAATGAGAGGTTGTAGTGCTAGTTCTACTGTGTTTGCATACCAAATTTGGGGTTTCTAGCTATAAGTGGCCCCGAGATACGTGGCCCCAAAGTCGGGTCGCAAAATGTCAAGCACTTTTCTGCAGCAGAGAATGACATTTTTCGACCCGACTTTGGGGCCACATATCTCGGGGCCACTTGTAGCTAGAAACCCCATATTTGGTATGCAAACACAGTAGAACTAGCACTACAACATATCCAAATTTGGTGTTTCTATCACCAAGTAACCCCGAGATACGTGGACCCAAAGTCGGGTCGCAAAATATTTTCGAATTCGAAAATCGGTCGAAAACTAAACGAAATCCGAAAACGAATTTAACAAATGTAACGAATCTAACTAAACGAAATTAATTAATTAACGAATTAAAACGAAACTAAACGAAACGAATTTTTTCCTTTTGCACATGTCTAGGCCATACGTCTGCTTTTGGCGGATCGGATGTCAGCGGACATGTCTCCGCTGACATCCGACGCTCCATAGAGTAACATGGAGCGCCCGTTCAGATCTGCCGTCAAAACTGACAGGCGGATCTGAACGGGCCGTCCGTGTGAAAGGGGCCTTAGACAAAAAAAAAAAAAAAAAACTGAAAGCTAATTGGTTTCTATGCAGAGCTGCACCAGATTTTGCACTGGTTTTAGTAAACCAACCCCACAATGCCATTAATTCATCGGCTCATATTTTAACCTGCATCAACCAATTAAAGTGTATCTTTCATGAAGTCAGAGCAATAAGAAAAATCTAAAATGATTGTTGATTGTTTAATGATTTTTGCACATTGCACTTTTTTTTTTCTAAACCCTTACTTGATCCTGGGTGGCAATAAACTGCCTGATCCCCCTAATTTTAAAGCAGTGATAATTGCATGAGAATAGGGCTGTATAACTCAATGCTAGGGGACAATAGTGAGGTTTCCTGATTATCAAAAGGATTTTTTATTACATACAGAGATTTCAAAACCTGTTGGAAGATGGACCCAACACCTATAACCCAATGAAAAAAACATAGGGGGTTATTTACGAAAGGCAAATCCACTTTGCACTGAAAGCCCAGTTTCAAGTGCAGTCGCTCTAAATCTAAGGGGTAGATCTGAAATGAGTGGAAGCTCTGCTAATTTTATCATCCAATCATGTGCAAGCTAAAATGCTGTTTTTTATTTTCCTTGCATGTCCCCCTCGGATCTACAGCGAATTTACTTCCAAGTGCACATTTGCAGTGCAAAGTGGATTTTCCTTTTGTAAATAACCCCCATAGTATTTATGATTTATTATTATTATTGTTATTATTACTAATAATAATAATTCGATAAATACTGTTGAGATCTTGACACTTTCTTCACTCCACAACATCAAATGTATATAAAACAAAATAGGGAAATCTCCTCTTGCATCATGGGAACAAAGCTGCAATCTCAAGATGGGCCACAAGATGGCCCAGAAGCACATCTTAGAATAGTAAGCACAATCAGAGGAGAACACCAGGCATGGTGGGTGGAAATGCAAAGTAAGGAGGAGTTGGCTTCTTTTTGTTTTGTTTTTTTACAGTTGGTTGCACTGTTTTTGGGCTTATAGAAGACCAAAATAATGCCAAACCCATAGATTTCTCCATTTCAGTTGGACATTAGTGGGGAAGGTAGATCTGTCATTGTGCTCTATGCTGCTCTACTGTAAACTGTGTTGTTGTACCATCTGTTGACTCCCCCTGTGCAATATTTTCTACCTTCTTGTCAAAAATTTAAGTTTGATTGTATCTCAAAGATTTTACAATAGGTTGCAAATTTTGTGTAATAACGAGTACTTCTGACAGAGAAGAAAACTAATTATCATCTTCTAATGTAGATCTACTAAGCCTTATCCTTGACTAGTTGTCGATGCCATGGTGGTAAGATTTGGCAGGTTGTTGCCATCCGATATTGTTTAGATCATGTGACTATGGACCCTGTTTAAAGAGGAACTTCACCTCTACCTATTTTTTTTATTCCCTGGCAATTGTTCTGTAAATAAAAAAAATACATACCTACTAGTTTATAGAGTCCAACATTTCCTCATTCCAGCCTAATGTTCTTCTTTGTTGTTGTGCTTTTAGGCCGTCATGTCTGTTGGACATTTCACACATGAGCAGACATGCAGTGGGTATCTGCCAGGTCTACGAGACCTGGCACAGCCATGCATTATAAGACTGTGCATGCACTGGAAAGCACAAAATCCCACACACATGTACAAAAATGCCAGGCAGCTCTGCCAGGTCCCATAGACTGGCAAAGACCTGCTGCTTTGGGCAAGTGCATGGGAGTTTTTGATGCAATTCTGAAAATGCGCAGACACTCCACACAACTCAGTTTCTCTAGATCTCGTGGCAGGTCTGCACATGTGCAAGATTGTGCTGCATATATCATCCTTACCTAGGCTAGAATGTAGGAAAATAAATATGTAAGTGTCCCCAATTGTGTAGAGAAGGGGGAGGAATCAAAGGAGACAGAAAAGCATATTTATGGGTAAACACAAAGAAAAAAAAGGGACTATTATAGGCTATTAAGATCATAAACAAAACCAATGAAATTTAAATAGAAAATATTTTAATAAACATATGGATAAAAAACGAACCTGGCTGGAGTATACAGAGTGACAAGTACAGTTCAAACACCACAGCAATATGATTCTAGTTGCTTATGTGGTAGCAAAGGGGCACTGATGCTTTTTAAAGCTCACTTCTTCTTCAGAAGTGCCACATGCAAACTGGTAGAATGAACTATGTTTGATAAAATGACAATACACAAAAGTTAGTTTAAATATAATATGGATATAGTACAGTATTATATACCATATTAGCTACTAACCTTAAGTGTACTGAGGGTATACATATGCAGCCACTAAGTAAAAATGTTAAAACCAAAGTTGATGAAGTTCCACGGATTCATGCAGGGGAATACGGGGAGATCGCCCCAAAGCCGACATCCCCCACTCTTCCACTACTAGGGCAGCAAAGGATGGCAGCCCCAAAAAGAGGATGTGACTGGCACAAGAAAAATATATAAGAATATCTGTGCTTGTATATGGTCAGCAGTGATGTAAGTAACTGAGTTAAAATAAACTGAGTTACCTAACGCAGTTACTTTAGAGGGTAACTAGTAATCTAACTGATTACTTTTCTCCTCATGGTAACTCAGTTCCCATTACTTTGGCTTAGTTACCCCAATTACATCTACCGCCACTAGATGGCAGTAGTGTAATTCCGGTGTCCTGCTGAGAAATTTCCCCCGCCGGATAAGGACACCCTGCACTGTGCAGGCGCAGCGCTTGCGCAGTACGAAGGACTACGGAGCTTCCGAAAATTGCCGAACCTAAACAGCTCTGAGTGAACTCTACACTGCGCAGGTGCAGTTAACATGTAATTGTACGAGGCGATGCCGCACGCTCCTGATGCTCGTGGTACTCTGCAAGGGGCGTCTATCGTGTAAGTAAGGGGCGGGTCTAGTATTACTGTAACCAAGGGGCGCATTTATTATTATTGTTATATATCGAGCTCTGCCCATTAATTTAACATTCGCCCTCTTCTGTAGCCATCTGCCCCTTACACGATATAATAATAATAGACCCGCCCCTTGCTTACACGCTATAACAGATCTGCCCCTTGGTTAGAGTAATAATAGAGAAGCCCCTTGGTTACACGATATATAACAATAATAATAAATGCGCCCCTTGCTTACAGTAATACTAGACCCGCCCCTTAGTTACACGTATAGAATATTTTTAAAAAAAGTCAGTTACTTTGCTGAGTAACTAATTACTTTTCCAATGTAGTAACTGAGTTACTAACGCAATTACTTTTTTGGAGAAGTAATTTGTAACTTAATTAATTACTTTTTTAAAGTAAGATGACCAACACTGATGGTCAGTGTATATGCACTAAACCAGGGCTTATAATAGCAGTATTAAAAGTTACCAAGTACTCACATGTTGAAAAATGTGTAATAATGCAAGACAGTGAATTGGTATGAAATAGGTGAAAGACTGAAGCAGAACAGTGGAGGCAGTCACATGGTGGCCCGGGAAGTCTAAAAAAAAAATGAATGGGTACAATGGCTTTGTTTATGATCCAGGTAGCCTATAATAGTCCCTTATTCAATTTAGAGGGTATTTTCTTTGTGTTCTATGTTGGGTTGATGGCTACGTTTTGACACCAGATCCTGTCAACCTTAGTATTTATGGGTAAAGGGTAATTTTAGGAAAGGAACGAGCACAGTCATTGGGTGCACACTCTGCTGGGTAAGAATGCTAACAACATGGTGCCATCCTTTTATTATATCATATTGGTAGAGATAGATGAATAATGCAATGTGTGTTGTCGGTGACAGGTAGGTGTATGATTTACAGTTTGCAATACTCTGCGTGTTCCTGCTTTCTTAATATTGTGTCATCGGCCTTCAGCTTTCAGTGCCTTTCCATATATCTACACAAACTGGTGATTTATACTGAGATTGTTTCTTTATTAATTCTTCTGAGGTCACCCTAATGAACTGAATGATCCATTTTAAGTTAATTAGTCATCTGACACTTTCTCTAACACATTATTCAGTTGCACAGGAAATCATTAAATGAACATAGCAAAATAATGATGTTGTAAGACCCAAAAATAAACCAGGCTAAATGTTTTTCTCTATTCATGTAGTATTAATAAGTTGGGTGATCAAATATATTAGTAATGGAATATGAAAGGAGAAAAATAGCAACATTTTCCCCCCTAGTATATTGTATAACAGATCTCATCAGCTTACTTTTATAAATGTTCTTTTTAAATAATAATTCAAACAATTGACAATGTTTCACTTGTAGAGGCTCATGCCTGATGCTGTGGTCTAACGTGCAGGACTGGTTGCCTCATCTAATCTTTCTTTGTAAAATCAGTTTGTAAAATCTTCAGAAAATACACATTTGTAACCCGCAGCTAAGATTAAAAAGTAGATAATGCAGACCTTTGCAAATTATTACAAAACTTCCCTTACAAAGCTGAAGCACTACTGCTGAACAAATACTGTCCATTGGGACACAATTATCCAGACCTGGATTTGTGTAAAGGCTACCTAGGCCAGTTTCTTGGGGCAGTTGAATAGCCCTCAATTTGTCACACTTCACTTATTTAAAGCTGAAATGTAGGTATGAGGTTTTTTTGCATAGTTACACTGGTCCAGCTTGGACCTAGTGTGCATATCTCATAGCTGAGCGATCTCTGTGGGAGCTGTACATTTCTGTAGTGGTCATCGCTACTACAGTGATAGCACCAGTCTTGTGGGTCCAGTCAGGGCAGCCATCAGATATGTTGGGGCCACTTACACAGCTTTAGGTCTGGGCCCTCCCAAGCCTGACCACAAACATTCCTCAAGGCCCGCCCACTGGCTGTCCCACCGAATCCACCCACTGGCCATCTCACCAAGTCCTTCAAGAGGATGGCCACCTGCACAAAAAATATTAAAAGTCAGCAGCTACAAATACTGCAGCTGCTGACTTTTAATAAATGGACACTTACCTGTTCCAGGGTCCAGCGATGTCAGCAGAAGATGACGAGCAATCGCTCATCTCTCGGCTGCCCCCGCCGCCATCCTCTGTCAGGGAATCAGGAAGTGAAGCAATGTGGCTTTACAGCCCGGTTCCCTACTGCGCATGCGCGAGTCGACACCTATCACAGAGTGTTTCATTGCGGCGCCGGTCCTCAGAGGATATGTGGGGAAGGTGCCCAGAGAAGCGATCCCCGCTCAGGCCCCTAAGGACGCCTGGTGTATGGGCTGTACCCCCCTGATGACGGCCCTGGGCCCAGTAACGAGTGGCTGCCCTTCTGTAGGGTAACCACAGGAGGACTCTCGCTCTGCCCCATTCACAGACTGCATTGTATTGTTTCAATAATTACAAGGTGCTCTCAGATTGGAAAAGTTGGGGATCATGCCATCACTGCCCTGCCTCGCCACCTTGTCCAAATGTAAAAACCAGATGGCTCCTTAGATTCCGCACCTCAGCCCTTCTAAGATCTTTCACCTTTGCTGAATAACATAGCACACTAAGTCCTATTTCTTTTGGCTCCACTGGGTATACTGCTTCTCCCAGACTTCAGTGATGCTCTGTGTCTCCTCCAATGCTATAACCAAATCATGGTTAGTCAGTCTGTCTGCTAGTGGGAATGGACTCCTGTCTGTGACATTATCATCACACAGGCCAAAGAGGGAAATCGAAAAAAACAGTAAAAACAGTAAAAACATACAAAAAAAAAATGTTTTCTTGCTATCTCTGCCCCCCCCCCCAGACACCAGTAAAAATCTGAAGTTCTACCCCTTCCCACACTCTATCTCTATCTCTAAAAATCTCTTATTGTTTCTCTTGCTATCTCTCTTGCTCCCCCCCCATTGGAGTGGAGCAGGTCTCTCTCTCTGCTCTCTCTCCTGAGGTCTCCAACACTTTGTGTTCCTGTGTCCCCTGTCACCTACACAGGAGGCAATAAGAAATCTTTCCTATAATAACACAAACTACAGTAAAGGTATGGTTACAGCAATGCTGTTAAAGGAGGAAGAAAGGTTAAAGGGGTTGTAAACCTCTGAAATGAAATGAAAAATGAACAAAACATATCCTTCTATAGTGTGTATTTACCTCAATCCAAAGCACCGAGTGTGATTTCTGTCTGCAATGTGCAGTGTGTGACATCAGATTCTCACCCCCAGCAGCTGGAAGATCAGGAAAGCTGTGTAAATGATGTACTTTAAATGAATGTAGAGGAGAGAGGGCTGCAGATAAACAGGTACAATTAATGTAGTTGGATTTTTTTCATCTCTGTGTATTACCTGGGGCTAGTCACTTCACTGGTTACACTGGGTAAATGTTAGAGTTTACAACCACTTTAACTGGGAAGAAACAGTTTTGTCTGAAGTTGGAATCTGTAATGCTTGCTTCATTCAAGTAAACAATTCATTTTTCTTTAAGAATGGTATCATGACTGGACTTTCGTTTATTTGCTAAGGGGAATTCTCTTGATGGAAGTTCCTGTGTGGGGAAGGAAAAGAACAGACACCAGTAGAAAGTGTTGGGCTCTTAAATGGTGCTGGTTAATCTGACTGTGCCAGAATGGATCCTACCAAATGTCCTTCAGGGAGTGATTATAGTGTGGGTGATGTTCTTCAGATCCACTGGTGCTGCACTGGGTAATGAGGCACTTCTGGTCCATGTGTGGGGAAATTGGGGGCGCACCAGCAAAATTGGCATGAAGCAGCTGTGGGGTGCTGGGATTTCAACTTCTCTCCAGTGGCCTGAGTGTAGAAGAGAGAAGTTCAGGTGACTGATGTCAGATTGCCCTGAACTGAAGAAAAGTAGTACGCTGTGCCTCAAGGGGTTTCCTACCCTCCATGTGTAAGGCTCCTTTCACACTTAAATAAAGGAAGAATACTGCGCATGTGTAAAAACATAAAAATAAATCATATTAATCACCACCATTACAGTGCAAATTGTCCAGCGGCACCACAAAATTGAGATATAATCACAATAACAACATGCGCTAAACAAAAATCTCATATTGGGTTATTAAATCCAACTGTAGAAAACACAAATCCCGTGATAAGTAGTTGAATCCCAAAAAAACCTCCACCTCGCATCACCACAGGCAATATAGACTCTTACCAGAGAGCCTTGACCCTTTATTATGAAGGGTCAAACAGGCTTGATGTAACAATCTCTGTAGGGGTCACTGTGCAAACAAACACGATAGCAGGAAACAACCCCTAACCCGACTGGTTTCATCCCCCGGAAGAAGTCCTTTTGTGATGAAACTGGTCAGGTTAGGAGCTGTTTCCTGCTATCACGTTTATTCACAACGCTGGTTTCACCTGTACTATTGTAAGTGCAATACTTTATATTAAACAAACCTTTTGGGATTTTACACTATCTGGCGTCTCTTTCATTTTATGATCTATCTGATCGTGGGGTGGATGGAGCTTGGTTTGAATATCCTGCTTAGGCCCTGTTTGATCCGAGGACACATCTCCTTTCACACTTGTGGCGGTATCTACGACCCCCTTAAAAGTAATATGTGGTGGATTGCTTTTCAGAAGATAGTGAAAAGAGGTTCGCAGGTGTTCAGTAGTTGATGCTGCTGTCCTCTGATGGTTTGTTTTATTGCAGAACAACAATTTTGCTTCTTCACTTACGTGAGCGAGTTTGACAGGCAGGGCCATTGACATGTAGCACTGAAATTGCTTTACTGCAATATAAAGCATTGTGACCCCAGAAATGTGTACTCATTTGAGCGGCATCATGTCTGTTTGTAGGTGGGCAGTGGAAAAACGGTAAAAACACTGATCAACTGCCTATTTTTACCACTTCTGACTGCAAATGTGTATGCAGCCTTATGCCCCGTACACACGTTCCGATTATCGTACGACAGATCGTTCGCATTTTGTGGCATACAACTAAGATTGAATACAACAGTGCAAAATGTGTGGAAGATTTTTGTCGTACGATTCTGGAAAAATCTTCCGCTGTGCGTAGCTACGTATTTTCAATGATGTCAAATACGTGTGACCCCTGTGTCCTTCTGGTTTATTTTAGTTTCCGAGCATGCGTGGTGTTTGTCGAACGACTTTTATCGGACGCATACTGTACTGATTACACGATTGTCGTACAATGGGCTGTCGTCCAACCAAAGTTTTCCTGTTTGTCCCTTCGGATTTGGTTGGACGGACTGTCGTGATCGGCTGACGAAAGCTGCGTACTAACAATCAGATTAACGAACGAACTGTCCGAAAGCGACTTTTGTCGTCCCATAATCGGAACGTGTGTACGGGGCATTAGGCTGGCCATACATTGTACAATTTTCCTTTAGATTTACCAAAACCATATAACGAGGTCAAATCTACTGTAAAAACTTTCAATTTGTATGCAATCAGGTAGGCCCTTGCAATATATAGATGAAGGTAAATCTAAAGGAAATACCAGCTTGCCAACCGCCCCACAGCAGATTTACTGCTACAGGGTGGCCGCACTGTGCAGAAATACATATAGACGTGATTCTGCACTTGTACACTTTCACTTATAGGCTGCACTGATGGACACCGATAGGCTGCACTGGTGGGCACTGATGAGGTGGCACCGAAGGACACCGATGGACACTAATAGGCTGCACTGATGGACACTGATGGGCTTCAGGGTGGGCACTGATGAGGTGGCACTGATGAACACTGATGGACACTAATAAGCTGCACTGATGGATACTGATGGGCTGCACTGGTGGGCCCTGATGAGGTGGCACTGATGGACACTGATTGACACTAATAGGCTGCACTGATGGACACTGATGGGCTGCACTGGTGGGCACTGATGAGGTGGCACTGAAGGACACTGATAGGCTGCACTGATGGACACTGATAGGCTGCACTGGTGGGCACTGATGAGGTGGCACTGAAGGACTCTGATCGACACTGATAGGCTGCACTGATGGACACTGATGAGGTGGCACGAATGGACACTGATGGTCACTGATAGGCTGCACTGATGGACATTGATGGGCTGCGTTGGTAGGCACTAATGAGGTGGCACGGATGGTAATGCTGCATTTCATTGGGGGGGGGGGGGGGTCAGCGCTGGCACGAAGCGTCACCTCCCTGAAATTAGTTTTTGCAGGTTGGGATGTCTGTAACACTGCTTAACAGAAAGAAACACTTCAGTTCAAAACGCACATAGCCTTTGGCTCTAAGGCATTAGCTACCTCATAGAGTAGTCAAGAGCCTCTCTGCAGTCCAAAAACATGCAGTCTTCTCCAAGTTCTCTGCAGGCTCATGACAGGTGCACTGTACAGTCTATATATTGCATATTCTGGTTTTATTGTTCACAGTGATCACATAACATACGTACTGACACAGGGATCGGAGCCTATACATAAAGAACATCATCATATAATGTACGTAGGCGAAGGCTGTCTTTTTTCTGAATATAGCCCTGCATCTGAATTATAAACTGTTGATAGGAAGAATCATCGCCAGTTGTTTACAAGAACATTTTCAATGGTCGACAAAACATTTGTTGGCAGGCTGTTCCGAGTCATTGTTTTGCAACTGTGAAGCTGGGAAGAAATATCATGCATTTTTAGTGATGATTTTTACAGTGATCTCAAAATCTGAGGAATTACATTTCCAGATTGGAAACTGCAAAATAAATTAGTCATGCGTTTTGTTACAATCCGTGTCCTGCTGTTGGGGGGGAGACAAGGTTACCTCATCTCTCTAGAACTAACCTGAAACGTAGCTAGCCCCGTCTGAGAAGGACTTCCTTCCTAGATCTGTACTCTATAGGTAGTTTGTGTATTTAGTGCCACAATGGAATAACACTTTATGGGAAATTTAGAGGATCAAACAATTTGTGTGCGCTCTTGTGGTAGTTATCCAGCTTATTAATTGCACAACTAATACTGACGTTTGTTGTCGTTGGAAGGAAAGCTTGTAATGCGCAGTGTAAATATACCCAGAAAAGTTGGTTTTCATCTTTCAGACACTTTGAACATAACAGTTACTCAATCAAGTCCATTCACGGGAAATCCTACAGTGCCTATAGGGCAATTATCTGCGTATTAAATGACTTTCCTGTCTGATTTGTTCCAGACCCCAGAGAAACAAAAAAGGGTCAGGAGGAAGCTTGAAGACAGCTTTACTAAAGTGTAATAATATACAAATGGCTTCGGAAAGCCTCACACCGGAGTTCATGAAAGCACAATTAGCAGCACTACCTAGACAAGGAAATATTGGAATTGTAGGTGTTATGTACATAAAGGTTTCTTTAATTGAGATATAAAAAGTGATTTTTATGACCAGAGGTCCTTTTGAGGATTTACAGTTCACTAGTTGGCAAATATCGAAAATCAAATATAATATGTACATAGCATAGAGGTTACGTTTTATATTCGCATGTATGTAGTAATAAAAAAATATGTACTTTCTGGTGAATTCATATCATTTTGAAACATCTGATAACACAAAGAGTGTAAATCATTGAACTTATTATTGCTTTCTCTCTGGATGTCATAAAAAAAAATACATTGTGTTTTCTTAACCTCTTGTTGGCTGCCAACAGTATATTTACTGCAGGTAGACGGCACAGCCAGGCACCGTGACATAACCGTACATTGCTGTGTACTTCCTGGTTTTCAAGCTTGTATGTGGCACCCCCTGCTGCCCTGTGCTGTGACTGGGCACAGGATGAGTTTGTCAGCAGGTTACAGCCAATGGTTATGGCTGTATACCTGCAGATCGGTTGTGATAAATCACAGCATAGACCTTTGTGTTTGTAAACACAGGCTCTAGCTGGATTTCTCTCTGCTGTTCAGAAATGAAAGCATGGAGCGAAACCCAACCATATCAGTGAGTACAAGAAGCACACATGGGGCTTGTTTCCACTTGCTTTAAACATGACTTCGCACACGCTTTGTTAAAGCTCTCTGAACGCCAGTCAAAGCTCCTGTCTCTAAATAAAATGGTTAGCTCAGTGGTCATCAACCCTGTCCTCAGGGCCCACTAAGGGCTCTTTCACACAGGGTGGATCAGTGCAGATCCGCCCCGTGGATAGCAGCTTGCTCAGCGGGGATCGCCGGAGCGATCTCCGCTGAGCAGGAAGATGACAGGTCCGTCTCTGCACTCCATGCAGGGACGGACCTGTCAGAGCGCCGCTCTCCCCTATGGGGGATCGGGTGACGACGGACCGTAGAGTCCGTCGTCATCCGATCCGCTCTGCAGACGGATGAAAAAATTGGGTTTTCCTCCGTCTGCAGAAACGGATCATAGCGGGCACGGACGAGAGCGGGTGTCAGCGGATGCTCATCCGCTGACACCCGCTATCCCATAGGGATACATGTATGTCCGTTATTCATCCGAAAACGGATGGATGAAAAAACGGACATACGGTCCATCCGTGTGAAAGAGCCCTAACTAGGCCAGGTTTTATGTATTACCTTGGGGAGATGCAGACTGGAATACTGCAATCACTGAGCAGCAAATTATATCACCTGTGATGTATTTCAGTTATCTTGCAAAGCTGGCCTGTTAGTGGGCCCTGAGGACAGGGTTGATGACCACTGGGTTAGCTTACAGTCCTGTTTACACCTTGCTTTTGCTTGGTATTTCAATGAGGCTTTGGTGGAGCTTCGATGAGCCTTTGGTGGGCTTTTGGTGTGGCTTTGGTGGGACTTCGATGAGGCTTCAGTGGGGCTTTGCCATAGACTTCTATGGAGGCTTTGAAGACGCTTTGAAGCAACATTAAAGCTACATGGGGTATAATTTTTGAAGCAAAGCTGAAGAAAAGCAAAGCAAAAGCAAAGTGTAATTAGGACTGCAAGCTAACTATTTTATTTAGTGACAGGAGCTTTGACTAGCATTCAGAGAGCTTTAACAAAGCCTGTCCGAAGTCTTGTTTTTAAAGCGGTTCTGCACACATTTCATTTAGTAAATCTCTTTGCCTTCCAAATCAGGCAAAGAGTACTAAATGAAATGTGTTTTTTTTTTTTTTTTTTTCACTTACCTTGATAATCGCTGACTTCCTGTCCTCTGTCTCTGCGGCGGTGGTCGGGGTCTCTGCATCGATCGTCGTCAGGCCGCACTGTCTCCTGGGATCTGGTGTCATTGTTCCCAGGAGTCAGTGCGGACATCTTCCGAAATCTCGTGAGATTTCGGCCACATCTTCCGAAATCTCGCGAGATGTCAGCCACATCTTCCGAAATCTCGCGAGATGTCGGCCACATCTTCCGAAATCTCGCGAGATGTCGGCAGATGTGCCGACATCTCGCGAGATTTCGGAGAACGTGAGCTGCACTTCGCCGTTACTGCACACGCGCGAGAGCGGCGCAGTAACGGCGGTGCATGCTGGGCCATCTGAAGTGCCTGTGTGGGTTCAAATGCCCACAGGCAAGATGGCCCCTAGCAGGAAAGAATTTCTACAACTCATCAATCTGATGAAAACCGGCAGCAGCTTCTTTCAAAAGAAGGACACGTGAGTAACTAAACTAAATTGCATAAGCCATTACATTGAAGTAAAAAAAAAAAACAAACATAAAGACAGTGCAGAACCGCTATAAGCAAGTGTAAACTAGCTGTTAATGTGTGTTGAAGCCCAAGCAAGTGTAAATGAGCCCATACACTTGCAAGTACACAACTAACCCTTTGATTACCCTCCTAATCCCCCTGTCACCAAGCCAGTGCCATTAGTACAGTGTCAGTGTACAGTATTTTCACTGATCACTGTATTCGTTTTACTAGCAATGTTAGTGTCAGTTGGTCAGTTAGTATCCTTCCCAACAAGTGTCAGTAAGCACCAGATTGCCAGCCACACTATCACAGTCACACTTTAAGTCCCTGATCACCATCATAACTAGTATTATGTCTGTACAGATCAGTACCTTGATCACAATCAGAACTATACTAGTGTCCCTAATAGTACAGTGCCCCCAAAAAGCAGTGTTAGCAGGATCAACCCCTGATCACTACCAGAACTTGCGACATGTAGCAGAATACACTCTAGCCTAAACTTATGAAGAAATTAGATTTTATTGTATGTATGTATTACAGTATATGTTTTTTAACAGATAATAAAAAAAGAAGGTTGTTTTCTTTTTCTAAAATTTTCTATATTTTTTATTTATCTTATAAAGAATAAAAAACCCAGTGGTGATCAAATACCACCAAAAGAAAGCTCTATTTGTGTGAAAAAAATGATATAAATCTCATTAGCGTACAGTGTTGCATGACTGAGCAATTGCCACTTAAAGTAGCACAATCCTGAATAGCAAAAAAGGGTTGGGTCATGAAGAGGGTAAGACCTTCCGGTGGTCAAGTGGTTAAAGGAAATGTACTGAGATAAATACATTGACCTCTCCTTCTAAAATGCCTGGCTGTCACCATAGGTGTTCGCAGCCTATTGTATTAGGGTGTGCACCTCAAAGCTCCAACACATATGCCGTTGTGACATATTAAACGGCCTCTTCCCCACTCGTCATCCTAAAACAATGGGGGGGGGAGCAGGTGAGCACACAGGGGGACCTGGGCAGCAGAAATAAAAGGAACTGGGACAAGAGGGGTGGCATACATTGGTACCGTGGCAGCTAAATATTGGCGAGAGGAAGGAGGAGGAGAAGCCTACTTTCAGCTGCTGCAGAAGAAAATACAGATCGATCCCTTAATTTCCACTCCAGCTGTCTATCCTGTCCAGGTTCTGGCGGTCGGCAAGTAAGGATTGCGGCTTACCTGTCACCTGTCCACAATTGATAGGTTGCCAACTCCAGGATTAGGGTGTGCCCAGGCACACCTGACACACCCCTTGTGCACGCCTATGGCTGTCATGCTGATCCAGATGTAGGCAAGTGGAGTTTAGCCTAGGTCCCTTTACGTGTTGCTTCTCCATTCTCTGGAGAGTTTCTGGGAGTCCTTTTACAGTGCCTTAAAAAAGTATTCATACCCCTGGAAATTTTCCACATTTTGTCATGTTACCACCAAAAACGTAAATGTACTTTATTTGGATGTTATGTGATAGACCAACATAAAGTGGTACATAATTGTGAAGTGGAGGGAAAATGATAAAGGTTTTCATCATTTTTTACAAAAAAATATGTGAAAAGTGTGGCGTGCGTTTGTATTCAGCCCAGGGCCGCAGATTACGCGTATTTTGCGTGTAATAGACTTCAATGGACCCACACCAAAAAACGCATGTTCAAAAACGCAAAACGCACCTGAAAACCATCAACTGCAACCGCATAGATGTGAACCTAGGGTGAGACTTTGCACACCTTTTGTTTTGATGCAGTTGGAATGTATTAAGCTAATTTCAATTGGAAGTTTGACTGAGCTTTGAAGGATAAGTTAACTTTTTTGGAAAAAAATAATAAATGCAAATTTTTTTGCAGGTAAAAAAAAATTAGCATTTATTTCATGTATTTCATTGCCTGTAATCTTCTGTTCTCTGACCTCCCCTTCCCCAAAGTGGTAATCTTCCGGTACCGCAAATAATTTTTTTTTATATCCAAAAAGAATTTTATTAAAGAACATAACAAAACAGTACATAACCCATTGTACACATATCCGTCTGATGAGTCAGCCATTTATACAGATAAACGAAACAATTGTAATAAATGAATTATGTCCTTTAAACCCGTACCTCCAGCCGTTGGCCAGACCTGCCATCATGCAGTGGCATTGCCCGTTCCCACTGTGGAGCTGACCCTCTTACCCGGCATTAAGTCTGAGCAGACGGTCCATGATCAGATCCACTGGGGCAAGCCCAGGGACATCCAACCAAGGAGCCCAAAGGCTTTCATATTTGAGTGTACAACCCCTGTGTTGGTATATGAATTTCTCCATTCTCAACATATTGCCTACAATCCCAACCCATTCCCCCACTTTAGGAGGGTCTTCAGACTTCCAGTGCACCATAATTAATTTTATTGCCTGGAATAAGACTCTGGCTATGGCCTCTCTAGTGTACCTTTCCCAATCATATTCCTCCAGTATACCAAGCAAGCAAGATTTCGGGTCCATGGATAAGGACACTTGAAATACAGAATACATAGCTTCCCAGCCACCCTTAAAACAAAGAGAAGAAAGCAGACTTTTTCCTTGCTGGAAGTTCCAGAAAAGAGCATCTAAAAATGGTAAGCTGCATTTTTTTTGCTATGTATGTTTTATGCTATGTATGTTTTCAATTTACCCTTTAAGTTCATCTGTAAGTGTTATGTAGTTATATCGTTATTCAGGTTGAAAAAAGTTCATCTAAGAAAATTAATGAATAAATAAATTGAACACATCTACAGAACAGTTACTTCAGCATTTTCTATTATTTATACATTTACAGAATAATGTCTATAAGAAGTAGAAAGTTATTAAGTAGGTTGCATAATACACAATTGAATAAGTGACCTTTATTGGATTTAAAACTGCTACCAGCAAATTACGCTGCAAGTGTCAAGTGTCAATGGCTGCATGGTATCATAGACAGAACATTCATACTAATGAAACACTTTACTGCAGCACCTGTGGTGTAATAGGCCGTGGCCCTTTATTATAGGTATAATATATTTAAAATGATTATTAACATCTTTAAATCAAATATTTAATTCACTTAAATATATTAAGTACAACTTATAATATATTTATCATATATATAATACTAAATATAGCTCAGCTATATATAAGCTTGAGCTATTACATAACTCAATAAAACAACATCGTACAATCAGGGGTCAAGTCCTGGGGAAAAAAGTGTGGGAACTCCCACCCAAGATCCACTCCCCCACCAAAAAAAAAAAAAAATGATACGCTCATATGCATATATATTTGACAGAAAATACAGTGCAACATTTATTGTAAAGTTCCAGTTTACAAAAACAAAATAAGTTAACTTGTCAAACTAACAGAATAATCACCACAATGGGTGATGATCTTTCCCTCGCAGGGAATTTCTAACACAAATACACCCTGTTCCCAATTATTATGCAAATTCTATGTTACACAGCCCATTAGAAAATATCCCACAAACTGGAATAACGTTGCCCTTGCCGTGCAAGATTATCAACTTTACAAGAATGTTGTCAGCCATTTTGTGGGGCACTATTCCTCCCACTGACACCAATGATGATGATGGGGCACGATTCCTCCCACTGACACCAATGATGGGGGACTATTCCTTACACCAGAGAGCAGGTGTTCCCATCAGAGTGCCCCCCATTAGAGAGCAGGTATCCCAATCAGAGAGCCCCCCATCAGAGTGTCCCCAGAGTTCCCCATCAGAGTTGTGACTGAGCCATCACAAAGTAGAAAAACATGTACCTGGATAAGTCCTTGACAAAGGAGCATGCTGCAAGGGGGGCAAAAGCCGTGCAGAGGAACTTGCTGATGAGGGCAGGGAGCACAGGTGATGTCATTGGTTGTTAGGACAATGGCGGTTCTAGCAGCCATTGACAGTATTGCAGCGATCTAGCGCTGCAGATTGGCAGGCACGGTCCTGTATAGTATAGCCGTGGCTGCTGGAGGAGGAGGACCGAGGGAGGGGAGGACACCATCCTTCACTATGCGGTGATGCTGGGCATCGCCGCTTAGTGAAGGATTGGCTCAGACGGCTCCAGTCCTGCAAAGGGAATGGCGTTCCTGCTGTGAAAAAAGTGCAGGGACGACGTTCCCATGCGTTCCCCCAGGACTCGAGCCCTGCCTACAATATACCAAGTAGCAATATTCAAATGAACATCCCCTTTCAGATAAAGGGACAAAACCACATAACTAGGGCCACGACAAAAGGGGGGGGGGGGGGGTTAGGGTGGGACGAGTTATCTTCTGTCTTCTCTCCGTCGGGGGGGGGGGGGGGGGGGGGGGGGGGGGGGGGGGGGGGGGGGGGGGGGGGGGGGGGGGGGGGGGGGGGGGGGGGGGGGGGGGGGGGGGGGGGGGGGGGGGGGGGGGGGGGGGGGGGGGGGGGGGGGGGGGGGGGGGGGGGGGGGGGGGGGGGGGGGGGGGGGGGGGGGGGGGGGGGGGGGGGGGGGGGGGGGGGGGGGGGGGGGGGGGGGGGGGGGGGGGGGGGGGGGGGGGGGGGGGGGGGGGGGGGGGGGGGGGGGGGGGGGGGGGGGGGGGGGGGGGGGGGGGGGGGGGGGGGGGGGGGGGGGGGGGGGGGGGGGGGGGGGGGGGGGGGGGGGGGGGGGGGGGGGGGGGGGGGGGGGGGGGGGGGGGGGGGGGGGGGGGGGGGGGGGGGGGGGGGGGGGGGGGGGGGGGGGGGGGGGGGGGGGGGGGGGGGGGGGGGGGGGGGGGGGGGGGGGGGGGGGGGGGGGGGGGGGGGGGGGGGGGGGGGGGGGGGGGGGGGGGGGGGGGGGGGGGGGGGGGGGGGGGGGGGGGGGGGGTTGGGGGGGGGGGGGGGGGGGGGGGGGGGGGGGGGGGGGGGGGGGGGGGGGGGGGGGGGGGGGGGGGGGGGGGGGGGGGGGGGGGGGGGGGGGGGGGGGGGGGGGGGGGGGGGGGGGGGGGGGGGGGGGGGGGGGGGGGGGGGGGGGGGGGGGGGGGGGGGGGGGGGGGGGTTTTGGGGGGGGGGGGGGGGGGGGGGGGGGGGGGGGGGGGGGGGGGGGGGGTGGGGGGGGGGGGGGGGGGGGGGGGGGGGGGGGGGGGGGGGGGGGGGGGGGGGGGGGGGGGGGGGGGGGGGGGGGGGGGGGGGGGGGGGGGGGGGGGGGGGGGGGGGGGGGGGGGGGGGGGGGGGGGGGGGGGGGGGGGGGGGGGGGGGGGGGGGGGGGGGGGGGGGGGGGGGGGGGGGGGGGGGGGGGGGGGGGGGGGGGGGGGGGGGGGGGGGGGGGGGGGGGGGGGGGGGGGGGGGGGGGGGGGGGGGGGGGGGGGGGGGGGGGGGGGGGGGGGGGGGGGGGGGGGGGGGGGGGGGGGGGGGGGGTGGGGGGGGGGGGGGGGGGGGGGGGGGGGGGGGGGGGGGGGGGGGGGGGGGGGGGGGGGGGGGGGGGGGGGGGGGGGGGGGGGGGGGGGGGGGGGGGGGGGGGGGGGGGGGGGGGGGGGGGGGGGGGGGGGGGGGGGGGGGGGGGGGGGGGGGGGGGGGGGGGGGGGGGGGGGGGGGGGGGGGGGGGGGGGGGGGGGGGGGGGGGTGGGGGGGGGGGGGGGGGGGGGGGGGGGGGGGGGGGGGGGGGGGGGGGGGGGGGGGGGGGGGGGGGGGGGGGGGGGGGGGGGGGGGGGGGGGGGGGGGGGGGGGGGGGGGGGGGGGGGGGGGGGGGGGGGGGGGGGGGGGGGGGGGGGGGGGGGGGGGGGGGGGGGGGGGGGGGGGGGGGGGGGGGGGGGGGGGGGGGGGGGGGGGGGGGGGGGGGGGGGGGTGGGTGGGGGGGTTGGGGGGGGGGGGGGGGGGGGGGGGGGGGGGGGGGGGGGGGGGGGGGGGGGGGGGGGGGGGGGGGGGGGGGGGGGGGGGGGGGGGGGGGGGGGGGGGGGGGGGGTGGGGGGGGGGGGGTGGGGGGGGGGGGGGGGGGGGGGGGGGGGGGGGGGGGGGGGGGGGGGGGGGGGGGGGGGGGGGGGGGGGGGGGGGGGGGGGGGGGGGGGGGGGGGGGGGGGGGGGGGGGGGGGGGGGGGGGGGGGGGGGTGGGGGGGGGGGGGGGGGGGGGGGGGGGGGGGGGGGGGTTGGGGGGGGGGGGGGGGGGGGGGGGGGGGGGGGGGGGGGGGGGGGGGGGGGGGGGGGGGGGGGGGGGGGGGGGGGGGGGGGGGGGGGGGGGGGGGGGGGGGGGGGGGGGGGGGGGGGGGGGGGGGGGGGGGGGGGGGGGGGGGGGGGGGGTGGTGGGGGTTTGGGGGGGGGGGGGGGGGGGGGGGGGGGGGGGGGGGGGGGGGGGGGGGGGGGGGGGGGGGGGTGGGTTGGGGGGGGGGGGGGGGGGGGGGGGGGGGGGGGGGGGGGGGGGGGGGGGGGGGGGGGGGGGGGGGGGGGGGGGGGGGGGTGGGGGGGGGGGGGGGGGGGGGGGGGGGGGGGGGGGGGGGGGGGGGGGGGGGGGGGGGGGGGGGGGGGGGGGGGGGGGGGGGGGGGGGGGGGGGGGGGGGGGGGGGGGGGGGGGGGGGGGGGGGGGGGGGGGGGGGGGGGGGGGGGGGGGGGGGGGGGGGGGGGGGGGGGGGGGGGGGTTGGTGTGGGGGGTTGGGGGGGGGGGGGGGGGGGGGGGGGGGGGGGGGGGGGGGGGGGGGGGGGGGGGGGGGGGGGGGGGGGGGGGGGGGGGGGGGGGGGGGGGGGGGGGGGGGGGGGGGGGGGGGGGGGGGGGGGGGGGGGGGGGGGGGGGGGGGGTGGGGGGGGGGGTGTGGGGGGGGGGGGGGGGGTGGGGGGGGGGGGGGGGGGGGGGGGGGGGGGGGGGGGGGGGGGGGGGGGGGGGGGGGGGGGGGGGGGGGGGGGGGGGGGGGGGGGGGGGGGGGGGGGGGGGGGGGGGGGGGGGGGGGGGGGGGGGGGGGGGGGGGGGGGGGGGGGGGGGGGGGGGGGGGGGGGGGGGGGGGGGGGGGGGGGGGGGGGGGGGGGGGGGGGGTGTCACATTTGGCACCTTTCAGGTGGGAGGGGGTGCAGATACCTGTCTAGGACAGGTATTTGCACCCACTTCCGGGCATAGACTCCCACGGCAGTCTACACCTCTTCCCGTCCTCCCGCGTTGTCTGCTGGGACACACACAAGTCCCAGAGACAGCAGGGACCATTCGGATTGCGCAGCGCGACTCGCGCATGTGCAGTAGTGAACCGGAAAGTGAAGCCGCAAGGCTTTATTTCCTGATTCCCTTATCGAAGATGGTGGCGCAGCATCTGAGGACCGAGGGACGGTTCGGCCTTGGTGCCAACATCTCTGGACCCTGGGACAGGCAAGTGTCCTTATTTTAAAAGTCAGCAGCTGCAGTATTTGTAGCTGCTGACTTTAAAAAAAAAAAAAGTTCACGGGAAGTTCCGCTTTAAAATGGTTGTAAACCCTTACAGACCACTTTGACCTACAGGTAAGCCTTAATCTAAGAATGTAGGTCTAAGAAATATCTCCTTAACCTACACGGTTAAGGAGATATTTTACAAAAAAAGGCCACGGCTGTCAGACAGACAACGGTGCAGGTGCATTGGGAGCGCCACAAGTGAAGGCAAACATGCCATTGGAGTGACGTCATCGCTGCTCCGGCCACTCACAGCGCCGGAGCAGCGATACACGGAAGGAAGATGGACGCTTAGTGGAAGAGGGGACAGCGGTGATATCGCTGGCTCCTGTGTCAGGTAAGTGACACAATGGGCTACTATGCGATGCATAGTAGTCCATTATGCTTTACCTTTGCAGGGAAACAAAGAGGAAGTAAACCCATCAGGGTTTACTTCCTCTTTAAGTAACATGTTTGTGTAACTGTGGTAGGAACTTAAGGCTGCAAATTAACTGGGGTTGGAACTGATCTAAATGGTTTAATGGAGCCGAGTTATCAGAATCTGAACTAACACCCTTAACTTCAGCTGAACATTGCCGGTTTTAGGATTTAATACAGGTAACAATTTTATTATTAAAAGGGATATTCACTACAATTGTCAATGAGCTTTTGTGATACTAAAATTGATAGTTGGCAAAGCATCATTTTTTTTTTTTAATTTTAGCATGTCGTTTTGTTGACCTAACGTTACCATGACAATGTTGAATCAATTATGTACAGATGAGGCGAGGACAAATTAATCCTCAATAGACAGCAAGACCTTGCCTTTGTTCCATTTCTGCTCATATGACTAAAGCCCCATACACACGGTCGGACTTTTTCATGGATTCTGTCCGATCGGACAAGGTTGTTGAAAAATCAGACCGTGTGTATGCACCATCGGACAGTGTTCGTCGGTTTGTCCGACGGACAAAGTCTTATCTCCTGCTGGAAAGATTTGCCATCAACCCGGTCCGATCACACCAAACCCGATCGTGTGTACGGTTGTCCGACCGGACAAAGTGCTACGCATGCTCAGATCACATTACAAGACCAAAGCTATTGGCTACTAGCCTCTACGTTGTCCCGTCGTAGGCAACAAACGTCACCACGTTCAGAATGATCGGATTTTCCGACAACTTTGTCCGACCGTGTGTACGCAAAACCAACATCGGACAAAGTACGACGGACATGATCCGACGGACCTTGTCCGCGGATTGTCCGACCGTGTGTATGGGGCTTAAGCAGTAAGCAGTAAGTCATTTCTAAAATACTGCAAATGCTGGTCACCTCCTAGGGTCAGGTTGCAAATCTCAAAGAGTTAACAGAAAATAAAGAAATTAATGTTAATTCTTCCATATGAGAACACATGAATTTTCAGTGTCGGTTAGTGTAGCATTTTATGTATTCTTATTCTCACTTTAAGCCTTTTTGCTATGTAATGTTCATCTGCAGAGCTCATTTTATGGCTTAATTCATTCAATTTATGTACACCCATAAAAAATAGTTATTGTACAGCATTAAGATTTCAACAGTTAATGGTTTTATATATGTATTACTTTCTGTAGCAACTTAGGTCCCAAAAAAGTAAAATAAACGCAGATCCACCTACATTTCTTTGTTGCTGATCCAAGAGAAGGCAATAAAAGCAAACTGAAGCCACATCCAATTTATTGTAATCTGATTCTTCTTAGGGAAACAATGGCATCTTTTCATGGGTCTTTTGTTTTATATCTTTTTTTTTTATCTAAATGGAGGCTGTTTACAGAACTGCAGCAGTTAGGACAAATAAACCTAAAAATAAACCTTAAAATAAACCTGTCAAGTCACCACTAAAGACTGCCATTGATGTTAGAGGGCTGTTTGATGTGCAGGCATTATCCAATCACCATCGGGCAGCTGTGCCAAGCTGATTTTCTGTAAGCCCACATTATTCGATCAGAGTAGTATTGTAGCAGAGAGGAGAATGGGAGTTGCAGACATAACTCTTGACAGCTTATAGGGGGAAAAACAGTAGGGATCGCATGAGGTTTTTCAACATGTGTTTCAGCCTAACAGGTCTTGATTGGTGTTATTTGCTTGCGCATGATACACATCTGAAACCTAAAATCAGGAGGTTGTTGCCTGGGTACCTTAGAGAAGATCCCTAGCCAGATATTTATTAATTATAGGTATTTATATAGCATATTTATATCGCTTTACATATACTGTATGTTGTACATTCACATTAGTCCCTGCCCTAAAGGAGCTTATGATCTAAGGTCCCTAAAGTCTGCTATACATGGTCAAAATTTGACGTGTCACGAGGGCTGATTTTACCCAAGTTGATCCCTTGTTTGACTTGGGTACAACCCGCCTGTCGGATTTTCTAACTTCGATTACTACCATCCATGGTAGAAGGAAAGAAAACCAAGCCATCTATGGGCTGCTTAAAGTGATACTAAAGTCTTGGTTTTTTTTTTATTAAAAATAACAAACATGTTATACTCTGTATAATGGTTTTGCACAGAGCAGCCCAGATCCTCCTCTTCTTGGGCCCCTCTTCAGTGCTCCTGGCCCCTCCCTCCTGTTGAGTGCCCCCACAGAAAGCAGCTTGCTATGGGGGCACCCAAGTTATGTCACAGGTCCCTGTGTCCATTCAGACACGGAGCTGCAGCCCGGCCCCGCCCCATTTCTCTCCTCATTGGCTGACTGACTTTGATTGACAGCAGCAGAAGCCAATGGCGCCGTGCTGCTGTCTCAGCCAATGAAAAGGGTCAGCCCATCAGATCTCTCTGTTTCTATTTCCTCTGTATTTAAGACTGCCAGGTTTGTCCAGCCAATCATGGTCTGATGAAGAAGCTGTAGCTTCGAAATGCATTACCAGTCCTTGCCACTGTGAATAATAACATTTCCTGTTCCTGTGAAGTCACAACCAGCTGCTTTCTGTTTCCTGCCTCCTGGTTCTCAGCATTCTCTGGATCCCTGTCAGATCACACCAGTGCCCCAGGCTGCAAAGGGAAGACATTTATGAGACTCCAGGACTGGCGATTTTCACCACATACTGAACTCATCTAATTTAACCTGTGAGTTACTACTTGCTTTTATTAAATATATGATTTATACTGCACTAAGTCTGGCGTCCCTCTGTTCCCATTTCTACACAGAGCCCATCGCTTCACTCTAAGGGAGCTGCCTCCAGGTGCTAATCATACAAGATCTCGGATCATTTATGGACATTATATTTTAAACAAATGTTTTAACATTATGTGTGCTTATTCATACACACACACATTTTATGTATACCTAGCTTCCAGTTGCTATATAATTTTATGTTATCACCATATCTAGCGCCGCTGTTCACCCCTGTTTTTAATGAAAAGGGGAGTCCCGGGCAGCCGAAACAATCCTACATCACCGGTTCTAGATGGGGCTCAGGTAAGTCTTAGAGGGGCTGAGAGGGACTGCTGCACACAGAAGGCTTTTTGTCTTAATGCATAGAATGCATTAAGATAAAAAACCTTCTGACTTTACAATCAGTTTAACTTACATTCATATACCAGGGCCAATTTACTTACCAGTACATCTTTGGAGTGTGGGAGGAAACCCAAGTACCTGAAGGAAACCCACACAAGCACAGGGAGAACATGAAAATTCCAGGCAGGTAGTGCCATGGTTTGGATTCAAACCAATGACCCTAGTGTCGCCAGGCAGAAGTGCCAACCACTTAGCCACTGTGCTGTACAAGACGCAATCTAGGGCGGTGCTGTATTTTATTCATATTTTTTAAAATGCAAACAGTGTAAGTGCTTGTATTTGACCCAGTATAAACTTCTGGCAATACCCTGTACAGCAGAGCTCAGACTGGAAGAGTAAATAAAAAATCACAGTCAGGATTCTCTGGCTGACAGCTGATTTGGCTGAGCAGGGATGACCTATGGTTGTTAGAATTCTGGCAGCTGCCTAACAACCAGTCTGAAAGAAACATTTTAGCTGTCACATTTAACAGCAGTAGTAATAATTCTTCACTTCCCGCTGCCACTGGAGGTTTGACTCAACCGAACACCACTTTAGTTTGCCTGTTTGCTGAACCTCCGAACAAGCAATATTCGGTCCAAATCTAGGTTCAGACCAAACCGACAGCTCATCCGTCCTGATAATACCTGGCTGGATATGTCAGAGTTCTGACTGATGATTAGCACTTGCTTGTATAATTATTTTTTGGAAATTTTTTTTTACTTTTTTTTGGAAAATCTATACGTGTTAGCATGCTCTCCCAACAGTCAAGTAGTGAGCAAGCTGAGCTAAGAATGCCTGTGTATAAATATAATTAGATTTTTGTTTTCGGAGCAATTATCATTTTGCCTGAAGTTGTTTTCTGTACTTTGTAACATTTCTTTTTAAATATTCAAAGTGCTCCAGACTAGGATTACCTTGAGTTTTCTTGTGTTGTGCCTTGTAATTATCTGTAGATGCAGAGCTTTGTCTGATGAAAAGGAATTTAGTTTCATTGGCGGCAGGATTGTTTGCTGTCTTTTTTCATATTTTCATAATTATCCTGAGCATAAAATGTAGTATTTGGTTTTATGGATCTATTTAATGTATTGCTATTTTGTTGCTTTAAACATAAAAAAATATATTGTAAACATTTAAAATCTGGATTCAGTTTTTTTTTTTTTGGCTAAAAATTAATGAATAAATGTATTGTAGTCCCCAGGTTATATTATTAAATACACTGTTACATAAAAAATGTCAGTTTTTCTGTTGTTAAAGTGTTATGCCGCGTACACACGAGCGGACTTTTCGACGGACTTGGTCCGGCAGACTATCTGAGGGTCTTTCCGCCAGATAGTCCCACACACGATCACTCCAAAAGTCAGACGGATTCGAACGTGATGACATACGACCGGACTAGAATAAGGAAGTTCATAGCCAGTAGCCAATAGCTGCCCTAGCGTCGGTTTTTGTCCGTCGGACTAGCACACAGACGACCAGATTTTGCATGCTCACATTCTTAGGACTACATTCTCATGTCTTACGTTGCCTTTGCCCACACGCACAGGCATCGGAGGACACTGCAGGCGGGAAATAGGGGTGCCTGTAAGGAGGGACAGCAAGCTTGCTTTCTTCTAATGAACTTCCTTATTCTAGTCCGGTCGTACGTCATCACGTTCAAATCCGTGGGACTTTCGGAGTGATCGTGTGTGTGCAAGTCCGTTCATTTGAAAGTCCGGCGGACCTCCGCTGCAAAGACCCTCAAATAGTCCGCCGGACCAAGTCCGTTGAAAATCTGCTCGTTTGTACGTGGCATAACACTTTAACCACAGTTGTTTTTTTTTTAAATACAGCCTGGCATATTTAATTTGATGTAAAAAATGGAGACGTAATGTAATTCATAGCAATCAGATCATTTAGAATAGCTAATAAGCTGGATTTCTAAAGAAAACCGGACATTTTTTATGTAACAGTGTATTTAATAATATAACCTGGGAACTACAATACATTTATTCATTAATTTTTAGCCCAAAAAAAACTGAATCCAGATTTGAGCTTTGGTGGTACAGAGCTTTGGTGGCACTCTGCACATGCTCAGTTTGGTGTGTATTGCTAGATAATTTTTTTTCTTGGGAGGGTGCATGTGATCAGCACAGGGCCAATTAGCACTGTCCAGACAGAGGGTCAGGGGTCCTGTAGCCTCATAGGACTGTCAGAGGAGAATGAAAAAATCCTAAAAGGTATTCAGTTTATATTTACTAAAATAATTGCATTTCCATGTTCTGTTTACTGTGGGAGACCTGATATAGTGAATGCAGGGTCCTGGGTTTAGTAACACTATAAAAGTTGGTTGCAGAGATTGAAAACATTGATTTAAATATGTTTTATTGGAAGTGA
Source organism: Lithobates sylvaticus (assembly GCA_028564925.1). Lineage (NCBI taxonomy): Eukaryota > Metazoa > Chordata > Amphibia > Anura > Ranidae > Lithobates > Lithobates sylvaticus. The sequence goes on from CM053026.1 coordinate 598,740,651, forward strand.
ACATATAAAACATTTTTTTTTAAATATAGCTTAGATAGAGAAGGAAGGATTAGAACCCCTGTCAATTTGTATGACTGTATGTATCCTCATTGAGGAGTTTCGCCCTATATTGTTCTGGTACCAGTGTCACTAAGATAAAAAGTGATGCAAAGTTTTACAGTTGGACCTAGGACAAAAGGGGAGGATAAATCTTCCAATGGGGACATCTGTTCCATTGACAGCTGCCTACAAGGGGAATTCCTCTAATTTTTTAGAGTTTCTTTGTCAGTTTCTGTTGCATCTCCAGGAAATAAAATGCAGGCAGATCTCCCTATCAGGGCACAGACAGCAAAAAATGAACCAACAGGTGTTTAAACCTTCTCTACTCTATCCAAATCTAAAAAAAAAAAAATGTTTGGTTATACATACACTTTAAGGCCACATTCACATCTAGTGATTTGAAAGGCGCATTTTTCACATGCTTTTTCCTGCGACATGCATAGGGCAGCCCATTGATTTCTCAAGGAGCATTTTTCATGTGGCAAAATGTACATTTGCTTCCAATGTTTGGGGTGCCATTAACAATTAAAATGATATTAAAGCCTCCATTTTTATTTTCAATTCATGTTCCTTTTAAATAACAGTAACCCATAAACGTAATCCTATTTTCTAAAGCTCTGCCGTGATAGAAGTTTTCTGTGTGTTTCTTATGAACTTTTTTCTGTCCTCTATTCTAAGTGCCCCCTGCCCCACACCGATCCAATGGGGGCACCTGTGCATGTTCACATTCTTAGGACTACATTCTCCCGTCTTACGTTGCCTTTGCCCACACGCACAGGCATCGGAGGACACTGCAGGCGGGAAATAGGGATGCCTGTAAGGAGGGGCAGAAAGCTTGCTTTCTTCCAATGACGGCGAGTCTGCTCATCCTTGCGTCAGCCTAGTGAAAAAGAACAGCAGAAGTGCAAAAAGAAGTGCAGAAGTGCCAAGCATGATGGGACGCGTAGTCTCAAAAGTTGGTTGCATGATACCCAGGAGCGCACTCCTTCTGCTGGAAGCTTTGAAACTTTAATGCAAGGATCGCTGAGGATGCGACTATTAACAGTCGGTACATGATGTTAGCTGGATTATTATTTTTTTAATAAAGAGTGATGGATGCTTTAGAAACACTTTATTGGAATTGCAAGTGGGACGCATGTTTTTCACACAATTTCGGGAACTCACAATGAAACGCCCGTTTCTGTAGGCGTTCCCGAAATGCACAGATATGAACGGAGCCTAAAGCTGAACTACAGGGATTTTTTGTATTACATACTCACAGTGGTCCGTTTTGAGAGAATGTAAGTATACGCATCTCATGCCTGATTGGCCGCTTCTAATGCTGACAATCACTGTAGTAGCTGGCCCTATTAAAGTCATAGCTGCAATCTTACAGGTCCTGCTCAGATTCTGTGTGAGAAGCTTCTCCTCTGCACACTGACCACAGGGGCTCAGCACCGCCACTGCCACTTTTTTTTTCTGAATACACAGCATTCTCTGTTTGGACAAGGTAGAGAAGAGAAGCAATGACATTACAATCTCTACTTCATCCAAATTAATTAAAAACAAATCTAAGACATACTATGAATGGCAGCAGTGCCGAGCAATCGACCCCCTGTGGTAATTGTACAGAGAGAAAGCTGCACAGGACCCAGAAGATCGTGGCTATTGCTGTAATGGTACCGGCTACTACATTCATTAGGGACTGCGGTCCCTCAGCTGTGAGTAATGCATACTTAGGTTGAGCTAAGCTGGACCAATGTAATTATGCAATAAAGATCATACCTGGAGTTCAGTTATACAGTTTACTTTTTTACTTTCCCACTTTGTTTTAGCTGGAGTTTCACTTTGCGTCAGAGCTGACTGTTTCATTATACCTTGTGGCTGATGTAAGATGTCAAAGTTTAGTAATAACTTATGTTAAAGAACATAATTGGACATGAGCTGTGAACACAAAAGTCAAAAAATTGTAAATAATAATATAACCCAGGTCCCTGAACTGTAACAGGGAACTATTCATTCCCAAATGGGCCATATCATGTGGCACCACATCCTGCAATAGTCATTAAGTTTAACTAGGTTAAATTTATCAGAAATACAGAATGTGTGTAATGTTGAACACAAATATTACATATTTTCACACAATGATATAATTTTATTCGACACTAAAAAGCTTTTGGTTGACAATTCAGTATGTAAAAATAAATTGCTGTGGGTGTGGGTAGATTGACCGTAATTAAAAGATATCGCTCTGTCCGAGCTCCATTTATGGCATTTATTAAAGTTGGGGAATTGCATGTATAAATTGTTCTATAAAAAAGCTTATTTCTAATCAAATACCCAAGAATGATTCTCTATTATGGGAAGAAATTGCACTGTGTGTTTCCAGCCTGATAAAAATATATATACACAAGGTAAGTGTAAAGCAAATATTATTTATGTGTGAAGCAAAATTTACATGCTTCTGAGATGTAAGGCAAATGTGCCTTACCCTATTATGCTGCAGTTTATATACCAACAATGTCCCCAAATAATTAAAGCCCAGCACAAGGCAATCTTTGTATTTTTTTTTTTTGTGGTTTAAACCCCTGTCAGATGCCATTGCTTTCTCAAAGCCAGTTTCTGAAGCATGTTTTTAAATTTAAGGAGTCAACTTATTCCAGAGTTGATTTAACCTTTCATTAACCAATAAGGTGTTCAGGAGGCAACCGTATAGCCCCTGAAATGTGCTGGCTTGTCATTTTTGTTATTTTTTTCTAAGATGAAAAGATAACAAGGTAGTTGGCTTCATCTTTCCATATTTTCAATATGAAGCCCAGATTAAGAACATGGAAGTATGACCTCAAACTAGAAGGAGGGAGTTCAAAACGAATCTTAGAAACTATTATTTTACTGTAAGAATAATTGATGCTTAGTATAGACTTCCAGTAGAAGTAGTGAGTCAGTCAACAGAAAGTGTATTCAAACATGCTTAGGGCAATCATAGATCTAAACACAGACAAAAAAAAACATAACAAAACAAAACAAAAAAAAACACAAAAAACACACAAAAAAAAAAAACATATGTAGCACTAACCCCCGAAAGAGCTTCTGGTTTTATCTTGGGCTCACCATTACCTAACCTGCTTGCGTCTCCGTCTTGAGGGTCCTGTGGATGATTGCCCAAAGAATATTGAAATATTGAGTCCTCTTTTGGGTTATTTATTTAGAATAAAGACAAAGTCTCTTGATAAAAAGGGTAGAGGGTTAGGGGTGAGTTCAGGCACTTGATAATTGCAGGGTGGAAGTATCAAAAGAATCCAGAGGATAAAACAGTCCCACAGACTGGATTCAGCCACCCTGGATAGACCTCCCTTGCTTGGCCTAGCAACCGGTCGGATACTCGGTAAAGTCTCTGCCACAGACTTCTTAATTACACTTGAGCGTTACTGAGGGGTTTAGAATAAACTTAAAGAACTGCCATACAGTACCAGTCTCTCTCAGCCGGTCCAGCGATACTGTATGGGTGTTGATCCAGGTTGCATCCTTCAACTGAGTTTCCATGCTTCTCCAGAGATACCAGCCTTGCGCTCTGTCCTCCCTTGGAAAAAGTCCTCCCCTGGATCCTACAGTTTCTGGGCCTCCCTTACAGGTGTGACAGCACCAGACTATCCCTGGATCAATAGGCCCCCAGGATTCTTCTGGGCCTATCCCCTCAGTTGCGTAGCCTCAGGCCAGGAGGGCCCTGAGGCCGGGGCAGCAAACCCCAAGCACCCCTTAGGGAAAAGCCCAAACCGGCCAAACCCCAAGAGCCAAACAATCACCCGAAAAAATGGAGTCAGTACCTTAAATACCACCCCACAGAATTCACAGCGAGAGAAACACACCCACTGGGCTGGTTCCGAGCAATAGATGGCATTCAATGCATCCAGCTAAACTGTGTTTCTACTCTTGCCGGCGTTGACAGCGACACCTGCGGTCAAGGAGAACCCAGTGCAACCCAGCTGGACTGGTACAGAAACCAGAATTTTAGAATAATTAGCCTGAAGCCCAAACGTGGCTTCAGGCAACTTAATTTTGAAAAAACAATAGCACCTGCTCGTGAGGAGCCAGAGCTACACATATAAAATAAAAAGCTGCCTAACCTTTGGTCTTTGTACTCCATAGTATGGACATGCCTTCACAATGAGAAGCAAGATCACCCACCTAAATTGTCTAAAAGGTTTCTAATGCTGTCTGTGTACCTATTGCTGTCCTTATGTTAATTAGAGAAAGCTTACTTTATTTTCCATCCTGAGGACCTCATATCACACACCAATGTCACCATGGAAGTGTGTGGAAATCTCTCCAATGAAAACTAACATCTGTGAAAGGAAATAGAGTGACACAAAGTTGACAGGTCAATATCAGCAACAATAACACATTCTGCCAAAAGAATCTGCTGAATCAGACAAAAACAGGGCCAAGGGCAAGTTGAGGTTGATAACCAGTGTTGGTCATCTTACTTTAAAAAAGTAATTAGTTAAGGTACAAATTACTTCTCCCAAAAAGTAATTGCGTTAGTAACTCAGTTACTACATTGGAAAAGTAATTAGTTACGCAGCAAAGTAACTTTTTTAATATTCTATACGTGTAACTAAGGGGCGGGTCTAGTATTACTGTAACCAAGGGGCGCATTTCTTATTATTGTTATATATCGTGTAACCAAGGGGCTGCTCTATTATTACTCTAACCAAGGGGCAGATCTGTTATAGCGTGTAAGCAAGGGGCGGGTCTATTATTATTATATTGTGTAAGGGGCAGGTCTATTATTACTATATCGTGTAAGGGGCGGGTCTATTATTATTATATCATGTAAGGGGCGGATTTCTACAGAAGAGGGTGAATGTTAAATTAATGGGCAGAGCTCGATATATAACAATAATAATAAATGCGCCCCTTGGTTACAGTAATACTAGACCCGCCCCTTAGTTACACGATAGATGCTCCTTGCAGAGTAGCACGAGCATCAGGCGAGTGCGGCATCGTCTCGTACAATTACATGTTAACTGCGCCTGTGCGGTGTAGAGTTCACTCAGAGCTGTTTAGGTTCGGCAATTTTCGGAAGCTCCGTAGTCCTTCGTACTGCGCAAGCGCTGTGCCTGCGCAGTACAGGGGGTCCTTATCCGGCGGGGGAACTTTTTCGGCAGGACACCAGAATTATACTACTGCCATCTAGTGGCGGTAGATGTAATTGGGGTAACTAAGCCAAAGTAATGGGAACTGAGTTACCATGAGGGGAAAAGTAATCAGTTAGATTACTCGTTACCCTCTAAAGTAACTGCGTTAGGTAACTCAGTTTATTTTAACTCAGTTACTTACATCACTGTTGATAACATGAGACAAACCATAAAGGGAGATACCAAGACAACAGCAAAATGATATGACTAATCTAGAAAGCAAAATTAACTCATGGTAAAGGTCAACCACACCCCTTCCGTTTTCAGCCACCAAATACATTTCTGTAAAAGTCACGCATGAACAGAAACACAAATTTTCCAGTAAGTTCTGAATAATAAAACTGTAAAGCTTAACTCTAGTTAAATAAAAAGGTTAATTGAAAATTCATAACCCAGTAATAGTTTAAGTAATTTAAAAAAAAAAAATGCTACAATATTTATCTTCAGTCTGTTGCTGTCCCTGATTTACGTTTTTGCCTAAAGGTGTCCTCAGTCTTTCAAGTTAAATAATGGCCAGCATCATTCAACCCACTTTTACTGAGTCCAGGCTATCATCACACAGTTCAAAGGACCACTGCAATGCGAGCACACGTCATTATGTGAGCACTTGCCAGTGCAGCTCTAAGCACCACCATTAGAAGGGAAGAGAAGGGTTCTATGATGTTATCAGACCAGCCAAAAGACCCTTGTTAAATACCTTGCAATGCGTTAGCAATTTCCACCAACTTCAACTAGCTTTTGATTGCAAAAATAACCAAATAGATCAAGGAAAACTATCACCAGTGGTTGCTATCTAAGCTGTGAAATGATCAAAGCAGTTAATGTTTGGTTGACTTGGTCCATTCAGTCATGTTTGTGGCTGAAAACTATTTAAACATGGCTGAAATTATTTTACTCTTTTAGAAACCTTCCCTGAAAGTATCCAATTGTGTGTGCTTTGCTACAGTTTTCTGGAAGAATAAACTTGTGTGAATATTAAGACCACTTTGATCAACAGATCTGAGAGTAAATCCATGATATCTTATATTAATAGTTGTAACCAACTGATCCACTTTTATTCAAGCTTTCTTAGCTGTAGTTATTATAAATCAGGCCCATATAATGTTGTGTACAGTATGTATTTGATTGTTACAAAACTGGTATGGTATAATCAAACTAGCTATGATTCAGCTTCCACCATTTTAGAAATGCAAACCAAAATGACCTTAGCAAAATATTAGCAAGAACATTCTATTATAATTCCAGGATGAGGTCTTCTATTCATAGTCTATGCCACCCTTAGTCACAATGAGAAGGCTGAGGTTCTTGTCTCATAGATGTTTAATGTATATATCAAGTTCTTACACCGACACTTACATTAACACTGTAGAACTAAAAAAAAAAGGACAAATATGAAGGACAAATCATCAGACATACAGTGAATTACATTTAAAACAAACGTGACTTGAAACTTATAACTAGACAGAAATTAATCTACATACCACTTTTGCCTGCTTGTGAGCTAAGAGAGGGGGTTTGTATCTTGAAGATTCTTAGTCAGATGGCTTACTTTACACACAAAAATTATTTTAATTCTTGAGAGAACAGCACTGCACACTCTTCCTTTAGTTGCAAGAAAAACAGGAAGCTAACATGTAATAATGCATGATGGGGGAAATAAATGAACAAGTACACATGCGCCATCTAAAGGAAATTTCCATTATAGTCACAGAATTTTTTGTGTATGCCAGTACACTTCCACCATTACGCAACGTGTGATTCTTAATGGAACCAAAGTTATCACTTTGAGATCAGGGTCTTCATCATCAATCTCTCCCACCTTATTGTCTTGTTCTTCTTCAGAGAATTCTCTTTCCCATAGGAATCTTGGCCCAGCGAACCAATTTAACTCTACAAGTTGCTCTGCAGTGAGTCCACGAGAGGCGTGGTCAGCTGGGTTATGTTCTGAAGCAACATATCTCCATTGACTAGGCTTAGAGTTTGACCTTGTATAGTGATAAAAGTGGCGCTAATCTGCACAATTAATTCATGCACCCCTCAATCAATGATTGTGAATATTTCAAACCTTTATATGTATATATAATACCACATATATGATAAACAAATTCTGTGTAAAACAAATATATATATAAAGTGCTTAGTGCATATCAAAGTGCAAAGAAAAAAACGTATGTGCAAAATTCTTGTGCTAAGAAAATTAGTCCACAAAAGTCAATCAGCAAATGAAAAAAGCAATATGATCAAAATAGAGAAATAAAATGTCTTTACTATGTAAAAACTTCAAGTGCTCCACCACTGTGTGAATCCTTCATGACTCTCCCTAAATTGGACTCACCAGATCGATATATTGATAAAATATAAACCAGCTTGAGGACCACACTCTCCCCAAACAATCCTCAATCACAGTTCTATGGTCAGATCTCCCTCCAATATCAAGAGAAAGATGAAAAAGAAGGCAGGAGGCTCCCATAGTGTAAAAACATCTAACAGGCTTGTTAAAACGTATCTGTAATCCACTCACATTTGAAGAGTGCCTGCCCAGCACTAGGGAGTAACACGCTGAGCTGTTTTAGCTGTCCATTTCGTCGTGTGACGTCTTCAAGGAGCGGCTTGCAGACGCCACGCAATGAAATGGACGTAGGGCGGGGCTAGGATGCTGATGACATCACAGATGCCAGTTCATACTCGTGGTCTGTGACATGTCCAGAGGTGAATAGCTAAAACAGCTGAGCGTGGTACTCCCTAGTGCTGAGCAGGCACTCTTCAAATGTGAATGGAATACAGATATGTTTTAACAAGTCTGTTAGATGTTTTTACTGTGATCTGTGAGAGGGAAATCTGACAATATATATAGAATTGTGGTTGAGGATTATTTAGGGAGAGTGTGGTCCTCCAGCTGGTTTATATTTTAGAGAGGGAGAGTAGTGAAGGATTCACACAGTGGTGGATCATTTGAAGTTTTTACAAAGTAAAGATGTTTTATTTCACTATTTTTATCATATTGCTTTTTTAATTTGCTCATTGATTTTTTTGGACAATTTTTTTTAGCACATATGAGTCATGACGCTTGCCCTCGTCTAAGGGCATCGACGAGGGCAAGCGCCATGACTCATTCCTACGTCAGCGTGCCAGTGTCTAACCAATCGCAGCCCTGTTGCTAAGCCTTCCCCGAAGACAGCCCCGACCATAGGGGGGTTCTCAGAAAAACAAATACTGTTGTTTCTGTGTGTGGTTAAAGAATTCCTACCCATTCTTGTGGAGAAGCTGTCTGAAACATGCCATTGTGGACTATTTGGATTGCACATCTGTGTTACTGTGGAGGATTCGGAACATCATCCCGGCAGTCTATCTTTGCTTTGGAGGTGCGTTGTTCCAGTTAAGGATCCACGCTGGCTTTCCAAGTGCCATCTACAGGAATTATCTTAAGCGCAATTGACCCACTGCCATACGGTAGGTGGGTCCATCACTGTTGGTAAGCGTATCCATTTCATACTCTTGGATTGTTTCCATATATCCTTGTATACATATTATACCCTGTGATTCCAGAGATGCCTCATCACTCCACATGAGAAGTTCTTTCAAAAGACTTTATCACGAGTTTACATTCATCTGTTTATTACACTTGGGACTTTTGCGTATTATATCCCATTGGTTTATAATTTTCTCACAGTGGTTCACACTGTTCACTGTTTATTTTGTTAGCGCCACACATTCTATTTTTTTCCATGTTTATTTAACTTTGTTTGTTAGGGTGTTGGCTGCTTTCACACACATATATTCCTAATATATTTTGTATTGTTTACTATTATTGCACTTTTTGGTTAGCGCAGTGTTTTCCCCCTTTCCTTGAGAATAGTTATAGCCTATTAACAACCCTACTTCACATTCAAAGTTGAGGAAACATTTAATCTGCTAGGTGTTTTAGATGGGGCCAGTTCCTTGCGGTGTCAAATGTGGTTATATGGGATCTATTGGCAGGTATGTAGTCTCTGGTATAAGTTGATGGAAGTTACATTTTTATTGCAGACTTGATGCCTCTTACTTGTAGACCAATCAATTTCTGGTTGGACACAACCTTTGTTTTAAAAGTTATGGTAGAAATCTTGAGTTTGACTGGCTCTTTTTTTAATACCAAGTATTTCAGCTGTATCTTTTAGTATGAAAGTAGTGTCACTTTGGGTGTCAAGCAAAGCATACACTAGAAATTCTTTCCTTGGTTCAGTTATTGTTGAGACATATACTGGAATAATTGATGAGGTATGAGTGTTACTTCTTTCTTGGACAACTCTGTTGGCAGTAACTTGCATAGACGCTTGTGTCATCTGGGAATCAGCTGTTCTTTCTGCGGGTCCATGATTGGCCCTTGTCTGCTCTGGTTCTGACTCTTTGTTCTTGATCTTGATCTAGGTATGTTGGCTGACGCCTTTCACATTTATCTCACACACTTCTGGAGGTGCAATTTTTGGAGTTGTGACCGATTTTAAGACAGCCAAAGCACAAATTCTTTGACTGTACAAACTTCACTCTTTCTTCCACAGTTTTTTCCATAAGTTTGCAACACTTATGAAGAGCGCGGCCATGTCTCTTACAGGCACACATGATGCTACTCCTTTAACTAGAACTAGTATTAAAGGTTTTGGCACTTGAAATGTGATTGCAGCAACGTTTTCTACTTTGACCTTCACAGACGCAGCAAAGTCTTCTACTTTGGCCTTCACAGACGCAGCAAGGTGTTCTACTTTGGCCTTCACAGACGCAGCAAAGTGTTCTACTTTGCTAGTTGATTTCAGCATGCAGCTTCACAGTTTCATGGCCTTCACAGACGCAGCAAAGTGTTTTCATCAGTTTAGGCCGATCTGTATTCTTCTTCATATTTTTTGTAAAAAGAAAAAAATAGCAATAAGCGTATATTGATTGATTTGCACAAAAGTTATAGCGTCTACAAAATAAGGGATAGAGTTATGTAATTTTTATAATTTATTTTATTATTATTTTTTTTTACTAGTAATGGCAGTGATCTAAAATTTTTATCAGGACTGTGACATTGCAGCAGACAGATCGGACAATTTTTTTTGGGACCATTGACATTTATACAGTGATCAGAGCTAAAAATAGCCACTGATTACTGTATAAATGTCACTGGCAGGGAAGGGGTTAACACTAGGGTGCGATCAAGGGGTTAAATGTGTTCCCTCACTGTGTGTTCTAACTGTGGGGGGATGGGAGTGACTAGAGGAGGAGACAGGTCGTGTGTTCCTACTTAGTAGGAACACACGATCTGTCTCCTTTCCCCTGACAGAACCGGGATTTGTGTGTTTACACACACACATTCCCGTTCTCATGCTGTCACGAGCAATTGTGGGTGTCCAGCGGACATCGCACCTGTCGGGCATGCGCATCAGCTCCGGGGACACGCTGCGGGCGCACACGTGCCTGCAATAGCGTCTTGAAAAGCTGACCTATACCTACGGCAATTTGTGCAGCCGTGCCAACCTGCCGCAGTATAACTGCAGAGGCTGGTCAGCTAGCGGTCAAACCTTGAGAGAACAGCACTGTACAATCTTTCTTTAGTTGCAAGAAAAACAGGAAGCTAACATTTTGTTTATGCCATTACATAGTCTATAACCTCTAGTAGCAGTCCAACACATCCCAACTTTAAAATATAATGTACATTTTAGCATGCATAAACCCAGCTAAAAAGTTGCCATTATTACCAAGTACACTCAAACTTTACCAAGCCCCATCTCTTTTATAGTTTTAAGTACCCTCCAAAATTGGAGCATTAAGGGATTGCGCAGTTTAGACCTGAAAGGCAATGTGAAGTGGTAATGGCTGGAATCCAGGGGTTACATAGATTAAAAGAACCCTTCAGCCTTTTTTTGACTTCCCATATTTTTCTTGCTCCCCCCATACACAAGGGATATTAAATTGTTCTCCTTTTTAGAGTAAAGTATCTAATGCAGGATGTGGACCTGCAATTATTTTAGTTTTTTTTCACCAAGACAAGAATATTGTTCTCCACCTCCCGAAACCTCATAGGATATTGATGTCACACATCCCAAGAGGTTTCAGGCAATCTCCACTGTACTGCACATGCAGCAAGCAATACTAAACTAGAAGGAGGAAGAGACTGTTTATTCCCCCCTCCCCTCCAAACTACTACACGTTTTACTTTTCTAAACAGGGCGTCCTAATTAGAAAAATGATAGGTCAAAAGTGTGCAAATAGAAAAAAGACCAGGTAGCCCTAATAACAGTAAAGTAACGATGTTCTAGGAAAGTAAACCGCCACATACTAGTAAGGGAGGGGGAGGGTGGGGAATAATGGATATCAGATATGGACACCACTCTTAAGTACAGAAGCGGAGCTAAAAGGAGAAGTTGAGGTAGGGGCTGCTGGTCTCGAGGTAAATGGCCCTGTATCAATTCCCATGTATGACTCCCCCTCTCCGCGGTCCCCCTAACTCTTAAACTCAGGGTGATGCAATGTCTGAATATAATGGATTTTAATGAAAAGAATGGTCAAATGAATTTGTACAATAACACTGCTAAATTATGTAAAGAAAATTAATAAAGAATAAAGTTAAAAAAAAAAGAACGAGGAAGAGACAGCCATCCCCTGGTGACATCAGATGAGAAGATGGTGGCATAGGACCCTGACAGCTGACGATAGACAATGCTTGATTATTGGGCATGTGAGCATGTTTTTTGGGGGCAACACAGTAGACAATGTAAGAAGGGGAAAAAATGTTTAGAGGTTGTAGTGAAGTTCCGCTTTAACATCTTCTATTTCTCCCAAGCCTTTGTACTTTTGTTCCTTTAAAAATAGAAGCATGAAGCATGTTGGGTTAGTTGTATTAAATAATGCAGATAACTTTTCCGCATTTTGGATTTCCGAAGAAGCATATAGTTTAAATTGTTCATACAAATTCAGAAGCGTACATGTTTTGTTATGGTAGCAATGGGGGTGATTTTAAAGTTCATAGTTAGTGTATATTGCTCCAGTTATGCTTCAGTTCCATCTGTTCCTTGTCAGCGAAGTGTCAAACAGAGGAAACACTAAAATCACTGCTTCTACTCTCCAGAACATAACAAGTGAACTGGCACTTCCTTTACTGTTTATAGTAAGGGGCAAGGGACAGGACATCTTGGTTAACCCCTTAATGAGCAGAGATCACTGAAGCCTAGTTGCCCATATCAAGTTTAGCTTAAGAATACATGTGTTAACTAGATTATAACTCTTTGACTCATTTTTCTGTCTAAATCATTTTTAAATAGTTTTATGGTTTTTATTTGGTGCACTGGTTTAATAAATACCCTGCTCGTTTTTTCACAAAAAATATTTTATATTTATAAAAAATTTTAACCCACTATAATCATTTAAAATGTTGCCCTTCTTTCTCTGTGCATAGCAAGGGCACAGTGAGAGAGGCACAGTGTAATCTACAGACTGGTGAAGTTTGTTAACAAATTTCTCCAAGCCCACTGTGGTCATCATAATTGGTTGTTATGGCGTTTATTTGATCAGAAGCCATGCTGATTGGTTCTTGATCATTAATTTAGACTGCACAGTTACAGAATTAGAACACACAGTTGCAATTTTTTAGTTCTTAGGTGGAACTTAGGCTGCAATTTTCTCATCACAGGAAACTGAGGACATTTAACTGGGTCCCATAATTGTTATCTGGTTATTAGGTTCATCATGTTCAAAAATCATAAAAATGGCAAAATGGGACTTGTGAGGCACAACATTTGTTCTATTTAAAAAAAACACATTTTATTTTGCCGTGACTTGCTGCTGGGTCACACTGGCTTGCATAAGTAAATTGATGACCTCCTCTATGTCTTTCCCTGCTGCTTGCAGTGCCTGAACTAATTTTACCCAAGACATGCAATTGGTACACTGTCTCTTTGAATGTCAGTTTTAGGTTTAAACGGCTTTTGCGGCTGCAATGCACTCTGCCAGCATCCAAGACACCAGTTGTAAAGCTTGGGGGTTATAGCTCCATGGGACCAAAGCTATTTAACTTTAAACAAAGAGTTTATTTTTCTTTAGGCACAAAGAAACGTTTCCAGCAGCAAAACAAAAATGCAACACGAAAAGTCTGCTTGTCTTTAGTACAACAGCATACACAAAATATAAGGAAACACACAGCTCATAGATGGGACTTTACCCCAGGGTTAGCACAGTCCCAGTCTGGCTATCTGGTAGCTTCCAGCATACATGCAGTACTCCAAACAGGTGTCTCTCTCCAACTTCTACTCACACCCCCTCACCTTAATACTACTTCCTGTTTTAAGTACTGCTTCCCCTTTGGGGACTGAAGTCCCTGTAGTTAGGAGTAGGGGGGACCCTGGGCTGGGTCGCACAAACACCACCCTGATCACATAATGGCGGTGTCTTGTGCTCAGTAAACTGGGCCCAGCTTTGGCACCTGACTCCATCTAGCAGATAATCCCACTCCCCACTCTGCACATTCTGTACATAAGGGGCCAAACAATGGAGGGGTCATTTAAAACAAGACATTTGTTTGCAATTTAAAACAAGACAACACAGTAATGATAATAGCAATGACCAAAAACAGCATTTCACCTGACACCATTTAAACCGGCCACCCACCTATCAATATAAATAAATTCAATATATTTATACTAGCTCTAAAGAAAGAAAAAAAGTGATGTTTTTTTACAAAAAAGGCACAAAACTAATGACATCATTTATCCCTGTGGCAGTCAATGAAGCTCGGCTAAAAATGGAATGTTCTCCGACATCAACAAATAAAAGTTCATAAGGGAAACTGAACAAATGTGGAAAAAAAAAATCTGGGAAAGAGTCTGTTCAATGAAGGAAGTTATGGATAATCATCTGTTACAGGATCACCGGGGATTGAGCGTCCACCATCCAGGGGTAGGTACTCTTACCAGAGAATGTGGACTCGCAAGCCAGCGGCAGTGAGTCAAACAAGTGTGAGGATAGAGACAGGAATTCTGACGAGCCATCACTGGAAATCCAGATGCAATATGCCAACGTCTCGTCCAGCGAATCCGCTCTCTTCTCCCGCATGTGGCTCGTCACTCCCGTAGGGTCCATGCACATGGACAAGAGAGCAGAATCGTTGGACGAGACATTGGCACATTGCATCTGGATTTACATTTACGGTCCTCAGGCACCATGACTCCTTCTAAGGTGCATAGGAGATCTGGGGTATCTTTAATATAGGAGGGCAGGCTAGTTACATGCTGCATTAAAAAGCAATTAATAAACCTACTGGCAAGTTTGGAGTATACTCCAATCCCAAGATGATGGGACTCCCGGAGGATCTGTGGTATTTTTGTGGATCTTTAGTAGAACACTACTACTACTACTTTGGGATGTTTCACTGTCAAAAATTCATTAGTTTCTTTATCAATAGTTCCGGTATTGTAAGCTATAGCAATTAGTTTAGTAAATTTGATTTGAATACATCAAAACTATCCTTGTGAACTGGTTTGTACAAATTTTTGTTTTGCAATATGCTTTTACATATTCCATCGTATCGGTCACCATTCATCACCATTATATTTCTGCCCTTATCGGCTGGTTTAATAACTATAGATTCGTTTTTTATAAAAAAAAATATTTTTTTATTTTTATTAATCTGTCTAAAGCCTGTAGTTGTTCCTTGCTAAAATTCCTATTTTGTAATGGGAAAAGATTAATGATTTCAATTGCCTTTGTCACCTGTGTACCACTAGCTCCTAGTGTCTTATCTTAGTGAGTGGGGGGCGCATAACTTCCTTGATCCCCCTGTTCTTCTAACCCTTCATTTTCATAGAGCAATTGGATAAGGTCTCGTAGAGCTCTGAAGTCAGTCACGGTATCATTTTTGAATTGTTCTGTTTCCCTTTTGTCCTAGACTTTTCGAGTGTGATCTTTATCAAAGAGAAATCAAAACATTAAATTTATTGCAAACAGATAAAGATTTGGTTATTAGGTTTGCGGCTTCTTAGATTCTTTAATTCTAAAGTTTTATAAATTTAAATGCAATGATCTAAACTCTTAATTTTTTTTTATTGTTAATTACTTAGCAATTGCAGCATACAGGGGGTCCCCGACTTACGAACATCCGAGTTACGAACGCCCCCTACTTACGAACGGGGCCTGAGTGACGTCATTGAGTTGTTCTTGGCCTGGCTACAACGTTAAGGAGCCCCCCTCTTCATTCTACCTGCCCATCCACAGGCCTGGTACAGTCTGGTGGCCTGCCAGGCCGCTAAAATTGCCCGTCGAGGCCGCGGCTTAGTGCGGCCTAGTGCGGCCTAGTGAAGCCTCCAGAGCCCCCGGTCTTTCCTGCGACCCGCTGCCCCGCGGAGGTGCACCGCGGCCGGCCTGCCTGAACTCACATTGCAGACACTGCTGCTTCCACCATCTATCCCAGGTAAGTTGCCCAGCGTATTTTAATATGCCTGTACTGTACTTTATACAGTGTGTCCTCCCCTCTCCCCTCCACATACCTTCTCTGTCTGTTCCATGTCACCTGTCCATGCTGCCACCGACGTAAGCAGTGAGAGGGGAGAGCTGTGCTCTTCCCCTCTCAGCTGTGACAGGGAATCTAGCACAGTGCTAGGATTCCTGTTTTGGAGATGACAGGGTCAATAAAGAGAACCTGTCACCTCCAATTGCTATCACACAGGGAATTGTTTTCTCCTGTGTTATAGCAATAAAGTTAAGTGAAAAAAAAAATTGAAAAAAAAAATAAAATAAGAAATAATAATTAAATTAATAAAATAAAAAATTAAAATAATAAAATAATTAAAAAAAAAAGTAAAAAATAAGAAAAAAAAGATACAAAAAAAAAAAAAGACTGGATTTGCACTTAAAAAAGGTACTGTTCCGACTTACAAACAAATTCGACTTAAGAACAAACCTACAGTCCCTATCTTGTTTGTAACCCGGGGACCCCCTGTACATGTAAAAAGGGTACATTATGGCTATTTCAAGCAGTTTATAAAGTTTAAGGTCAGTCCCTGGTATTGCGGTATATAAAGTATAACACCAGGTCATAGGAATTTAGTGTGTCAGGTTTGATGTCAGTCCCTGGTAATGCAATGTTTAAAGTTTATAATCAGTGTAAATTCTGATCCTTTTCTTGGTGCTCTAGTCAAGTGCACACTCTCAAGGCACCCCATTCTAAAATGTAAAAAACTAAACAATTTTTTTTTTACATAATGCAGCAGCATCCACACACATCGGGCACCCAACATTAAAGGTAATTTATTGATTAGTATTCCAATGTATCCATTCTCTCTCAGTTTCTTCCCCTTACTCAGCTAATATGACCCCAATGCTGACATAGAGGGGTGAATGGGAAGCAAACAAGGATGGCGTGCAGGTTCCCTATGTCCTCCCTATTATAACCAATGACTTCATAAGTTGTTAGGACGCCAGCAGCTGGCCCAAGGCTGTAATGATGCACAATGAAAACCTGAGGCTTTGTGTAAAACAAGGCAGGTTTGATCCACCTGCTGGTTTGATTACAATTTTGGGGAAATTTGGAGCAGTTTTAAGGCATTTTGCCAAGGCACCCCTGAAGAACCCAGATGGCACCCCAGGGTGCCACAGCACCGTGGTTGAAAAAGGCTGATCTAGTCTGTAACATGGAATTATAGTCCTTTATAGTTCAGCATGTAAGACCTAATTGTTAATCCATTGCATGTAAAGTATAATGGTGCATTGCAGGTTAGTGTCAAAACTGCCGGGCTGTTCAATGTTTAAAGAGCTTTGCTTGTCCTTGGTAGTCTATTCTTTATTATTACTATTGTTATTCATGGCAAAAGCATGTATTACTCTACAGATGAATCATTTAAGAATATGTCTTTATATTCCTTGGAGTTGAATTAGGATCTAATGAGCATCTATAAACATCAAATGTCTACCCCTCCAGTAAGCATTTCCTTTTGAAGGGTGTTAGATGATGTCCCTTACTCGCCATGGAGCTTATACTGTAGTGACAGACAATGTAGACAGCAACCTGCCTGACAACACAGAGTTCACTTGTTATGCATGAAAGTATCACAAATAGTAAATGCGTGACAAATGTAATTTTGATTCACAGTGACCATTTTTCTTCTATTTTCTAGCTGATGGGCAACACTTTAGACAACTTGCAAAAAAAACGAGTTAAAACCAAAATTACAAATGAATATTTTAAATCACTTTCCTTTCCTGTAGAGCAAGAAAGATAGGACATTTAATCATTATGCAACGCCCTTTACATCGTGTGTTTGCAACAGGGATGCAGAGCAGCGAGGGAAGATTCCCTGCAGATCGCCTAGTACAGAGATGAGCAATAAACTGCAAACATTTTTTTGTTTTTCCTTAACAAATGTGTGCTGCATGTCAAGTGGCTGCTCTGAGTTTCAGAGAATTTTATTACATTTAGCTGAACTGACTGAAGGGGCTCTCCATTCCAGTTAATCGGAGTGATGTATAGCTGCTGCAATGAACCATAATGGCTCTTACTGAAAAAGAATTTGTTTTATGACTCATGGAGCCAACAATCTGCACAAAGTCAGCCATAACGATATTTCATACACTATCAAATTAAAATCTGGTTAGGGGGCATAACAGAGGTATCTCACAGCAGAGATATCTGCATGCATGATAAACGACACACCATGTATAATTACATCTCAGTAAATAAACTTGGAATCTGATTAAAAGGTCTACCCACCCAAAATTGGAACTTCAGTTTGTTATAGATGCTAGAGAGTTACCTGACAGTTTCTTATGTATGTTAGTGAGATATCTGTACCTGTTGTAGTCTTTATGTAAGCTTCCCACTCTCCCCAGTGGAATTGTAATTTTATATAATGGAAAATACAACAGGGGGAACTGAAACATGCAACAGTGGGCAGAAACATGCAAAACTCTCAGGTGGATAGGAATAGAGGGGGTGGAGTTATGGAAGATTTCACAGTTGGAACATCCAAGACATACAAAACCAGGGGTTGATGCAGCTCACTAGACCACATATATAGGTATATATCACTTTAGGTGAACTGACCCTTTAAAGTATCTTAGCTAGCATGATTTCAAAATATTGTTCTCTATTTTGTGACTACAGCAGGTAGTGGGAAGGAAATACACTGAAGTTGTAAAAGATGATTTGAAGAGCTCTAAGAGGATCAGTAATTGGGTGCAGGGGCTGCCCATCCATTAGGGGTGCCTAGGCGGCGCACCCTTCTCTCCAGGCCACCCCCTATATGCAATGAATAGATTCATGCATAGCATGAATCTATCCATGGCCTCCGCGGCCACCACCTATTCATGCATCCAGCCCCTTTCAGGGCACTGGGTGCATGAATTACAGTGGCCAGGGTTTTTTTAAGCACCTGATTAGAGCCAGAGGCTCTAATAGGCTTCAAAATAGGGTGGGCTTGGGTCATAGAGAATGTGACCGGAGCCCACCCAGGTGTGTTACAACGGCGAATGAACATTCGCTGTTGAAACACTAAACCTCAATCCGGCAAATCTGAAGCGGGTGTGAAATCCGTTTTCTGATTGGCCGAAAGGACAGGCGATTCTATTGGACGCCTAGGAGGAGAGAGGAGGATCACGTTAGGACACGCTGCGGCTGCCCATAGGACACGCTTCGGCCACCCATAGGACAGGCTGCCTGCCCACCCGCCTGCTACCTAGATGGGGTAATTGGGTAATATAAAAATATCAAAATGTATTATACACAAATATTACAAAAAAGAGAAAATTGTTAAAAACATGCATCAATGTGACAGAAAATATACACCATAATGTGAAGCCAACATGTCTTTTGTCTTGCCGAACGGCCGTACACACATGATAGGACATCATGTGGACTGCCAGACCTCTGCAGTCATATACATTATGTTCTGCAGGTGTGGGGCATTTTATGTCGGCAAGACAGTTAGAAATTTCTGGAGACGAATATATATGATCATATCTATTACATAAGGAAAAATAGATAGGTAGACATGTGATCCTTAAAGTGGTTGTAAACCCTTCCAAACCACTTTGACCTACAGGTAAGCCTAGATTAAGGCTTACCTGTAGGTCCAAGAAATATCTCCTAAACCTACACGGTTTAGGAGATATTTGCCAAAAGACAGGCACCGGTGTCTACGGCGCATGCATCATAGACAGAGGCGCACAGGCGCACTGAGCGCGCCGCTGTTAACGGCGATATACCACAAGTGGCAGCTCCCGTGTGCATGCGCAGGAGTGACGTTATACCACAAGTGGCAGCTCCCGTGTGCATGCGCAGGAGTGACGTTTGGATGATTGAATGCTGGTGGACACATTGTTGTATTAAGACTGTGGGGTAAGTGCAATTACTTTTTTGTTTTTACCCAGCAGTGTTTCCATTCTGGTTTGTCGTTTGGCTATTGATCCCCCCTTATACATCTATATTGTTGTAGGTGGTTTCCCTATCTGGTTTGGATTTTTGAAAGTAATATCCTCATTTATAGGACTGAATACAAAGTCTGGTGGGCCTTTCCATTTGGGCCCTTTTTTTCCTCTCCCCTTCTCATCCATCTTGGGTAGTGGTAAATGATACTAATAAGGCATATGGTAAATAATGTCTTTGTTTTTTCCGCACTAGTATTTTATATATATTTTTTATTTTTGGACCATTGTCTTTTTGGTATTGTGTGTGGGGGGAGGAAAGACATGTAGTGGGGTACAGAGGGGGAACAGATATATGTGTGTGGTGGGGGGGGGGGGGAGACGTGTGGTGGGGTACAGAGGGGGAACAGATATATGTGTTGGGGTGGACAGACGTGTAGTGGGGTACAGAGGGGGAACAGATATATTTGTTTGGGGGGGAACAGACGTGCAGGGGGGTACAGAGGGGAAATAGACTTACAGTAATACTAGACCCGCCCCTTAGAATTTTTGGTATTGTGTCAATTATATATAATATATATATATATATATATATATAATATATGTGTACTAATTGTATTTCTACTGTATTGGGGCCCCCTTCCTACTGTATTGGGGCCCCCCAGGGTGGCAGAAAACAAGAGATATATGTCAAAAACATACCAAGAAAATATAAGGGTCCAAAGCAGTGGGAGAACTATCAGGGTTGCAAAGGTTGTCTTGTCATGGTGTTCTGCCACTGTGGGGTTCCTCAGCCTCCTCTTGCTGTCCTGCCCCTGCTATTGACAGCACTGGTCTGGCATCTCTTGGAATTTACAGGTCTGTTTTTTTCAGTAACTGAGAGTCCTGGTGGAGTCCTTCCTGCAACTCGCTCTTCTCACTGCCAATGAGGATGCAGGGGAAGGAGCAGATCGGGCGGCCGTGGTTGTGTGAGTGCTCGCATTATGCAGCGGGAGGGGGGAGGAATCACCCATAGGAGCTGACTGGGGACGCTCTCCCTCTCAATAGAGACTGTGTTACTCCAGCGGCGCCCCGCGTAATGCAAACAAAAAGACATTGCCTTTTTGTATTTCATTGATAATTGTAGGTCTTTCACCCTATTTGCGGATATCTAGACAATAACCTTGTACATCTGGGATACGACCCTAAATTTGCTGTCTTTTCCATACAGTGCCTTTTTCTTCATCTGTAGACAAGTAAGTCCTGTACTATGGGGATATTGTAGTGTAATGCAGAGGTTGTTACCAAAGTTATCAGCCTTAGTAATGTGTTGTTTCTTAAGTAAGGATTTGGCTCCCTCTAGTTACCCCTAAAACTTTGTCAGGACCTTTTCTATTTTAGAAGCAAACAGTTATGCATTGTGGGATTGGTAGTTTGATGAGGAAGTAACTCATGTTGTTAAATCAGTCTGGGAACTACTGACCCACAATGCCAAGTCACAGAACAGCCTGCTGGGTAAGCAGATAAAAGGTACAGCGCGGCCATCTTTCGGCCTCTTGGGATGCCATTCAGTGTGGAGGCAAAGACTGCGGCCTACGCGGCGCAGAGCAGGATCGCCAGCCCTGCCAGCTTAGCAAGCGGATCGGTGTGCAGTGACAGGACACCTGGAAGTTTCCTGCATCTCAGCCATCCGGAGGAGTGGCGCAGCGTGGCGGCACCATATTTTATCAGACTGAGACATCAGGAGCCTCATAGCCTCTGGGTCTATTGTGGTGAGCGGGCACCTACCCATTTCAGTAAAGTACACTATTTGATGGGTGAGTCATTTACGGACTGCTGGTGAGACTTGTAGTACCACAGAAGTGCTCCTACCTATTCACAGGCCAGACACAGCTGAACTCTAGGGTCTATTATTCCCTGTGCTGTAGAGTCAGTACTGAATTACACTCACTGATAAGGAGGAAGTGTCACAAGTGGTCTATTTCTTCAGTTAAACAGTTATCAGCGCATCATTTATCAGCGCATCATTTATCCTACAGTTGTTTTCTCTCTGTTTCCCTGCTGGATTACAAATACTGCAGCATAATATCTGGCTAGCTGAAGACAAACTGCAAATCGAGGAACATTCGTCACTGTATTCTTTTACAAAACTCTGCTGCTCTGCATTGAAGAATTGCTCTGAACTACAACCTAGGGGGAGCCCTTGAGTGTAGGGTAAATATTGCATTGCATCAGTGACCGTGAGCAACATTATATTGTAATTTGTTGTGTGTATTGAGGCGTCAGTGGGAAGGTGTTCAATATAGGTCTTTGATATTACTGAGCACCTTTCCCACTGTGCACCTGTCTGCATATACTCCCTACGGTAATCATTGAATATACAGTTTCATATCAGTATTATTGTTACCAACTGTTGTTTAGTGTTTATATTTGGTCTCATTGTTCCTTATGATAAATATCCACTTAAGTAAACTTTCTGAGTGGTTAATTGATATTCTGTGTGTGTCTCTGTTACTACTATAGCAGGTGAAGGGACGGGATCCAGGGCTATGCTAAATACATTTTATGGGTTGTCATTACTGTGCTTATCTTTATTGCTGAATCCCATACTAATATTACCAAGCAGGTGTGCCAGAGGGGTCAAGACTGTTCCTAGGGTTGAGAGGCAGAATGCAGACATTCATTAGCAGCTCCTTCGGGGGTAGTGCTACAGTAGTATCTGAGGAGGTTATCTTGCTTAACTGGCCATTTATTTATTTTATTTCCCTATTATAGGGCTACATTTGTATATGTTATTTTACTGCCCCACACTACTTATCTTGTCTACACTATATGTTCCACTATTCTTGTGCTATGCCCCTGTGACAACACGTGAGTTGACATATAAGATGTAACAAACTGTATGGATATCTTGACATATGTTGAATACTAGTTGATTATTGCAAATGTCTTTAATCGTACATCATGGGACACAGAGCCATAGTAATTTCTATGTGGGTTATAGTCCACCTTCAGGTGCTGGACACTGGCACACCCTAAACAGGAAGTTGCCTCCCTATATAACCCCTCCCATACCGGGAGCATCTCAGTTTTTTCACCAGTGTCTAAGGTGTTGGTCACAAGTGAAGATGTGCTGTGCTCAGCTCCACTGGAGAAATCCTTCCTGGGGCTAGCTATGCAGCCGGATCCATTCAAAGTGTCTTTTAGGCCAAATTGAATGGTGCCCGGGCCTCGTATCCGAAGAAACAAGGTTTTCTTCTAATCGCTTCTCTTTTTAGAGATCTGGACCCCCGGGATCCAGTACTTCTGGTGGGGTGCTATTACAGGTCCAGGATTGTGGGTTCCCCGAGGGTCCCTGGTTCCTGAAGGTTTGTTAATGGAACCCACCGTGAAGGGTGAAGATTGGGTCTGTTGGTTTTACCACAGAAAACCCTACGGCGGGAAAGGTAAGTGGAGTTTTCTAAGGAATTTTTTTATTTTCTTATGAAATGTCTCCTTTAAAGTAAATGTTGTCATGCCTAAGTGTCACCACTGGGGGCTGTATGGAGCATGTACCTTCTCATGCTTTGCTCAGAGATCACGCTGTATCACAGAAGCAGCAGACTTTTTTCCTCCAGCTAGCAGGCAGACCTCCGGTAAGTTTGGGGGGTTTTGCTTCCTTCAGACACCCGCACCTGAGATGAACTCTTCCCCTCTTCATGAGGCTGAGTATAAGGGAGAACTAAAAACGACCGTCAATGTCGTTTTCTTTCACCGCCCCTACTCAGCGGCGGCTTCCAGGTCTCCTCCACACCATCCCTCCCTCACTCACAAGCTGATCCCGTCGGATCGGAGGCCCTTGCTTGCGTGGGAAAACTCTTTTTTTGAAAGAGAAAGGAGGGGGGCGCGATGCGACGGAGGGGGCGGGGCTTAGCATGGCATTGGCGTCGTCCAGCATGGGAGTGTGTTGGCTGCAAAATTGTCGGAGAGACGTAAGAGCAAAGAGGAGCATGAAAGGAGCATGAAAGAGGTTTTGGTGACACAGGCATTTCCTATTTGACACATTTACTATTTGCATCAGACTGAGCATTAATAGCAGCGGCAATGGCTGGACTATTGCTCAAGCAGTGGATGCGATTTCTTCTGGTAGTACCTTTGCTTTGTGCATTGGGCTAAGGTCAGAAGAGGGGGTTGAAGCACCCCC
The DNA here is from genome assembly GCA_028564925.1 of Lithobates sylvaticus. NCBI lineage: Eukaryota > Metazoa > Chordata > Amphibia > Anura > Ranidae > Lithobates > Lithobates sylvaticus. The sequence continues at coordinate 598,764,393 of CM053026.1, forward strand.
AAAAAAGAGCTAAAAGGGTCTGCCTCAAGCTCTGGAAAACCTACTTATCTCTACAAATGGCATCATCCCCTGAGACGGCGTGGCTGGTCAGAGTGAGCATCGAGGCCATGAAATGTTGCAACATGGCAGCCCCTGTTTATTTTACCAAAAATATATTTTTTCCTCAGCCATCATAGGTTTTAAAAAAAAAAAACGTTTAGCGACTTTAATCGCATCCCAGTGTGGGTCAAAATGCGACAGGTTCTCTTCCATTGCCCAGGACCCTCAAACTGAGGAACTAGGGGCGGGAGAAGACGAATTCCCTCAGGGGACTGTGGTGAGGCTGATGACTCCTCTTCTGAGGTGTCACATGCGGGAGAATCAGCTGTTTCAATCTTAAGATTGATGGTGCAATTTCTTGCTGAATGATCCGCTCCATATTTATGTACCCTTAACTGAGTGTTTGGGTTCGCTAAATCCTCCTCAAGCTGTACATGCCTTTTCCTGTCCATTCTTTGTTGGAAAAGCTTTTTTGTATCTGAGAGGATCACCCAGATAAGCATTATTTTCCCTCCTAAAAAGTTTTCACACTTTATACTATTGTGGAGGAAATTCACTAAGTAGGGTATACCAGCAATTAACTCTGCTATATCCTCTGTGAGTAAGAGTTTGACTTGTCCGGCAGACAATGCTCAAATGCTTAGGAATCCAACGGATAAAAAGTTGGAATTCCTATAAAAAAAAAAAAAATAATAATAATTCTCTGGCAGATTGAGTGTCTCAGCCTGCGCTGACAGTAATTGCTTTGTTGAGAGACCAGTTTAAACAGGTGTTCAAGGTCTTTATGTTTGCAATAGTTGCTATGAGAGATTCTATCCTTCAGGCCTTGTGCCCTTCGCTAAGCACCATGCAGAAGCTCCTGGCTAGTCTTCCTTTTTGCGGTGAAACAGCTATTTGGGGATTTTTTGGATAATATATCTAAAGAAATTCTAGTGGAAAAAGTACACCTTTTGCCATTAAAGAAAAGGAATAAATGTATTTTAAAGCTCCTTCTTCTGTGCCAGGGGCATCAGCCTCCAGGCAGACACGACGGCTTCCGCTGTCAGGTTCAAAAGGTAATCCTCAGGGTTAACCCCAGGGACAAAAGAGGTCTTGGGGGAGGAAACCTACAAGATTCTGCAGCCTCCTTATGAGGAGGCGCTCCCGCTCGCTCAATCGGGGGAATTCTTTTGCAGTTCTCAAGGATCTGGCAGGAAGATTGTCAAGACGAATGGGGGACTTCCTCAATACCTCCAAAGTACAAACTGGAGTTCCAAGAGTACCCGTCTCCTCGATTTCTCAGATCAAACGTTCCTAAGGATCCAGAGAAAAATAAGTCTTTCTCTCAAGCATTGGACCATCTTTTGGCAAAAAGTGATCATGGTGGCCCCCATGTAAGAGCAGAGGTTGAGATCTCAAAAATCTAAATTAAATTCCTGAATATAACCACTCTTTTTTCGCATGGAGTCAATCCAATCAGTTATCTCCATCCTACAAGGAGGAGAACTTCTGGCATCAATTGCAGTGTACTGCAGGCAGTATGGGTGCAGTGTACTGCAGGCAGCAGTATAAGTCCTCTGATCTCATGGTGCCCTACTTTTGTTGTGTCTCCCTCCCCTCAGTTGGCATTGCTCTGGGACATCCCACATAGTAATTACTATGGCTCTGTGTCCCGTGATGTACGAATAAAGAAAATAGGATTTTTATAACAGCTTACCTGTAAAATCCTTTTCTTTTTAAGTACATCACGGGACGCAGAGGTCCCGCCCCTCTTTCTAGTATACACATGTATTGCTTTGCTACAAAACTGAGATGCTCCCGGTATGGGAGGGGTTATATAGGGAGGCAACTTCCTGTTTAGGGTGTGCCAGTGTCCAGCACCTGAAGGTGGACTATAACCCACATAGAAATTACTATGGCTCTGTGTCCCGTGATGTACTTCAAAAGAAAAGGATTTTACAGGTAAGCAGTTATAAAAATCCTATTTTTCTTCTGTATAGGCTATTATCTCTGCTGCCAAATCAATGGGGTCCTGAGGAAGTGTCTATGAGAAACGTGCCAACCTTTTTGGCATTAGCATAAACACGTTGGCTTCTCATTATGGTGTATATTTTCTGTCACGTTATTGCATTTTTTTTAACAATTTTCTCTTTTTTGTAATATTTGTGTATAATAAATGTTGATATTTTTATATTACCTATGTGGCTGTCCGTTTTATGGTACCAGTAAAGTGCTATTTTCTATTTTTTTGTTACAAATTTCCAAACCCAACACTGATTGCAACACTCTGTGTATTACAAACTCCTAACCCCAGCAATTTATACACCATTACAGACTGCTGCACTATACTGTATATACCATATTGTGCATTATATACAGTACTTTTTACCAAAATGTTCATTGTCTCAACAGTTGCTGACTGCTAATCAGTCCCTGAATATTTTAAAGCTGCTGTAAACCCTCTCATATACCCAGTGAAGTGAATAGCCTCAGGTGATACAGAGTTGAAACAACTCCTCCTACATAAGTTTTACTTGTTTATTTGTAATATTCTCTATTGCAGATTTGTGATAAAATCCTTTTGCATCTATCTGGAGCAGAGATGAGGGGATGGAGAGCTGCATTTATAGCGTGTGAGAGCTGATTGGAGGAAAGGGACACACCCCCTCCACACACGGCACAGGACTGAAGGAAGAATACAGAGCTTTGCTCTGAGCTCCCTCCCCATCACAAATTTATCTTATGTGTCGGGAAAACTTCTCTGAAGTGACTCATGCTGATAACTGAGGAAACAGAAAGAAACAACACTTAGAGCTTTGGAGATAAACAAGTAAACACTACAGATATATGTGCTTTGTTAAGATTTCATGACTGAGGTTTACAAGCACTTTAATGAAGTTCTTCTTTAACCAATTGCTTACTGGGCACTTCTCCACTACTCCTTCCTGCCTAGGCCAATTTTCAGCTTTTAGCGCTGTCACACTTTGAATGACATTTGCGTGGTCATGCAACACTCTACCCATATTATATTTTTATAAATAGAGCTTTCTTTTGGTGGTGATTATACACCACTTGGTTTTTTATTTTTTGTTAAACAAACAAAAAAACAAAAAGACAGACCATTTTGAAAAAACAAACAAAAACGTTTTTCATATTTTGTTATAAAATTTTGCAAACGGGTGATTTTTCTCCTTCACTGATGGGCACTGATATAGCAAAGCATATTTTACAACTACAACAAGACTAAGGTTTTTTAACCATGCCCCTTTAGCCTGTTAACAGTTTGACCAGTGGTTTAACTAGAACCTTCAGAGACTCGGTGCAAAAAACCATGAAGGGCCCCCCTGATGCCTGGACAGGGCCCTTTCCTCCGAGTCCGGTGGCGGAACAAGAGGGCCCGGTCGCAAGTGGGTGGCTGCATATAAAGGAACCGATTTCTCTATTTCCCCCTGCTTCTCCTCCTCTACCTCCTGCAAGCATTCAGCGGCTGCAGGAGTAAAATGGAGAAATGGGCTCCTCTATGTAGGTGTTTCTCAATCTTTTTCCAGTCAGGGCACCCTTGAAGTATACCCCTAGGTGAATGGGCTTGCACTGCAAACACCCTGCAACTGTGTGCATTGCATGCAGTTGCAGCATAGTGATGATGCATTTAAGAGGTTAAAACAGGTGGTCAGGAGGCAACATATTGCCTCTTTACCGGCTGTTAAATGCCTCTGAAAAGTGATCTGAGCATGGATCGCTTTTCAGAGGAACAGCATTTTTTTGCTGGTACTATGAACAAGCAAGAAAAAAAATCAGTTCTGATTGTACACAGATAGGGGGTCAGGATTAAATATGCATACATAAAATGTGCACACATGTAAACACACACACATACATACATACACATATATAAACACACACATATACTGTATATATAAACACACACATATATACAGTATAAATGCACATATGCACACACACACCTACATACATACATACATGTACATATACATGCACACACACATGCATGCACACACATACATACATGCACACACATACATGCACATATACATGCACACACATACATGCACATGCACATGCACACACACACACATATATACAGAAAGCTTTTTAAAAAATGGCAGTGCTTTACCTTACCCCTTCCTGCCGGGTACTGCACTATAGGGGGAGACAAAGAGCGCAGCACTCATTATTGGTCAAATCAGTGTGACCAGCTCCCTGCAGTGCCGATTACAGTTCGGCTGAGGATCGGGGAGCTCAGTCTCAGCCGCCCTGGTTGCTCCTCAGATCGAGGTATACTGGGGGCCCTCAAGGGCCCCCTGCAGCATGGGGCCCGGTCGCCATGGCGACCTCAGCGACCCCTATACTTTTGCCACTGAGTTTGACCACACCCATTCTTTGCTGCGGTGCACACATCGCTGCATTACTGCCCCCCCTGGGGTGCTGAAAGTTGTCCCAAGTCCTATAAAATCCTAGCAATGCCCCTGGGGGTCGCTGGGAGCTCCTCATCAATGGGTGTGACTGCAGCGACACTCCTTTTAGAAGAAGGGGCCTGATAGCTGCTGAAGGGAGGATTGTGCTCTCTTCTCCTTCCAATAGCTGCCTACTGTGGAACGTCTCAGTGCAGCACCACTGGGGAATGAGGGCAGGCTGGCTTTCTTTCTGTCTCTTCTTGTCATGTGACATATCACATGACCTAAGTTATGAAGGAGAAGCTGCCTTTATTCCCAGCTGGCGCCATGCTGAAACTGAGATATGAACTGTGAGTACCCAGAGGATGGGGGGGGGCAACTTAGCGGTAGACCTCCCCCCTCCTCCTCAGAACCCCCTAAGAGTCCTTTAGCTTCCTCCCTTAGGACTCGTTCACACTTGTGGTAGTGCTTTGAAGAGCAAACATTATGGAATGCCACCTCCTCACTGCCTTTTTTAACCCCTAAAATCCTATTTAGTTGTGTGAGCCACTATATTTTGCCATCTCTGCCTTGGGCACTGGATGACATTTTCCCAACACTGACTACAGGGTAGTGCACAACAGATAATGAAAGCTGCTCAAACATAGACTCTTTTCAGCAGAATCTCTATGGCTCAATTAGGGTAACATGTGGCTTCATAGCATAGTCTCTAAAGGAACACCATAAAAACACAGAGTCACAATTTCAGTAAAATATTTCATAACACAAACAGCTGATTGAGGCTGTACTAATAAACAGTGTCCCTTTCAGTAAATCCCAGGGTAGCTCTAGTAACACAGGCGAACATCTAGAAGAATCCAAGGCACAAGGATGAAACATCAACCCATTGGAATATGAATACTCTGGTAGTGATAGGGCGGGGGGCTCTCTCCATGGTTTTTGTTATTAGGTTCTGGCATGGCTGTCCACATGAAAGTTCTGAAAGTGGAGTGCCGCTAACCTGGCTACAGCTCACCTAGCTACCTCTGCCGCATCAGGTGTGGATTCTCTGAGCTGCTGAGGGGAGGAAGGTATTTATTTTTTCTTGCCCTGGAACCCAGGTAGTTGGGGAAAAGGAGTTACAAGGGCCTGTGCCTTAATTTGAATATGGTAAGTAAATAGACACTTCGCTACAGAGTAATACCAGGGAATGAGCAAAGCTATCAATGAACTGCTAATGCTATCCAGAAAACACTTTAGTTGTGTTAAAGTAACACAATGTGGCCAAAATCCAAATGGTACGGTAGGTGTGCTAAATGGCACCCCAATGCACCTTCATATCGCTCCTGTGTTGCAGCATACCCAAACACATGGCTAAACATCACTATGCATTGCACTGTGGTGCACACACCGCTTCAGGCAGCAAAAGTGGACACACCCGGTTCAAGGTGCTAATTGTGAACAAGCACGGTTCTTTTGTGTGAAACGCATCAACTATACATTCTTGAAAGTTTGTCTGGCTTATGACAATAAAGAAAACTTTAGCAGCATCCTTTGGATTCAAGTGTGCAATCAATACCTCTTCTTATTTATGCATTGCACTGTGCTGGAGAAAATGGTCAATGCACAATTTTCAGTCAATTGTGGTGCTGTGGTCAGCCTATTTAATTGAAAAGACTGACTTACTACATATAATGCATGGCTTAGCACCTGCTAACACACATACATTATTACACCACAAATTACTGTGCCTGTGCTGTGCATAAGCCCTATTGTAGCTTGTAGCAGGTTCATTAATATGGCCAATATTCCAGGAAATGCCACATAGACAAAAGGAAGGGGGTAGAATATTTTTCATGGGATAAAATTGCCTGTTTTATTGTTTTAGTACATTTAATATATTAGATTAATTCTACATAACAGCATAGGATAAATTACCTATAGTAAGTCAGAGTTGATATGAGGTATAGAGGCATATTTGTAGAGGGATTTCACATGTTCCCAAAGGGGCCATTCACTCTACTACATTACTTTCTACAAGATGAAGAATGTCCAGTTTTATTGTTTTATTACATTTAATATATCAGATTAATGCTACGTACTAGCATAGGTAAAATTACATATATAGTCAGAATTGCTATCAGGTATAAAGTCATGTTTATAGAGAGTTTTCACACATTCACAAAGGGGCCATTCACCCTAGTAATGCAGAATTGCTTCATATTACGCTGCACATCCAATGGGTAAGAAGCATTTGCCCATATTTACCAATGGTTCTTTAATGGGAAAAGGTTCTTACTGTACTATTCATAGACATCCCAAGTCTCCCGCAACTCACAGGAATCTCCCGCATTTGATGGCGGGCTCACGGACACCCACGCTCACGCAAGGGCGGCACGATCTCCTGGGTGTCAGCCGCAGCAGCCCGAGCTGCCCACCTCCTCCCAGCCAGGAGAGGAAGTGGCATCGCTATGGGGATCGATTGTGCCAAAGCAAGTGCAGCACCAAACTTCCTATGTGTCCCAGACTGTTACTCCGCCCTCCTCTCATAACCCTCCAGCTCCCCCAATCACTGAGCGCCCCGCTCTCTGCCAGTCCAGCTCAGAGAGAGTTGGAAGCCGGGACAGCCAATGGGATGTGAGCAGCAGCTGTGTGGAGGGAGATTGTGTCGGATTCAACAGAGGGAGGAGTGAGTCCAGGAGGAATGGGAGAGAGCTGGTGAGTGTGAGGACAGCATTCATTACTGTTATACACTGCAATGTCTTCTCTGGCAGCACTGTGTTCCTGGCTGTCTCTCTGTGTGCTTACAAAGCCTGGTGACCATGCAGGCAGCCCCTGAGTGGTGTACACATATGGTGGGAGCTGGTACCTGGGAGGCAGGTGAAATAATTTGGTGGGAAATCCTGACTGGTCAACTATTCTGCCAGGTGACCTTGTCTGGGGACAGGGGGACACTGATCAAAGGGGGAGTATCAATTTCAGGTGATTTCTCCATTTCTCTGTATGCATCCAGATCACACTGACCCTCCCCAACATCTGTTGGCAGGTTGGCGGAGCCCATTTGCTGTTTCCGCTGCCCTGATGTAAAGGGGAACTCTTCAAACTCTGATGGTGGCGTGTGGGGGGGTTGCGCGAAAAGCTGCACGGCACCACCTCCCTGAAATGGGTTTGCCACCTCCCTGAGATGAGTTTTTGCTGGTTGGGATGCCTATATTCACCATATTTACAATACAATGTGTGCAATAAAAGGTGTTTTCAAACTTTGAACTGTGCATATGTGCCCATTTGCACCTTGCTCATTGATGTTAGAGGTGCTTTGTCAGGTCGAACATTATTTGTTCAGAACTGATGAACCGCTATTCTGCTTTGAGCTGCAGGTGATACTCCCCCTTTGATCAGTGTCCCCCTGTCCCCAGACAAGGTCACCTGGCAGAATAATTGACCAGTCAGGATTTCCCACCAAATTATTTCACCTGCCTCCCAGGTACCAGCTCTCACATCAGAGCTTGTTTTTTTTTTGTTCTGATAAGTTATTTGATGATGAGGCAGTGCAGATTTATTGACTCTCAGCCAGCCATTTGACCAAACTTTTTGATTTTATTATTTGGAGCTGCAGAGAGTGAAGCATTGTGCATTGCAATTGTTGTACTCATACAAGCTGCTTGTGTAAAGTACTTGGTGTTAAAAAATGTTAACACAGGGCTGTCATCTCTTGGGTGGGGGGTCTAATTTCTTGTGTTAACCAGGCCTTTTTCTCCCTAAACCCCTATTACGTCCCAGGCTGTTTTTTTTGTTTGTTTGTTTGTTTGATTTTTATTGTTTTGACAATGTCTCCATTCTACACACTGTTTTTTAGATATGTGGTCTACCCTAAAGTGTTATACATCATTTTTTGGGGGGGACAAAAAGAACTTGATTGAATTGAAAAGCATTTAGGTAACATGAACAACAACATATATTTATAACAAAATATATTGAACAAAATCTATGGATTATCCACTTCCTATCCTTAGGCTGTTTATAAAACAGCCTCAGGTTGAAGTGGTTATACCGGAATCATGGTTGAAGCTACAACCATGATCCCAGAACCATTTTTTACAGGAGGTGATTCTCTTTTAGGTAAAAATGATCCAGGTGACTATACAGACACTGGATCACTTTTACAGGCGGCAGAATGGGGTCTGCGTTTGATCAGGGAGCCAAGTAAGGATGCGACCGACAGCTTCTGATGTTGTTCCTACCACTGTGTGATGTCAAAAACAGGAAGCACTGGAAAGCAGATTTTATTATTTCTGGTTTCGGTCTGATGTAAAAAAAAGTTGTTATCAGCTTGTCTAATAGACCCCAGAACTCTCAAAAAAGAGGATCTGTTATGGCCAATGCTATCACAAGGGATGTTGTTCATCCCAATGTTAAATGTTAAAGTTGAAAACTGTGCTACCCTGTATCACTTTAAGTGTATATTTGAAAGTGTCATAAATGCATACACATGTGCAAATGCTGTACTACAAACATAAAAACAAATGTGCAATATGTGCAAGTTTCTAAAGTGCTAGTAGTGCTATGCACTATGGCGCAAACATATATTCCATTGTGCAATATGTGCAAGATCATAAAGGGCTAATTATTGCATACAAAAATGCTATGCCCAATGCTTCGATACTAGTGCATGAAAGATATCAGTGTCAGGTAACAAACAATAAAAAAGTCTATATAATATGTTCTAAGTGTGTTCCCAGTAAAGGCAGTAGAAATATATCCTCAAGGAAATTCCATGCAACAGTGCTCCACATATAGTACATGCAAGTGTATCAGTGCCAGTCCCCCTTCAGACTCCCACCAAGGTTAGGGTTGCCACCTATACGGTTTTCTCCTGGACAGTCTGGTTTTTGAATGATGTGTTTGGGTTTACTTCTGCCCCAGACCCGGACACATCATTCACATGGACGGCACCGAGAGTGACATGTCTCCCCTCTCCCTGACAGCAGCTTGGTTCAGCAGAGCAGAGTGTCAGTGTATCAAAGCTCCTCCCCTCCTCCTCCTTCTCCGTTCTGTACACACACGAGGAGGAGGGAGGAGCAGGGATGCGCTGATATCAGGCCTGTAGAAAGTTTTCTATTATACTCTGTAGATGAAAGAGGGAGGGTGCAAGAGTGGCTGGAAAGGAGGACAAGGTAGAAAATATGTGGAGTGATCGAGGGGTTAGGAGTATATGTGCTGGGGGGCTTTGACAGGGGGAAGATATGCTTGAAGTGTGGATTGATGGTCTTTTTTTCTGAATTTTTCAAGTTGTTTGCACCCCCCCCCAAAAAATTTGGAGCACCAGCCACCACTGCCCCCAGCACATATCTAACTCTCCCCACCCCCCCCCCGCTAGCACTAGCCCTCTCCCCAGGACATATCTGACCCCTGTATTCCTTGCAAAACACTCACAATTCAGCCACGTGCACTGTTTGCTGTGGCGAGCTGTGCGCCACATTACTTTCAGGTCACCAAAAGTGTCCAAGGTCTTTTACAATCTTATAGCGTATACCCCCCAAACAAAATGCCGCCGCTAAAGTGCTCTGGTTACGCTTGAAGAAAAGGTGGCAATCCTAACCAAAGTATGCACTCACCCACAATTATGGATACACTATGTGTATACCTAAGCAGTTCAACAAGGCTTCAGAGTATTATTATACTATCCAGAAGTATGAGGACCACATCGCTGGATCAAACTCAAGAGAAACACAGAATCATAGGCGATATCAATACCGTGCAATACCGTTTATTTAAAAAAGCATAGAAGACTCACAAGTTTGGTGTCGCTATCAGTAGCGGTGTGTCCATAAGGGCGCTGCCCCCTCTCTGCAGCCTCCCCCTCTATGACCAATGGATGCAATCATGCAATGCACAAATCTATACATGGCCACCACTACCACCCCCTATTCAGGCACCCGCCCCTTTTCGGGCGCCGGGCACCTGAATTACAGCAACGGGGGGTGTTTTTGAAGCACCTGATTCAAGCCATAGGCTCTAATAGGCGTCAAAAAAGGTGACCTGCAGTTCACCCAGATGTGTTAGAACAGTGAATGAATATTTGCTTTCCTAACACTGAACCGCCTCTCCGCCAATCAGGTGCTTGGGTCTGTTACACGTCACCTAATTGGCTGAAACAACAGGCGCTGTGATTGGATGCCTATCAGGAGGAGAGGACGGGAGGAGACGCATGGAGGACACCGCTCGCTGTTGTCACCCACTGCCCCACTGAGACAGGGTAAGTGCCGGGCAGATGGCGAGTGGGCGGGGGGGCGGGGGGGTCACAGTGGCGGCATTCGATGGCACAGTGGCAGCATTTTATGGGCACAGTGGCAGCATTTGATGGGCACAGTGGCTGCATTTTACATAGCATTTGCAGTTGATGGCACAGTGGCAGCATTTGATGGGCACAGTGGCTGCAATTGATGGGCACAGTGGCTGCGTTTGATGGGCACACTGAGGCTGCAATTGATGGTTTTTTTTTTCTGAATTTTTCAGTTTGTTTGCGCTCCCCCAAAAAATTTTGAGCACCAGCCGCCACTGGTCGCTATCCCGGGACCAGAACTGATCTGCCAATTGTGTAACTGAAAAGACCCTGCTGCTCCACTGTCTCTTGGAGCCAGCATGCATTCCCCCAGACGGAAGTGGTGCGATGCGTAACCAAAGAGCCCGCCCGCATCACAATTGAATATATGTTTGCCCCATACTGCCTTTACTGGGAACACACTTAGAACATATTATATAGACTTTTTTATTGTTTTTTACCTGACACTGATATCTTTCATGCACTAGTATCGAAGCATTGGGCATAGCATTTTTGTATGCAATCATTAGCCCTTTATGATCTTGCACATATTGCACAATTGAATATATGTTTGCACCATAGTGCATAGCACATTTGCATGTAACTACTAGCACTTTATAAATTTGCACATATTACACATTTGTATTTATGTTTATAGTACAGCATTTGCACATGTGCATGCATTTATGACACTTTTAAATATACACTTAAAATTATACAGGGTAGCGCGATTGTGATCTTTTAACATTTCATCTATGGTATTCACACCATTTTAGCCGCAGCTTCATTGCATTTAGGATTAGATACCAATGCGCAAGTGAATATTTAAGTTTTTATTAAGCAATAAAATGTACCGGTATTTTGTTTTTTTATTTCTAATTTTTTTAACTAAATGTTTTTTTCTCATAGGAAGAACCCATCATGGCAGTGACCTACTGTTGTAAGGACAACAAGTGTAAAAGCGGATGTGATGCAATGACGCAGTAGCTCTACAGTAGCTAGGCGGAGCTACTGCGTCATTACCTCACATCCGGTTTTGGTCCGTGGAATGCTTTGCGACCCGGACTTCCTGTTTTAATATTATACACGCTTGTTACCTGCTGGAATCATGTAAATGTTCACTTTTTCTGCGCAAATAAACAATGTTATATGGAGTTACGCTATGAGCACCAGTAATGTTATTTCATGATAATGCTGAGGGAGCCGTAGATATCTTTATTACAATCATGGGTACTGTGAAGGCTTGTGGCCCCTTGGTGGGTGAGATTTTCCGGGGAATGTGTGGTAAAAGAGGGGGGGGGCACGAGTGTGACACACAACCACTGCCCTATTGCATGCACCTTTTGGAGCATTTATTAAATGTTTGATATAATATTATGGACATTTCCCATCTGATGACACTTTGCACTTTTGAATGTTCAATTTATATTGCAGCACTTTTATTGATTTATTGCACATAGCACCTTAATATTGAATGTGTAACCCTATGTATTATGATTTTGCAATTTGCTCTTTTGAAATTTGTCACTTGTTGATTAATTTGTTGATCAATTTGTTTTTTTTATGGTGTTTCACTGCACACATTAGGTATTATTTAAAAAGCAGCGCCAAGTCCACTTACCCTTTGATACCCACATAGTGTTGACATTCTCTTCTACAGTTTTTGTAGTTGCTGCCTTTATTAAACACAAAAATGACTGGAGCTCCAATTTAAGCTGGCACTTAAAATGTTTTATTTTGGAATGTTTGTTTGATTTTCTAACTGTTAATGAGGTCAATTTTAAGTTTGATTTTGACCTCTGCGATGAGGAAATTTGAACTGGATGGAAATTTTTTCTTAAACAAATGAATTTCTAACAGTGAATGGGGTTTTTGGGAAAGCACATTCACTCCGAAACTGAATGTTAAAAGAGAACTTTTTTTAAGTACTTTTGAACGCCAGGTCATCGAATGTGCTGAGAATTTGCATATGAATGTTCATACAAACATTCATTTCGAAAATCTACTAGTGTATAGTCATCTTTATGAGTAAAGAATAACTGTTGCAGCTTGCACCCCTCCGGAACCACAGGAGCTGCTGATTCCTAAAGCTGCTTAAACAGTGCTGGGATGAACAGTTACTTTTCTGGGACCATTTTAAAATGGGAGGTGGGACTCAAGTGGTTACATAGCTTGGGAATAGTAAAATTTGTTACTGCTTGTGACCCACTGAGGAGACATAATCTCACTTCCTGTTCCTGTGACAGCAGAACAAGTGTTGAAAATAGGAACAGTAATGATAACCGAATAGAGGGTCTAACCACTTACCCGCTTACACAAAATGAAGTGTTTTGTTGCAGTCTCTGTCCCAACTGAAGCAATTTCTCATTGCTTCCTGTCTTGTAAAGGAAATTATAGGAAATCTCTTTAATTTGTTCACAGGATCTCTCTGGAACGGCGTCTCGGCATCTCAGGTCACTGAAGCAGGTCAGGATGACAGAAGCTCTCCTCCATACACCACTCAGACCATTTGGATGACATTTAGTTTTCTTCAGTCTGAGTATTCTAAATAATTGCTATTAAAAAGAAATAAGCATTTTCATAATTTTACATACTTTGTTGCATCTCATTTGACTAATTTCCTACATCTTCATTGCAGACCCGTCCTGTCAACATACATGTATTTCAGTGATGGCTGCATGACACTTCTCAGGGTGGATTTTCAGATGGTGACAACAATGGACCATGCATACAAAAAATTAGCAAAGATTACCACTTGGGTGATTATTACCATAGGGTGATAATGCAGGAAAATAATTGGGAGACAGAAACAGAGCATTGTCCCCTATACTAGGAAGTTCCTAAACAAGAACCTTCATAGCCGAATTTCCAGATATTATTTATATTTAGGTTTACAAATATTTAAAATCACTTTTCAACATGTTAAAGCCTATAGCATGATTCCTCCTCTGCACCCCTCCTCGGGTCCGGTGCATGATAGTGTTTTGTTTTTTTATTTATACTTTTTTAAGGAAACTGTCCAGCCCGCCCTGCACCCTCTAGCACATCATTCGCACAGGCAAATAACGTGCACTTTCCTCTCTATGTCTCCTGGGAAATGCACATCACATATTACAGGAGGAAAACCTTCCGTTCACTAAAGATAAAAGGGGAGAGAGTTTCAGGGCATCATTGAGAGGCACGCCATCTAAGCCTGGGACAGCCGGCAACCCTCCGATGACCTCACAGTAAATCATGACGATGCAGGAGCAGTGCCAGTAGAGAAGAGGATCTCAGGTGGACAGCGCTGGATCTGCTGGGTGGGTGAGTAACTGAAATATGCTAAACACAACACCAGTTAAGCAGGGGTAGTTAAAAAAAAAATGGGGGGGGGGTGTAAATCTTCTTTAATTGGAACAAATTTTAAAACTACAGGTTAAAAAAAATTTAGATTTTAGTAATTGAGTTAATATCTGTTATAACTAAGCATTTTAAATTTGCCAGGTATAACATTTGTCGAATGTACTGTCTTTGGATTATAAAAATTATCAGAGAACATGCTTTCAGCAAATATGAAATGTGGCAAATCCTGATGAAAGTCTATAAATATTGCTCCTATTTTTAGGGTGTGAATTTAAATATTAAAAATATCCGCAAGTGGTAACATGATGCTCAAAGATTGGCACTTGGCTCTGTTTGAAAATAGTCAATGTCCATCTTATCCATTTACACACATAAAGCTTCTAACCATCTGGTGTAATAATGTCACTGGAAAGAAACATTTGTCAAGGTAATAGCCATTGCTTTGAAAATAAACACAGAGGCTTTGCTACAATTTATATTTCCGACAAAAGGCTTGTTATTGCATTGCGGGGATGGGGCCTCAGATGAATGACTTTATGCTTCTATCTTAATGTTCTGTAGGTTTTATGCATGTGTTCTCAGCTGGAAGGTTAAGTCGTACCATGACGGTACAAGTTTTTTTTTTTTCATTCATACATTTAATAGCACTGGTACTTTTCATCAGCCTAGTGCTGATTAAAGTCCTAGGATTTGTAGTTATGCAGCTGTTGCGAGGCTTGTTCTATTGTTTACATCGCCGGGCACATTAATTAGCTTCAATTAATGACACAGATGTTCAAAGGGAGGGGATTAGGTACAAATTGAAATTTTGGGCCCATTCACACTATATGTGTGTAGCACCCTCCTAGTTGGGTTCCTAGGATGTTAGGTAAATTTAGATCTTTTTGGTTACTCTGTAATCATTGGAACAGTAATCATTGGGACAGATTTCTTTTGGCTGTTCTGAGTTCCCCAGGCTGCAGGTTTGAAAGTTTTGGAACATAGGAGTGGAGCAAGGCAAACAGGCAGCATGAATATTTATTCTACTGCAGCCAATCCTTGGGGAGGTGTACCCAGAAGGTGGCTGAGAAACACATAAATAGTCTGAGCTGTAGAACAGCGGCGCGTTTTTGTTCAAAGGATTCCGCCTGTTCAGGTGGGGGGTCGGCTACCTCCTACATCCATTCATTCTGCTGTTTTAAGTGGCTGTTCATCGAGGTCCTGTCTGTGGCAGAGCCGAGGGTCTATATCTGAGAGGATACCGGACACCCAGAAGCTTCACCTAAGGATCCAGTTTGCACAGTTTCACTGGAAGGCATCGGGAGGAAGCTAAAGGGGCACAGCTGCTATTCTGGCCTTGTGAGTACTGCTTTGCTGCAAGATCTGGGTGACTGTGTACTATTGGAATTGCTGGGCCTCGTAGTTTCTCTCCTCAGAGGTACATACCGACCAGTCCCCATTTGTTTTTTGGAAAGACTTTGAGATAAGTAGTTCCTCTCTTGGGAGATGCATACATTAGTCTCCTCTGAGTTCTCGTGGTAGGACCGTCTTTGAAAGCTGAGTCGAGTAGTTCCCCTCCTGAGGAATACATACCTCTGAACCTTATTAGTATCTGAAGGAAAGATTGCACTCTGAGCTGAGCAGAAGAACTGTCCCTGAATGTTGCAATTTTGAGAACAGTGTCCTCTTGTTTCTGTGGTTCTGGAGTATCTCATACTACCCTACATCCCATCCAAGTTATTTAACAATAAAACTACAAAAAGACATCCCCTAGGCTGTGGGGTTGACGTACTAAAAACTAGAGAGTTCAAGATCTGTTACAAGTGCGCATGGTAGCCAATCAGCTTCTAACTTCTGTTTGTTCACTTAAGCTTTGACAAGAAAAGCCTGGTTGGTTTCTATGCAGAGCTGCACCATTTATTGCACTCTCCAGCTTTAGTAAATCAACCCCTTAGTGTCAGTGTGCCTGGACTGTGCTCTGTGTGTGCTGGTAACCTCTGCATTAGTGAGGGAGAGCTCTGGTCATCATCATCATCTCTGCTGGAAGTGTACAGTGACTGTGCCTTTGACCATCAACAGCAGCCAGCGCTACATGTGGTAATGCACGCTTTACTGCAACACACGTTAAGTGCATTGGTACGATATGGTGTCATTCATTCTGGATGGCACCCCAGCAGACCTGTTGATGGACATGCATTGCAGCACAGCGCAACATGTGGCAATGTACTTTGTAATGTGTGTTGTGGTGCACTGTTTAGAAATGGTGCATGCTCAATTTGTTGCCAGCACATAGGACAACTTTTTTTCCTTTATTTTAACCTAATAATCCTTCTTTTAACTCACTTCTCGTCTTTGAGTGACAACCATATTGAGTAGGGTTATTACCCTAGGAAGGAGGCATATTATGACTACATAACCCCAGATAGCAAGGATAACTTGCCACAAACTTGTGGCAGTGTTGAATTGCAAGTCCTGTTAAATGCTGCACATTTTCACTGGCAAGTTGTACACTTGCAGCGCACTTGAAGCACAAGTTCTAGTTGACACTTTTCCAATTTGTAGCAAATTTGCGCAGCAAGTCTCTAGCAAGAGCAAAGTTGCAGTGGTGAGTCTGCAGCAAGAGCTCTGCAAGTCTACAGCCTGAAAATTCAGCCACGGTAACCCCTATGGTGGGATGACTATTGCAAAACCATAACTTGCAGCAGACTTGCAAAACCATAACTTGCAGCAGACTTACAGAATGTTTGCAAAGAAAGTTGATCTGGAGTCATGCAATGCGGACTTGCTGCAATTGTGCAACAAACTTGTGAAGCCTGGCAGGTCTCGCAAACGCTTAGCAAGTCATGTTAAAACTTGCAGCTCAATTGCTTTCTATCTGTGACCTTCCTCTCTTTTCTATAACAGTTTTTAGAGTTTCTGGCTTTCTGGCTGGCTGCACTTGTTGAACAGATATAATAAAACACATTCAATGGTATTTTTAACAGACCAAAAGGTACCAAAAGGTAGCAAATAAATGTATTGTTACAGTTTACATATACTTGAACTATAACTAGATGACATTTAGTTTGTTAAAGCAGTGTATATCATAAACAATTGTCAGTTTCTTTCATTACGAGAATACTGGTTTCATTTTTTCACTCAGTGGTGCTTATATCCTCCAACCTCCTTACATTCATTTTGCAGCATGTCATTGTTAAGAGTGGGCTCCCTTGAGGTGACAGTGGTGGGCTACTAATACTCTCCAATAAAAGTGTATGTGACAGGTACCATCACAAAAGAGCAATTTCAGAGACAGTGACTCCCTATAACAGGATGTGTCAGAACCAGCGGTGGCCTGTCCATTAGGGGCACAGGGGCACCACCCCTCACTAATCCATGCACCCGGCCTACTTATTTACATGCAGGGCGCCAGATGCATGGATACCAGTGGGAGTTTTTTTTTTAGAAGCACATGATTAGAGCCTGAGGTTCTAATTGGCTTAAAAAAAAAAACACCCACTTGTTTGACAATAGCAAATTTATATTCGCTATTGTCTTCCTGCCTCTCCTCCCAGCCAATCCCGGGTCAGGAAGAGGGGCCCTGTAACCTGATTGGCCGAGAGGATAAACTATCCTATTGGTCGCCGAGGAAGGAGGAGACACCGAGGCCTGCTGCCCAGAGGAAGCCTGCGACCCAGATGGGGTAAGTGGGGGGACCGACGTGGAGGGGGTTGGCGGGGTAAAAATATACCACCAGATACAACTGGTCAGAACAAGGGCCTCAATGGCCTCTTTTGGTTGGGGGTTATGACAAAAGGGGGAAGGCTAAGGTCCAGGGGCTTCCTAGCTAAACTGGTTGATTCTGTTCTGTTCATGGAATTGGGACTGCTGCTGAAGACACTGGGACTTTCAGAGACATCCAAGCCATGGACAATGCCATAATGGACTCTTGGCTCACAGAGGTCACACCACAATAGTTAGGGTTAGGGGAAGGATGTTGTTCATATTGAGCTGTATGCTGCAACCTGTTCAGTAAAGTTACATTAACCATTATGAGCCTGGTATGAAGTTATTCTGGGGTGCATGTTGGTTCTGGAGCATCTAAAGTACCAAGGTCTGTGAAAGCACTAGGGGGTATGAAGAAATATCATCACAAAAGAGTTAACTCTGCAAGATGAGGAGAAGAGGAGTGTAGTCACTATGGGTAAACAAGTGAATTACCAAGCTACAAGCAACCAATCGTTAAGCACGGTACCTGGTAAGGTGACAGATCCTCCAGTAGTGGGGAAGTCGTTATCTGGCTACCTTCCTAGTGGTCGGTATCCAATAGCAATCCGATCTAAGCCCCCTTTAAAGAGATCCATAGTCTAGTCATGGGATGGAAGGCGTTAATGAGCATGCATGAGGTCTGTGCTATGTGCTTGGTGGAACCCCATTCTTTTACTGGGAGTGAGGTAGCAGAGGTACGCTGGACTGGTGGAGTGCGCGCAGGTTCAGCACATCCCTCCAAATGCAAAATTTTGCAACAAACTTTTCAGAGGAACTCTGTATGTTAATCACTGTACACAGTGAAGGCTCATCTCTAAGTCTGGGAACTGCCTTAATGTTAACTTGTTCATATAATCACAGTTTCCGCCTGCTCCTGAGCATTGGTAAACATGCTACGTGAAAGGTACCCTCGCATGCAAGGGTGAGCGGCCCCACTCACAACTATAAGTGTATAGATACTCTCAGAAGCTATGGGGAACGATTGCATATTACTATTAAACATAGGAACACTTGCCTAGTAATCCCTGTACTCTGGTCTGGGTTCAGCAACAGCTCTCCCATGAACAGAATGTGTCTCTTACTTTCTCTCTCCCTCTTTCCCCTTCCTTCTTCTGGAGTTCCCAGGCCAGCCTTCCATAGACAGGAAAAACTGATACATAATTATACATAATGCTCTGACAGCAGCATTAGCAGCATAGCCATTTACAAATACAGACAGTAGAGTGCAGCAGATCCCTACATTATCATTACATATTTTACTAAGGTTACCAGTTTACAATACTTTTCAGAAAAGTGGTCCTTCAATTAACACATACAGGATATAGCTCAGGTATTCTATATATGCAATGTAAGCAGCAAAGCAGATGGCAAATAAGTGTAGATGTGTGCGTTTGTACAGTGGATTCACAAATGCATATAAAACACAAACATTTGCTACTGGAGGCAATCTGATATGTTAAACCATGCAACTGTTGATACACCATTGATTTTGCAAATACTGGATATTTAATCGTTATGGGAATCTATTTGAATTCAACAATGTGCTTGCAGTGCAGTCTTATTCGATGAGCCCATGAATTCATATTTGCACAACGTCATGCACATGATTATTCAGCAATGTCATTTTCCTTGGCTGATACTGTATGTTAAATCTACTGAAAAAAAAATGCTGCACTGCTATGTGATCGGACTGAAAGAACAAATAATTAATCAATCTAATGTCTATGCAGGTTTCCTCTCTGAAGTATGCTATACTTGAGACTGCTTGATGTAAGTAAATGTAGCAGGAAAAGAATGATACCTAAAAATAAACTCCAGGCAGATATAAAAGATGCAAGTAAATGCAGCTCTGTAAACACTTATACATTAAAGCGGTTCTACACTCATTTCATTTAGTAAATCTCTTTGCCTTCCAAATCAGGCAAAGAGTACTAAATGAAATGTTTTTTTTTTTTTTTTTTTTTACTTACCTTGTAATTGAAGACTTCCGGTCTTCTCCCTCTGCGGCGGCGGGCGGGGTCTTGCGTCGATCGTCGTCACGCCGCACTGTCTCCTGGGATCTGGTGTCATTGATCCCAGGAGCCAGTGCGGGCATCTTCCGAAATCTCGCGAGATTTCGGCCACATCTTCCGAAATCTCCCGAGATTTCGGCCGCATCTGCCGAAATCTCGTGACATGCCCACAGGCAAGATGGCCCCCAGCACTAAAGAAGAAGACGAGGAACTTCATCGGACGAAAACCGGCGGCGATCGAGATGGAAGATGGAACAGGTGAGTCCCCTAATAAAGGTAAGCACACTTTTTATTACATCCTAAAAAAAAAATTTTTTTTTCAGAGTGCAGAACCGCTTTAATATTTTTTCTCTACATGCAAGCAGTGTAGGTATTTGAAATTGACCTGGCATCAGCTTCTTGCAATCCCTGTATAGCAAGGAATAAGCTGTACAAGGAATCAGTCAGTTTGATTGCTTTAAAGAAGCACGCTGACAGGAAGAGAAAGCAGAGTGATGGAGATGAGCTCATCACTGCTGCTTCTCATTTCACTGTTCAATTACAAGCTGGAGCAGGTCCAGGATGACCTGGTTTTCGAGTAAAGCCTGTACACACAATGAGATTATCGGACGAAAGGTTTCATCTGTTTTTTTTTTTTCTTGCATTCTAAGCTCCATATCAACAATTAGGTTAAATTAAAGTTACGAAAATTTTTGTACTACAGAATAAAAATTCTGAAGTGATGTAACGCATTGTGTTTTTTTTGTATTTTCGGGTGAAAACTGTACTATAGTACAAAAAGTATAAATACTTTTTATTTGCAGTAAAACTATCTTTTAAAAAAAAAAAATGCCTTTTTAATTTTGTATGTTTTGTTTTGTGCATAAATTACATAAAAAATTTAATGCTTTTTGCAAGATAATATTGCAAAAAGAAAGCCTAGTTTTCACCCCCAACCTAAAAAACAAAGTATGTAATTCTTAGTTATCTTAAATAATGGCAAAGTTGTCAAAGGAAAAAACAGAACCATAGTGGAAATGTAAAAATTGCTCTGGTTCATAATAGGTATAAAGGGGCATAAGGGCATGAGGGAAAAAGGTGTTCGGAAGATGGAATTCATTTCATGATAAATCAAACAGAGAAGGAAAGAAAGAGTTAGCCCCCGTACACACAGATGGAAATTCCGACGGAAAATGTCCGATTGGACCATGTTGTCGGAAAATCCGCCCGTGTGTGGGCTCCATCGGACTTTTTCCGTCGGAATTTCCGACAGAAAAAAATTGAGATCCTGCTCTCAAATTTTATGTTGCATACACACGGTCGGAAAATTTCAGAGCAGGATCTCAAATTTTTTCTGTCAGAAATCCCGATTCCGTTTTTTTCCGATGGATTTTGTCCGACACTGGTGTTGCACCAGTGTCGGACAAAATCCATCGGAAAAAATACGACGGATTTTGTGGTCGGAATTTCCAACCGTGTGTACGGGGCTTACACAAAAGAAGACAGACCCCCAGCACATGTAAGGAACTTTTTGGAATTTGGCTATGCTGGATTAATTTGGCACAATTGCAGTACTTTCTTGAGGATGTTCTTTAATTTGCTCTGCTCTTTGCCTAGAATTACTCTTCGAGTTTTATAACCCTGGTGTACATGCTTCCAACAAAAAGAGACAAAATTTGGTACCTTCCTTACCATTACCAATAAAGTAAGAA
The DNA here is from genome assembly GCA_028564925.1 of Lithobates sylvaticus. Classification (NCBI taxonomy): domain Eukaryota; kingdom Metazoa; phylum Chordata; class Amphibia; order Anura; family Ranidae; genus Lithobates; species Lithobates sylvaticus. The sequence goes on from CM053026.1 coordinate 598,785,898, forward strand.
TGGAAAGTCTATATGTTTTTTGTTACTTATATCAGGACTCCAGCCTAAATGTTTTTTGATAGTGAGTAAGAATCCCTGCCAGGTTTTTGCTCTCTGTGTCCTCATTGGGAGATTTTACCCCACGGCCTGTCCTATAGACACATCAGCAAGAGGAAATCTCACTTCTCACTGTTGAATGTAGCTAAATAATAAGTATATAAAATGCATTGCATGTCGAGCCCTAACGAGCCTGCTGAGCCTCCTGACCAGCCCCCGTGGCCCTCCTGGCCTGGGATGCGGATCCATGCAATTCCGAGTCTCGGGGCTGGATAGCCCGAGGTGAAGCAACTGCAGGGACAGGCCCGAATGGATGTCAGGACTGAATTATCCAAAAGTGGTCCGGTGCCGTCTCAGTTAGGAGAGGCCCAGCAACTGGAGAAGCATCCAGGGGAGGACTCTTCGGGAGGAAGCCATGCGCTAAGGCTGGCTTTCAAGAAGAAGCCTGGAGGCTCAGTTGAAGAACACTAAATGGATCTACACTCATACGGTATCGCCGGACCGGCTGCAAGATACTGGTACCATATGATAGCTCTCTAAATTGATCTAGCCCCTCAGTTACAACCAAGTCTGTGGCAAAAACTTTATTCTCAAGTGTTCTACAGCCAAGTCTGTGGCAGAGACTTTATTCTCAAGTGTTCTACAACCAAGTCTGTGGCAGAGACTTTGCTTTATCTGGCACTTCACCGGCTGCTAGGCCTAGTGTGAGGTGGTCTATCTGGGTTGTGACAATCCAGTTGTGAGACAGTTGCTCTCTGGATTTCTACAGTGAGAGACTTTCTAACTAAGCAGTTCCAAAGGTACCTGAACTTCCACCCTAACCCTCTATCCTTTAAGAGACTGTTTTATCTCTTTCCAATAAATAACCATAAAAAGGAAGATAAAGTGTCAGTTTCTACATTTTTCTGGGCCATCTACCACGGGAACCCGGAGACGAGGTGAAGATGGTAACGGTAAGCCCAATAAAACCAGCAGCTCCTTCGGGGGTTAGTGCTATATATATATATATATATATATATATATATATATATATATATATATATATATATATATATATATATATATATATATATATATATATATGTGTGTGTATATATATATATGTGTATATATATATATGTGTATATATATATATATGTGTATATATATATACAGTTCTGTGAAAAAGTATTTGCCCCCTTCCTGATTTTTTTTGCATATTTCTCACACTTGAATGATTCAGATCATCAAACTTATTTTAATATTACACAAAGATAATCCAAGATGAAGTTTTTTAATTATTATTTCATTTATTAAGTTCATGAATGAACTGCGATTAACCACATTTTTAAAAAAAGCTGAGTTTCACTTGCCACACCCAGGCCTAATTACTGTCAGACCTGTTGAATCAAAAAATCACTTAAATAGAAGCTGTCTGACAAAGTGAAGCACGCTAAAAGATCTCAAAAAGAAACACATCATCCTGTGATCTAAAGAAATTCAATAACAGATGAGAAACAAAGTCATTGACATGTATCAGTCTGGAAAGGATTACAAAGCCAATTCTAAGGCTTTGGGAACCACGGTGAGAGCCATTATCCACAAATAGAGAAAACTTGGAACAGTGGTGAACCTTACCAGGACTGGCTGGCCAACCAAAATGACTCCATGAGCACAACGACGACTCTTCCAGGAGGTCATAAAAGAACCCAGAACAACATCTAAAGAACTGCAGGCCTCACTTGCCTCAGGTAAGATCAGTGTTCATGATTCAACAATAAGAAAGGGACTGGGCAAAAAGTGGCATCCATGAGAGAGTTCCAAGGCCAAAGCCACTGCTGACCAAAAAGAACACAAAGGCTCATCTCAGATTTACCAAAAAACATCTTAATTATCCCCAAGACTTTTAGACAAATATTCTGTGGACTGATGAGACAAAAATGTAACTTTTTGGAAGGTGTGCGTCCCGTTACATCTGGTATTAAACTAATACAGCATTTCATAACAAGAACATCATACCAAAGTCAGACATGGTGGCGGTAGCATGATGGTATGGGGCTGCTTTGCAGCTTCAGGACCTGGGCAAGTTACCATAATTGATAATAATAATTACCATAATTGATGGAACCATGAATTCTGAGCTCAGAATGAGCTACCAGAAAATCCTATAGGAGAATGTCCGACCATCAGTTTGTGACCTCAAGCTCAAGTGCACTTGGGTTATGCAGCAGGACAATGATCCAAAGCACAACAGCAAGTCCACCTCCAAATGGTTCAAACAAAGCAAAATTTAGGTTTAAGTGGCCTAGTCAAATTCCGGACTTAAATCCAATTGGGATGCTGTATTATGACCTTACACAGGCCGTTCATGCTGTACAGTAATGTGAAAGACTCATTTCCAGTTATCGCAAATGCTTGATTGCAGTTGTTACCGCCAAGGGTGGCACAACCAGTTATTAGGTTTAGGGGGCAATTACTTTTTCACATAAAGCCAGGCAGGTTTGGGCAGCTTTTTTGCCTTAAAGTGGATGTAAATCCGAAAACATTTTTTTAAATTAAGGCTTGTAACGTGTACAGTATAGGATTTCATGTCATCTGTGCCCAGTCCTGCCACGAAAAGTTACTCCAGCTCTGAGCATTCCTCTTATCTTTTTTCAGGGAGATAAAAATGGACAGACAGAGAAATACCAGTCAGTTCTTCCCCCGTGCTGTAAGTGACATGTGATTTACATATCTCATGCACGAGCCTTAGAGAGTCCTATGTAGACTGCGGAGTATGTACACATGCGCAGGAGTGACATGGGGCCAGGAGCGCACTCTGCTTCTTCACAGAATGCGCTCTGCCACTCCTGTGTGTGCACTTTAGTCTCCCCTGGGGCAAGGCTCGTCCTCGCAACGCTGGCTGGCCAGGGGAGTGTAGTTGTGGGCGGAGGAGTCCTCTGACATCACGACTCTGCCTACCAAGGGCCGGACAGCAGATTCGCCCACAGATTCGGGAATATTGCGGGGCTCCACTAAGCTAAAGGGGTGAAATATGACAGGTAAGGATACGTGCAGATAGATATATATTCTATGTTATTAAATTAGAAACCATGACAGTGGGTTTACATCCACTTTAATAAATGAAACCATCATTTAAAAACTGCATTTTGTATCTACTCTGGTTATCTCTGTGTAATTATAAAATGTGTTTGATGATCTTGATCTGAGTCATTTTAGTGTGACAAATATGCAAAAAAAAAAAAGAGGGGGCAAATACTTTTTCACACAACTGTATATATACATAATAAAACCTTATGTGCTCTCTAGAGTTGTCTCTGGTAGACACTCTGCTCATCCTCTAAATTGCATGTCTCTTCTGGGTTGAAAGACATCTAGTGTTTTTAACACACACTTGCTGCAAGTTCAGGGTGTCATGGACACTTCCCCTATGGGGGAGTCACCACTCAACTTGAGAGCACAGCCTACTGCTGCACAGAATGACATTCATTTTTTTTTTTTTTTGTCAAAAGAATTTTATTCATTTTTAACAGGGTTAAACAAAGAGCAAGTCAGTACAGAATGCAAACATGCTTGGGGTATAGGTTAAACAGTAACCCGAACAACAAGGCAAAGGTAGGTGAAATACATGCAGGGAAGAAAATGCAAGTAGAACAGTGCCTAAGATCGTACAGGTATTCCTGAAAAAAGAGACATTAAATGAACATCGTCTTAAGGTACATCAAAGCCAGACAGGATATAAAAGAAAACCCAAGGGGTAAATGATGGCCAAGGCAGCAGTATAAAGCAGGCCTGATGCCATTCGAGAGGCCAGGGTGAGGAGTCAAATAAAGAAACATATAGAGGGCAAATCGGGAATGACAGGTGGGTATCTTACGTAAGAACCGTTCAGGGCATTCCCCTCCCCCAAGCACCCCTCTCGGGATCTAGCTGTGATGGGGGGGGGTCAGTGTCGTGGAGTCCAGAAGTGCACGGTGAGATGGTATAGCGCAGCCTTCTCAGTGAAGCCCAAAGGGCCAGCGACAATACCCAGGAGATGGGGATCGGGGGACCAGTGACAATCAGAAAAAGAATGCAGACCCACTATTCAGCGGAGCAGCCAGGTCCGAGACGAGTAGAGGTGGCTAAGGGCCAACCAGAAAATCACCCACTGGGAGGTCAATGTGGAGGGGGATGGGGAGCATGGGAAGAGGTAGAGGAGGTAATTGTTTTATAGTGAAGCCAGCAGGACCATGTGGAAGAAAATTTAGATGGGTTGTCATGTGCTTGACAGATCAATTGTTCCATATCTGCTATTTTGTCGACCTGACAGATCCAATCGTCAACTGTGGGGGGGGTATTTTTCCTCCAGAAGATAGGGATGCAGAGGTTGGCGGCGTTAATGAGGTGTAGGGAGAGAGATTTTTTATAGGTGCAAAGAGGTGTGGTGTAGCAGATAGTGTGCAGGTGAAAAGATCGGTGTATGAGTGGTAATTTGGGAAATCTGTCGGTGGATAGCGGACCAGAACGGCTGAACGAGAGGGCAATCCCACCAGAAGTGGAGCAAGGTGCCGCGAGCTGAGTGGCACCTCCAGCACGTTGGAGGGGTTGATGGGTGGAAACGGTGGATCCTATCCGGGGTCCTATACCACTTAGAAAACATTTTGTATCTGTTCTCTTGTGTGGAAACGTTGAGTGAGCCTTTATGTAGAAGTGTGAAAATGCATTCCCATTCTTCGGGGGTAAGGTCAACCAAGAGGTCAGATTCCCACTGTTTAATCAATTTGTCGTCCTTAACTTGATGGTGTGAGAACAGGAGTGTGTAGATTGTGGAGATCAGGTGCCGTTGAGGTTCCATGCTAATGCATAGGAGTTCAAACGGGGAGCACTCTCTGTGCCAAAGTGAGGAGGATGGCGATGTGTTGAAAAAATGTCGCAGTTGAAAGTACTTGTAAAGGGGAATGTCCAAGTCGGGCAGGGCTGCAGTCAATGGGAGGAGGGGAGGGAACTTCCCGTCAATGAAGAAGTCGCGTGCCCTGACGGGAGTGGGGCGAGACCCCATGGACAGGTTTCGTAGACGTACACCTGGGGGGAAATCCGGGTTGTCTTCTAAAGGGGTCATGGGGCCAGGAGAGGGATTAAGCAGGAGTGTTTTACATGACTGTTTAAAAGCTGACAGCGTGGCACCTATAAGTGGGTGAGTCGTGTATGCTCTGGGCCAGTACTGGTGGCTGATCGACGGAAGGTTGGATAGAGTAAGAGCTGCAAAAGAGTCTTCCAAGCGTATCCAGTCATTGGCAAGGTGCTGCACGTGCCAGTCTACTATCCTTGTTAGGTGGCACGCCCAGTGATATTTTTGGAGGTCTGGGAGTCCAAGGCCCCCGAGTAATTTAGGTAGTACCATTCGTTCCCAACTCGTTCTTGGGGTCTTGGAAGCCCAGATAAAGGTCCCACAGATTCGTTTGTATGATTGGAAAAAGGAGGTCGGGAGCTTTATGGGAACTGCTTGAAGAAGATAAAGGAATCTGGGCAGGACATTCATCTTCAGTATGGCTATTCTGCCCAACCATGAAAATGAACCCAAGTGCCACTTCTTCAAGTCCCCCTGAACGGTGTGGAGCAAAGGAGAGAAATTGCTGGCGAAAAGGTCATGCAAGTGAGTAGGGATCTTGATACCCAGGTAGGAGATCGCATGGGGCTCCCATCCGAATGGGAAGTTATGGCGACATTGAGCAACCGTAGCAGTCGGTAAGGTAATGTTCAATGCCTTTGATTTGTCAAAGTTTATTCGGAGGTTGGACAGCCGGTGGAACAGGGAGAAGTCCGCTAACAGATTAGGGATAGTGGTGAGGGGGTCAGTTAGAAAGAGCAGTATGTCGTCCGCATAGGTGGCTACTTTATATTGTGTTCTATTGATATCAATCCCTTTAATGGTGGGGTTGTCTCTCAATTTACGGAGCATGGGTTCCATGGACAGAATGAATATTAAGGGGGATAGGGGGCATCCCTGACGGGTCCCATTGGACACGGAGAAGGACATTCATACATCCCTATATGAGTGCCGCTCTCTGCAGCAGAAAGTCTGCCTACTGGCGACTCTGGAATATTGAGGTACTGTAGGCCCTCTTATCAGATGACTGGTTAGAAGAAACATCTGGGGGATTCAGATAGGAGGAGGGAGGAGTGCTTCTGTGGGGGTTTGTTAAAATGGAGTTGAGCTTTAATACTGGACATTTTTAGGTATGCACACCAGGGGCAGTTGATCCTGGGAATATCAGATTGACTCCTGGGGAATCAGGAAGGAATTTTTCCCCCTGCTGGACCAAATTGGATCATGCTTTATTGTTTTGTTTTGTGTCTTCCTCTGGATCAGCTTGGGGTATGGGATTGTGTATGTGGAGGTTTTCTATTTGTGTGTGTGCTTTTTTTTTTCTCTTGGTTGAACTGGATGGACTTGTGTCTTTTTTCAACCTGACCAACTATGTAACTAGACCTATTAAACATTTGTTATTTTACTGTGACACCATTCTCCCATTACTTTAGAGAACATCTAATGTAAAACCTTGTGGAAAAGCAGGGTGAGTTTGATTATGAACTTCACCAACTGATTTGATTATTTTATGTGTTGTATATTGTGTCTATAGTTATAATGCTTAGACTTTGTATGAAAACTATTTTCCCTTTTTATACTGTATATCTTAGATTTCTTAAAAATGTTTAATAGGAATAGAATTCTTATATCACAATAGCATCTCTGATTATGAAATATCCAAGATTTCAAAGGTTAAAGTAACAAAGAAAAAGGCATACTGATATCTGAAGAATAAAATACTTTTTAATGTATCTGGAAAAAGCCAATAATCCCCAAAAAGAGTGTTTCTAAGCTTGATCTCAGTCAAATATTTATATCATGTAATTCAATGCACGATCTGTCAGGTTATGTTTTACTGTGCTGCATAATTTAACAGTGTTATGTCACAGAGGAAAATAATATCTGTCAACTTCATGCTTTTAGTAGATAGTTATACAAGTCTAAAGCTGTATAAAGAAACCAATAAAAAAACCACTGACATTTGTGAACAAAAAGTTGAAAAATCAACCAGCTCTGACTTTATTCTTATTAAAAAACATGACAATGTAGACAGGAGTTATTAATTAGTCCGTGGCAATTTCAATTGCTTATTATTTTTTACATTTTATAAACAATAGGCTAATATGCTTTGTTGAGATAAAGCCTAACACCAGGCATGATAATGTCAATAGTTTTCGAACCATTATTATGTCTTTACCACAGCTGTGAAGTAAGTTTATTGTAGAGTTGTGGTGTAAAAAAAATCTGTTTAGGTTTCTCACATAGTACAGCTCCCAATATACCTTAATCTGCTCTGGATATGAGCACTGCAGGTCCCATACATACCAGTGCTGGTGTCAAGTCCTTGCCCCCTCTTTCCAAGAGGCCCAAAATCATAGCTTGGCTACTTACAAAAAGCAGCCTGCAGTTATACATTTTGTGGATAACAAAGCTATAATTATGTCTTGGATATAAAGAGCTTAGAACCGACCTCCCCACTCCCCTTCCCATCCTTTTACACTGCATTACAGCCACATGGGGAGAATTATGTTGCTGATGTGGACATCTAAGGAATGAGAAGAGTGTAGAGAGGGAGACATGAAAAAAGGAAAAATGCTAGAAGAACCCTTAACTGTTGAGGAATTCTACCCTATATTCCCCAGATAATATACAGTGAGCAGGTGGACTTCATCCCACAACAAGAGGTCAGGGACAACACCACAAGGGTCACTGACCCTGACCATCCACTCAGTCACAGACAAATGCTTCTATCATTATATTTATCACATACATACATATCAAATACATACATAATATTACCCCCCCCCCCCCTCTTTTTTTTTCTTTTTTTTTGTGTGGTTTTTGGCACATCACCAAGGGAATATAAAGTTGGTCGAGAGTTGCGACTCTCACCCCTTCATAATTAAAAGGTGTTTTTATTTTATTTTTATTTTTTTTCTCTCTCTTCCCTCCTTCCTCGGAAGGGGAAGTCACAATCACATACACAAGGTGGAAGACACATTATACTAGTTTACACAAACTTAATAGGGGATTAATGGTATTATGAGAGGGAATAAACTGGGGGGAGTTGGGGGTTAATCAATTAATTTAACTATACTCTGTTAAACAATATAGAGATTTATTTAATTTTAAAATGAATTACAACAAATCTGAAGCACTCACAATCAATATCCCGCTAGACAGTGTAGCAAGACTATAATATGCACCCATTCTATTGGTCCCAATCTAGTGTTAAATACCTAGGAACCAGAATCACACCAGATCCCTCAAAACTTTTGGCAGCCAAATTTATCTTCTGTTGACCAAGATAAGCTTGGCTCTCCACCAGTGGCAAGAGTTGCCCTGGCCTGGTTTGAGAGATGTAATGCCTTTAAAATGACTACCATACCCCAAATCCTATAACTAATTCAAACACTACCCATATAAGTGCCTCAGTCATACTTTGCCCATATAAGCTTACTTTTATCTACATTTTTTCTGGAATAACAAAACACCAAGAGCAATACTACAAAGCGCTCCATCTATCTCAGGTAGCGACCTTGTGTACTCTGCCAGCAAGCAATAGGTATAGGGGGAACAAAGAACAATAAAAGGGGGAAAAAGAGGCAACAAACCTCTGGACTTTTAAGGTGTTGGGTAAGGCAAATAGACAATTAACAAAATAGATAAAATGCAATATTTATTACAAAGATAAAAAACATGAGAACAATATTTCATCCACATCACAAATTGTTTGCTCTATAGAAGGGCATACAAACTGACACTACCACTCAACATGTTTCCCTTTACAAAGCTCCATCAGGAGATTCCGGTGTGGCATATTATATGCTAAAGACAACAAAAAGATAGGAATAAATACTCATGTCGATTTGTTTCAAGACAACAAAACAATCAATATCAATTATGTGGGCTTATAGTGAATTTGCATGTATTCAAAATTTAGAAGGTAGGATCAATAACATTAAAGGACATTTAAAGTGTAGAGAAATAGAAGAATGAACCTTACATAGAACAGCTTTAAATCAATAAACAATTTAGAATTTTAGATAAAAAATATATCCCCCACATGTGCACGAGACGTCCCGCCTAAGAAATTTCCTCCGGTGTTGGCAGAGGGAAAAAGAACTAATGCAAACGTTTCAATAGGGAAACAAAAATATATAAGTCTAATGGGCATCAATTTAAAGAGTAGAGGTAAAAAGCCCCATTCAACAATAATTCAAAGAAGAATTGTGATGATTAAATTACCTTGATTACATTGAAAGTGGTTGAATCAATTTATAGATTAATCTGGCTGGTCTAAGTTACTGTCCAGCATGGTGTCAAGAATCCAGGAGGAGTTAACGTTAAGCTGGAATGCAGTTTAATGCATGCACAGCGAAAGAGACTCCAAACAAGGTATGTATTAGTTCAGAAACGAATGCTTCCACAAAAGATCTGAAAAATATTTTAAAAACACCCATGATAAAGTATACCGCACCATCGGTGTGCAAGAGCCACAACAAAATCTGTCATATGAAATGTGAAAAGGATATAGTATCCATAAAAGGCTAGATGAGCTTACCAGTATAAGGAGAACGGGAGAACATAGAGAGAAGTGGGAGAGATGTTCTCTCCCTCTCACTGGCCGCCTCTGACAGAAGGCAGTAGTGTATGCCGCATTCATAGATTCCCTTCGACCCGGCGGCGTCTGCATTTGCAATTCCATGATCTTCTATCCCCACTCAGAAACTATAGAACTCTAAAATCGCAGTTAGTCATCAAACTTTCCACTTACAGTCTATCTTTTCCTACCTTTCCCTTCTAAGTCTATTATTAGGAAATAATTTTTTTCCTTGGCACAGAAAATAAACACCTCCAACATCTCCTGACAACAGGTAAGTTCCACCATCTACTCTTCATTTTATGTCCCTAAATGGGTTGTCTCATGAGGGGATATAAAATCTACCTACCCCTCCTTAGGATACCTGGGCATCCTGCCAGGTCAGACATTTCTTAATGTCAATACCAGACACAACCTCCTTACTAGACTTCTATCTCCTTTTGAGACACTATGTGGGGATGGAACTTATACACCCCATTTTCTATCACTTCTTTATACGGTTATCTATGTACCACCTAAAGGCTTCACTCCTCCCTCCATCTTTAAATGGGGATCTGAACTTCAAGTGACCCTCAATATTGCACAAATCACTAGAGCCATTACTCTATCAAATAAGCCCTCAATTGCCAATCATTATCAGAAACAAGTGTACAGATTACTCTCATGAAGGTATTGGGTTCCAGTGCGTCCCCATAAAATATACCCGCAGGTCCCAAATGTTTGCCAAACCAATGACCCTCCTACATATCTTCTGGCATTATCCTCTACTATGCTTTTCGTCTGAAGTTCAAAAGTTACATCTGTAGATCTTGGGACAGATCCCATCAATTATCCATTACATGAGACTCTATAAGACCTCACTGACTATACACTTGCTAAACGTAGTTAGTGACTGTATTACTAATAATTTAAAACAAACCACCCCTCCTCTATTGGTATGTGCTTTTCTAAAAAAAAAATTAAAACGGACCTTCCTGAAAAGCCTGCTGAACCACCCCGGCACACGTTGCTATGGTCCTCACGGGACACCGGGGGAAATCCAAGCCGAAACCCATAAAAGAAGCGCTGGCCCGCGCTTCCTCCAAGATGGCGGCGAAGGCCCTCGCTAAGCAATGTCTCCTCTCCACCCGGAGCCTCCAGACACTGACGAGGAAGACGACACAGACTCAAACCTCGGGGGCTCTCCAACTATACCCGCATCAATGTCTCTCACGGGAGATAAGGGAGATAAGCCAACTCACGGCAGACCTTGAAACCAGGGTAGATTTTGCACTAAGGGATGAAAACATCTACGTTTACGCGGCATTCCCGAGGTAATAGAGATCGGGTCCACAGGGCCCTCACACGCCGCCAAACTGATGGCCCCCCCCGGGCAGCATCAAAGAACAGCTACTTACAGCTGCCCGCAAAAAAAGATGAGCTTATATTCCAAACTCACCCATACCAACTATTTTCAGACTTGGCCCCCCTTACTATAGCCAAAAGGCGAGCGATGAAGCCCAATTGCAAATATTGATCCAGCCCAAATAAAGTACACACTTTATTTTGTTTAGTTAGTACATATACCTTCAATTGATTTCGTACCAATTGCTTGATGTTTATGTCTGATATTCAGTTCCCCCCCCTCCCTTTTCATTTTTTTTTTTTTTTTTTTGCCGCCCTCATCCTTACCCCCCCCCCCCACCCCCCCCCCCCCCCATTCAGTATGAACACCGCTCTGCCTCATGCCTCTGGCCAGACTGAGCTCCAGGCCAGACGCATGACGCTCATGGCGCTAGTAGCCTCATCATCGGTTCTATCTATATGACCACCCTCTATGACGGTTATACATTGTATTGCTTTCTACCAGCTCTCTCTTAACCAACCCGGCCCTTCCCTCCCTCTCCTCCCCACCCCCCCCCCCCTCCTCTCTCTCCCCCCCCTCCCTCCCTCCCTCCTCCCTCCTCCTCCCTCAAACTCCTCCCCCCCTCTTTTCCTCCTTTCAACCCCCCCCCTACCCCCACTCACCCACACCCCGCTGGGTCATACGTTTTTTTTTGATAGCCAATATTAAAATCCAGTACACTCTGAAGCACTTAAACGAAACCGTTACTCCTACCATTTACTCTCCCTCCTCCCCTTTCCCCCTCTCTCCCCCATCCCACGCTCTCCTCCCACCACCTTCCCCCCCCCCACGAACTGAAATTAACTGATCTATTTCTCTACCCTCTCACCATGTGAGCCTTAAACACTCATTCTACCTTAGCTACGCTACACCCCTGTGCAGCGGGGAGCAGTCACTGCCCCCCCTATAACTTAGTACTCTCACTCTCCGGCCGGATTTTTAGCCGCAGAGTCAGAGTGCCCCTTTGTCGGGCCTATTCCAGCCCCACAATTTCAATACCGCATTCAATGTTTAGCCCTACGACCAGTAAACACTCTCCCTTGCCCTCTCTCCTCTTTCTTCTCCCCTTCCTCCTACTCTTCCTCATTTCCTTCTCCTCTCTTAGCCTTGACCAGGAGGCTCGCCGGACCCACACATATGACTATGTTAACCCCCCCCATCCACCCAAATGGCCCCCTAAACATACTATCCTTAAATGTTAAGGGGTTGAACTCCCCGAATAAAAGGGTTAAAGCGTTTCAGAACTTCGCCTCATTAAAAGCAGATATTGTCGCCCTGCAGGAAACTCACTTTTCAATCCGCACCACCCCAAAATTCTTTAGCTCCCGCTACCCCAAAGTATACACAGCTTCAGCAGACACTAAACACAGAGGGGTCCTCCTCGCCTTCCATCACTCCATCCCTTTCACCCCTACACTAGAGATAAAAGACCCGAATGGTCGCTATATAATACTAGTCGGACTTCTGCAAGAAGTGGAAACGACTTTTGTCTCATATTACGCCCCAAACGTCAACCCGATGCCCTTCTTCTCTCATCTCCTAAAAGTCACCAAGGATCATTGTAAAGGAACGCTCTTTATGTGTGGTGACTCTAACTTGGTTCTACATTCCCACCTTGATAAGTCCCCTTACACCCCCGAACAATTCTCTCTCTCCAGGCAGTTCCGAGCCTTGATGCAACGAGAGGCCTTGCTTGACACATGGCGGGAATGTAACCCCCTTAAAAAGAATTACACCTTCTATTCCCATCCCCACAAATCCTTCACCCAATCTCCTGGTCGGACCACTGCGCAGTAGTCACCACTATCTCTTCCCTGATCCCCCGAAGTAGCGGTAGATCCTGGAGTCTGAACGAATCACATCTTACAAACCAATCCTACTGCATAGACATACAGGTGGCCCTTAAGGACTATCTAGATCACAATGCTACACCCGATATCTCCCCGATCTTACTGTGGGAAGCACATAAGCCACACAGATCAACCCCCTATTCCTACAATTCCAACAATCCCCTACAGAGCCCACTTATTTCCCAGAGTCTGCGGATAAACTTACAGGTAACATAATACTATTCCCTACCTGCAGACCCGTTTGCATCTCCCCCCGAGGGAGTGTTTTCGTTTACCTCCAAATTTCTCACTTTATTCGGACCACTATAGGTCCGAACATCACCGGCACGAGCCTTACAACGTTCGAGAGTATATGCGACTCGGACCCGCACGCCCCAGGCATTATCTCCCAGCTCTACGCCCACCTTACCTCCCCACCGGCCTCCCCACACCCCTCCCTCGCCCTCCTGAATCTTCCCTCAATGGACTTACCTAAGGCGCAACTCCGTCTCCTGCTCCAACTCTTCACAGCAGCCAAATTGACACCATGGCAGTACAGGCTTGATATACCTGTCTGACCTAGCAGGCAACCATTACTTTGTATGTTTCTTTGACACCAATGATATACCTGTCTGACCTAGCAGGCAACCACTGATTACTGGAAGAGAACCATTAATGACTCAGACATCAGTACTCAGATGTATACTAGTTTATACAAAATGCATAATACTGCATCTGTACCACCATGAATGTAAAGCTTTCATGTATATGAAGTTTGGGCAGATACCTGCTGTAGAACAACTGTTATATATTGTGTTTCAGAAATGTTCGAAATAAAGCATTTAAAAAAAAAAAAAATTGGGTAGCAGTACATGAGAGCGGGAGAGGGATGGAGAAGTGGAGAGAAGGCAAGAACAGTAGAGAAGGACCAGGACATTAGACATTACGCATCTTGCCAGACTCAGGGGGTGGTATACCTCATGCAGTGTCAGTGTGGTGCCTTTTATGTCGGTAAGACAAGACAAAAATTCAGCAAAAGGGTAGAGAAACACATGTATGATATGAAAATTTGTCATTTATATTTGCCCTTGGGACGCCATGTGGCAAAAAAACATAATTACAGACTTCTGAAAGTAAATTTTACCGTCTTAGACAGATTACACATTCCAATCAGGGGGGGAGATTGGAACAAGGTGCTACTCCAGTGGGAGATGCGCTGGATTAGGACCTTGAGGGCAACCACCCCTTCAGGCCTCAATGAGGTTGAAAGTTTTAGGCCGTTTTTGGACGGCTATAGTTCGGGTAAAACGGACTAATTAATTCATGGGTCTACTGGTCTTTTTTGAATCTCTTTTTCCCACCCCTTTCTGTCTCTAGGTTTCTAAGGGTTGGTGTATTTCAGGGAGGTATCTCCTTCTTAGTGGTGTATTTGGAAAGGTGAATTATTCATTGGGGGTTTGTATATAGTTTTGTATATTATATATATAATTATTTTTTATTATGTCATTGTAAATGGCTTTGCTTCCCCGGGACTCACTTATTGATGGATTTGAGATGGTCCATTTCTCTCTCCCTGCTTTTTGGCAGGGGTAGGGGGTGCCTTTGACTCCTTAGGGGTTAATATATCCACCCAGGGGTCTGGAATTTATTTCCGACCCTTATGGGTGGTATTGATGCCAGTGGTTTTAGTCCTTTGTTGTTTTTTTTGGGGGGGGGGGCTTTCCCACAGACCAGGCCCGGGCCTAATTCAGGCTTGGGGGCCCTGGTCTGGGGTTAGTTTAGTGCCTCCCATTAACAATAGGCTCCCTCCTCCATCCATTCTATGCCCCTGGTCGATCCCATGTAGTCTATGGGTGAGACCCCTGGACCCGGTCCATTGGGGGGTATTTAGGATTTTCCATCTCCCCTGGCGTCCATTTCATTGCAGCATTTGGTCCCCCTTCATCGGCCCCCTTGGCATTTGGCTTTTGGGATTCTACAGATTTCCCTCTTGCCATGTCCTGGTTGGGGCCGGGGGTTCCATCTTTGGGGTCTGACCTTTCCCGGGCAGTCCACCTGCTTTGCACCGGGATCCACCTGCTTTTCACTTGCTCTGGTGGGTTGGGCTCAATCACATGTCCCCGACCCCCCAGGGAGGAGTGTAGGGCTGGTGTCTTGGCCGTTTTTTGTGCCATTTACGCTGACACCCTTGGATCTGTCGCGCATGCGCGCTATGCGTTTATGTGCTTGATATGCTCACGCCCCGGTTATCCATCGCGCATGTGCGATGACGTGGCTGGCCACATCGCGCATGCGCATTGGGCGATGCGCGATGGCGCTCTTCTGGGTTCCCGCGTGGACGCACCTACGGCGTCTTTGCTGCATGATGGCCCTCGTGATTCATCCAGGACATGACGCAGCCCAATGGGCGGGAGACTTTCCGTTGACGTCGGACGCTATTTGTGTCAATGGATAACACTCCCAAGGGGCGAGACGGGTCCAAGCACACCTACATAAGGATGCCTAAGACGGCATATGGCGTCATTCCCCTCCACAGCACGGTGCTGTAGGAGCTGCTCTCCACCTTCTGGACGGGTTCATTTTGGAGCTCTCTATTTGGGATTTTTTTCTCCAACTGGGATTCTTTCAATAGAACTATTTGGGTGAGTTTCAATTAGTCTGGTGGTTGGGTGGGGACTCCTACTCTGCCTATCTAATTTTATATCCAGGCTTTCTTTTATGACTCCCCTTTTTGTGTTTTTTTTCCAGTGGTGGTTATCTATGGTTTTCTACGACATTTGGTTTTTAGAGATATCTTTTCTACGCCGTCTTGTAGGGAGTTCGGGAATGTTGCTTTTCCCTTTGCTGTTTTGGACATCCATCTGGGTTCTTTCCTGAAAGTGAATGGGAAGCAATGCCATATATATGATGTTCTGTATGATGATGTAAGTGTGTTATGTATATGGCACCTGTATCAATTTATTGTCAATTGTAAAAATTCCACTCTATGTTGAGTCTGGCATTTAAATTTATATATGATAACTGTGTAATCAGTATGTTTTTGATATCCTGTAGATGGTGATTATAATTCCCTGAGGAAGATAGGCATATTACTAGCCGTTTGGAAACGCGTCTGAATTTTCACCTACCTCCATGCATATCATCTTGAAACATCGGTTTTGTTTTTAATTTATATATGTATTTTCAAATATTCTATGTTTTTTGTATAATAAATTAATAAAAATGTATATAATTTTTATGTATATTTTTTCTATTATGGTTGCCTTTAAAGTCCCAGTTCTAGAGGTTCACTACTTAAAATCAGAAAGGCTGAAGGCTAAATCTTGATAAAGGAAAGAAGGAAGGGTAATGGGTATTTGAGTGGCAATGCTGGGTCTATAAATAAAGTGGAGCCAATGTGTAACTTCAGCACTCCCAAGAAGTAAGTAAGTCATTTTATAGAAACATTGTGGTGAGACACCACTGTGGTGTGAAATTGTGGTAGAGATGGAGTTTGGGAGATGATATATGATCTGCTGGTCAGTAATCAGCACTGAGGCATTAACTTGTCTGGATATACATCCACCACCCATTTCTCCAAACTTTGCTCATTCAAGAGCTATGGCTGCATAAAAAAACTTTCATATCTGACTGTGCTGTAAATGAGCTGTGATTCCATATGCTGATCCCTACGCCACTACTCAGTGCAATGTGGAATCAATCATCTAACATAATTTGTTAGATGTGAAGAGGCTATTGCTCTGCAAGCAACCAAAGGTCAGAGGAAAGAGTGGTGGGACAAGTGAATATAAACGCTCTTTTTTTTGCAAGTTGCTCATTTTGAAATTTTCTGACCCAGGGACAGGATCGCTTTACCACAAAGATAAGATTTTTTTTTATTTTAGCCATTTAACTGTATTTTTTAAATATCTTTAAAAATAACTGGTACATTCATGAAATTTGAGCCTATTATATTAATAGTCAACCTATTGACTGTTTGATAATCATGTTTTAGGTGTTGCTTCTGCCCGAGTACCCAGACAGGGAGTAATCACACACACATACAGTCTTTAGTGAACTGAATTATTTTGTATTAATATGTACAGGTTGGCATCTTTCAAATATAAACAGTTCTGTGGGCAACAGTATAACTACTCCAGAAATTATAATATCTCAGTGTTATCTGACTTTTAGTTAGCACGACCAGGGGACAGGTTCTGCTGGAGGGGTAGCAGTATATGTTGACCCGGGCAGCACTGTTTCCACTCTATGAGGAGACCTCACAGTCCCATTGCGGGCACCACTCCACATTTCTACATAGACTGTCCCTACTCACTGAGAACTTTTCCCTACATGATTCTCTCTAGCCAGTGGGTACCTGTCCCTGACCTACCATTCGCTAGGGGCCCTTGTCACGATGGCTTTCTGAGATCTCAAGGCATTTCAGTGTCCAGTCAGACAACTGTCTTCCCTGAGAAGGGTGATGGGGTCTGTAAGGAATAATTCCCTTACCCAAACCCCTCCCCACCTGTAACAGCAGCCCAGTGCCACCCACAGTTTGGAGGAATGCCTGCACCTGCCTACATTTTGCTACACAATATATTTGTTTTATCCTACACTTTTTTAATATAGAGACATTTGTATACATTGCTGGCATTGCTACCTTTTTTCTGGATTTTTCTTTAGTGAAATTCTTTTGGAATTGGCACCCAAACAGTTATTAGTATAATTCTAGTATATCTTTAAATAATCTTTACTCATAGTTACATAGTAGGTGAGGTCCAAAAAACACACAAGTCCATCAAGTCCAACCTATGTGTGTGATTATATTTCAGTATTACATTGTATATCCCTGTATGTTGTGGTCGTTCAGGCGCTTATCTCATAGTTTCTTGAAAATATCGATGCTCCCCACTGAGGCGGTGGTCTCATATATAATAATGGTTGCATTAGAAGCATGTACACTGTCTGTTGAGGAGATAAGGTCAAAAAATTTATTATTATGGGTCTTCAATTTCCATCCATTTGATATTTATTTGACAATTATACAGAGAATGACCTTAAGAGAGTCTAGTGGTACTTTTATCTTTGGTAAATAATAGACTATTAACCTTAAAAGAGAAGTATGCTTTTTTTTTTTTTTTTTTTTTGAGATTCATAATTACCTATGTGAATGCAGCATCAGACCGATGCTGCAGCTGTCCCCCGCCATTTCTGCATTGAGAACCGAGCCACCGAATATTGCCGATGGCTTGGTTCTCACAGATCCCGAGAGAAAAGCTGCTCACTGTCAATCAGCGTCTCTCCTCTCTGTTTCTCTACGCTCACTGGATCGCTGAGCTGTGGAGGGGCGGGGAGCGGCCATCTCAGCGGCTCGCTAAGACTGCCATCAATCAAGGCATCTGGAAGATCCAGACTTGAGAAGTCGGGATGACGCGATGCCTCGACTGATGGCAGTGACGTCAGCGGAGAGCAGACTTTATACTGCTCTCCGCTGAAAACGAGTCACAGGAGTGCAAAACTAATTGCACTCCAGTGACCCAGAGGAGAAGCCCCACCTAAAACACTCAGGCAAGACTTCTCCTTTAAATCTGAACTCCATGCAGAATTGTAAAAGCATTTCTCTAAATGTGATGTCTTATCATGCATTATTCTGTACTCCTTTTTTTTATTTACTGCAACAACATTGCATATTTTCTATCCTATCCTTTAGTTTTCAGGGCCCAGCCTCCCTGATTTCCTATTCCTAAGATGGGTGGCTATGTCCTCTACTCCCATGGGGCCACTGGTTGTGTAAAGAGACAAAAATAACTACTACTTTTTATTGAGGCTGGCGAGGAGAAATATTGGGGTAGATTAAGGAGTTTCCTGAAGTTCAGCTTTAAAATGAAAAAATGTAGCTAACAATATTTTCCTTAAAGTATTTTTAAATCCTTACATATACCCAGTGAAGTAACTGACCTCAGATGATGCTCAAATTGTCCTACATAAGTTGTATCTGTTTATCTGCAGTCTTCTTTTCTCTCTATCCATTCAAAGTCCATTATTTATAAAGCTAGTTTGGGCTGTCGGAAAAGAGGGAGCGGAGAGCTGAAATGACACTCACATCTCAGTGAGAGCTGATTGGAGGGAAGGGACACCCCCTCTTCATACAGCTATAGCACATCCCCCATAGGAGCCGCTGGTGAATAAGGATCCCTCACCCTGCACAGCCAGGCACACCAAATTTTTCTTAGGATCACTTGAGTCAGGAAACAGTCCAGCAGCTTTGTTTTTTTGTTTTTATCTAGGGGTTAATAAACTTGGGTGGGCATAGGGGTATTATGGGATGCCCACTTGACTGGAACAAAGTCTCTTCAGGGACACTTCAACTATATACACTCTCTATATACACTCCTCCTCCTCCAGCACATCACTTGCTTGCAGAACAACTCAGACCCAGCTGGAACACTGGTGGATCTGGCAAGGCACTCTGGCAAGCCAGATCAAGCAAAGGCCCTTTTAAAGGTAGGGACCGTGTATATAAAAAGTCCCAGTGTCCAGTTAAATTCCTGTGGTTAATGATCCCACCTCTTCATGCACTGCCAGCCCACCTGGCTGCAGCTGCCCCTTTCACTAGCCCTCCTGGCTAGTTCCCACAGTCTTTCCAGACTGCCACACTCACCAACCATCAGGCTGTCTTCTCCCTGGAGATCTCCTGGGCATGCTATCTAGCTCCTGCTGTTCTCACTCTTGCTCCTGTGGCTATGGACAGGACTGCTCCGTGTGTTGTTAAAGAAACCCTCCAGCACCTGAGCCCCAGGTCCAAGGTCACCCCCCAAAGCTAGGGGGCTACCCTCAAGGGCCTCCAACAGCCTCCTCAGCACTCCATCTCCAACTTCCACCCAAACTCCACACACTGCCCCCTGCTGGCCTGACTGAGTATTTAGGAGGGGCCTAACACCTGTCAGCCCATTTTGCTGGGGATTGTCTGGGCCCTCCTTAATACTCAGAGAAAAAGAAACAACCCCCTGGAGAATGGGACTTTAAAGAGTGGCTGAAAACTCATAAGTATAAAAGCCAGAGCACATCGCTGGCAAAATGCAAACCCTCGTTTGCACTCCAAATCAGCCAGCCTACCAGGGGCAAAGGGCAAAAGAGGTTCTAATACATCACTGAACTCTTCACTTCTTCTTCACAGGTGAATACTACAACTAAGAAAAAAATCACCAAAAAAAAATGGAAGTCACCTAATCGAGATACCCAACTTAATAAAAAATGGATGGTGGAGGTTGCTTTTGCTTCTCAGCACAAAAATTCCTTAGATAGTAAGGTAACCCACTCACGTGGTGGCCCATCTGGGCAAGCTCTGTCTGATCTTTCTTCTCTAGGTGTTAGTGAGACCCCATCTGCTGATGAGGTAGGGGCCACATGCCCTAACCAATTAGATATCTCTTCATAGCTACACTCTCGGGAGGTTCCTGGCAATAGGCTAAATGTCATAAATTTTTCTGACTACTCTTTATCCACTGATGAAATTTCTGTACTGTCGAGGGGTTTAAGTTTCTGCCCAGAGTCCAATATGGCCAAATTTGAGATAGAAAAAGATTTACAATTATTTGCTAGAAAACTCTTACTCAAAAGTATGTATAATAAAACAGAACCTATCCCTAAAGTGATAACACAATATGAAGTAGATCTAAATACTCTCATTGAATTATCTGAAGATCAGGAGGGTTTGGATCTCATTGATAGAATTGATTTAGAAAGTCTACTAGCAGTAAACACTACAGTGGAGAAACCTAAAAATCTATCGACACTGAAAAGAAAGTCTGACAAATTTCCCCCAATAGGCTCCAATATCAATTTAAGTGCCTTTCTAACTATGACCACTAGGGAGATAAACAAAATCAACTTCCAACCAAAAGGTCCGGCCAATGTGTCAAAGGGAGAAGTTATTGCCTGGAACAATCTTACCAAATAAACACAGTTGACCATAAAATTAGCCAATAAGGGAGGGAATATTGTTTTGATGAATAACTGGCAGGAAAAAAGACATGTGTCTTGGGATTTTAAATAATCATACTTGGTATCAAAGAAATCCAAAGACACTTGATCGCTAGATTTGAAAAAAAAAATTACAGTCTTGTAGATAATGCCTACACAGAAAAAATAATTAATCAACAGATTTGGGATTTTGTTCGGACTCCATATCCAGTTATACCGACTTTTTATAGTCTACTGAAGGTCCATAAGAACAAAATACCTCCTCCTAGGACGTCCTATTGTATCAGGATGTGGATCAATTACAGAAAATCTGAGCAAGTTTATTGGTGAACAAATTCGCAAATATGTAAGTAGACTGCTGTCGGATTTTCGCAGTTGGGAATATGATTGGAATGGAGAAAATGGTATATCAACACAGGGGATGCTCCCGAAAGTTTGAGAAACTGTGGAGCTCGTGGCTGGATGTACCTGGATTGGTCCCGGTGGATCTAGTGATGGGAAGATTGCTAGGTATAAATGCTGGATAAGTGAACCTATATGGAATATTGGTCAACTAGCACACGGAGACTAGACTATAAGGTTGGAGTAGAGTGGGGTGTGTATCAGCTATGAAGGTATTGTAGCCATTCAGTAATGAAAATGTGCAAAACATGCAATGTAACTGTGAAATGTTGAAGCCTGGTTCTGTTTGTTTATGTTGAACTCAATAAACTTTTCTTTGGATTAAAAAAAAAAGTAGACTGCTGTCTTTCATCAAGGACACCATACACCTTCTACAGTTACTGGAGGGATGGGTTGTACTACCTGGTGCCCTGCTGGTGGCAGTTGATGTTGAAGCTCTGTATAGCTCCATCCCCCACCAGCAGGGCATCAAGGTGATCAGCAATACCATCTCCCAGTCAACTAATAATGATAATTTATTAATCAGTTCCTCCTTTCGGCTCTTGACTTTGTGTTGACACACAATGTGTTTTCATTTGATGGTTCCCACTACCTCCAGGTACATGGTGTAGCGATGGGGACTTGTTGTGCCCCATTCTATGCCAATTTGTGCCTGGGGGAGTGGGAACAACTTTTTCTTGCTGATGACACTATTTCCGATATGACCAAATATGTCATTAGCTGGCATTGTTATATAGATGACATTTTAATTGTCTGAGGGTTCATCAGAATCATTGACATCATTTATTGATGTCATGAACCATAACTCCTATAATTTAACTTTCACTATGACATATAGCACAGCTGCTGTCAACTTCCTTGATATCACAATTTCAAAGGAACCAAATGGCACATTGACTAGTTCACTGTACAGGAAAGACACAGCCTGTAATACCATCTTACACGCTGATAGTGCCCATCCCATGTCCCTAATCCGATCTATCCCTTTTAGCCAATACTTGCGATTATGACGCAATTGCACGGAAGACTCAGTATTCCAAGGAGAAGCTAAAAATTTAAGAGACAGACTACTCCTTAGGGGCTACTCCCTTACCTGCTTGAAGAAGGCCTTTAAAAGGGCACCTCAAAAATCTAGACAAAGCCTACTATTTAATAAATCTGCCAGTAAGTAAGGTAAAACCAATACTTTAAGAATTATCACTCGCTTCACTAAACAAAATCAGCAAATTAATAAAATTAATAAAATGATTTCTAAATATTGGCACCTTTTGTACATTTGTTCCACCAAAACCTTCTATTTCCTGTCGTAGGACAAGATCCTTGAAGGATATTGTGACTCAGAGTGAGTTCACCGGCAAATTTCTTGCTGATCCGTGCAGACGACCGGGCACATTTCACTGTGGTGGATGCAGTCTGTGTCAGTTTATGCATACTGGAGACAATATCATACTACCTAATTGTAAGATGTTCAGACCAATCCATTATGCTAATTGTAAGACTGTGGGCGTTGTCTATATGCTCGCGTGCCAATGTGGCTCATTTTATGTGGGCAAGACAAAGCAACAGTTCTACAAGAGAGCATCTAGACACATTGCTACAATGAAAAAATTGTGCCTGGAATTACCCCTAGGTCGACATGTTAGGGATGTCTATGGTAGTAGGATTCCAAAAATGAAATTTCTTGTCCTGGATAGAATACATCCCAATCCACGTGGGGGCAATTGGAACAGGGTTCTATTACAATGCGAATCGCGTTGGATACAGAACCTGAATGCAACCATGGCTCAAGGGCTCAATGACATAATCAGTTTTTAACTTTTTCTAGAGGGTTTCTCTTCAGGAGGATGTAAGGAATAATGGTGCAGAACTCTGCTAGGTTCTTTAATTGAAGATCATTATATTATAACAGTTTTTTTTCTTACATATACAATTCTATAGTTGGCCCTTTCTGGATGTTTTTTGCATTCCTGGTGTCTATATAGATATATAGTTGTGTACGCAACGGTCTTATGCGCCATGTCTTTTTAGCTTTTTATGACCATCGTTTACTATCTTTCTATGGATCTGTCTGATTTCACACATTATGCACTTATTTATTGTTTTGTGGAGTTTTCTTCCCTGCGTCTCTGGTTCTTTGTGCCACCCGGCGCAAGGGGGGGCACTCTCCGATATTCTCTTATGAGCATTGGAGGCGCCCGCCCCTCTCTCACCGCTTGGCGATGATCCTGCATCCGCGTTCATTCAGCGCAGAGTTCCGTTCCTTCTGGGGCTGGGCTCTGCATTCCTTGAACTGGGGATCTTGCTTACTTCCGGTCTTTATTGCGCATGCTCGGCCTCCTTTTTTTCAATCTAGGTGCCGCGATGCTATTTTGCATCGCGTACGTAGCTACGTCACATCAGACCCGACCATCAATATTATGGTCGCAGTGATGTTATTACGCTAACCGGTCATTGCGCATGTGCGATCGCCTTCCCTGTACTATATCTGAGCCGTTGGCAGACTACACAGCTAGCTGCCACGGCTCCAGTCCCATCAGACACGTGCGTTACTTCGACCATCTGCACAATCGGGTACTCATTTTTTCATTACATACCGTTAAACTTTATTTCCTTTTTTTGAATATGCCCTTCACTCATTGGGTCTTTAGCGGTTATATACCGCTTTATCTGTTATTTGCACAGGAATACTTCCTGGATTGGTGGATCAAACGTACCCTCCTGTCTCATGCAAACAGATCGCTTGGGCACTAGTTAATATTTCTGGTCACCTTAACACTTTCAAGGTATGCCCCTGCTTGTGCGCTATTAACCTGTTCACATATACTGATTGCTAACGCTTTTATGCTGGTGTATAGGTATATGCATATACATCTTATGTGCACATGAATAATGTTTTTAATTATACCATTTAAATCACCTTTTTGGAGGGTCTCCTGGCTGTTTTTTGCGGGATCCTCGCTGGCAACACCCGGGGACGAGGGTTGAAAGTCCCTTTATTTAACATCCAATCAGCTGTCCAGCTATTTACTTAGTGATCATGTGGGATATCAAATGGATTTCATGCGATGTAAGATACCTTGTCTATATGCATGATTCCTATTTTGCTGTTATGTTTTTTCACTGGAAACCAATATAATTGTTGTATTAATAATTGATACATATGCTTTTACAGACTTCTGACTCTCTATGCTTGAATTGAACCCATGAGGAAGGGCATTAAGCCGGAAACGTTGGGTCAAGTTTAAAAAGAGTTGTTGCTTATGTATCTACATCCATCTATGACTACATGGATTTGTATATATTCCAAATGATCATTGCTATTTTTTAAAATATCAAATTGTTTGTATAATAATAAAGACATTTATATTTTTATATTTATGAGTTTTCAGCCACTCTTTAAAGTCCCATTCTCCAGGGGGATGTCTCTTTTTCTCTGTTTATCCGGGATGTGGTGACTGTAACTCATTATTTTTCTGTGAATGTGGGATCTTTTTTTCTCCTTAATACTCCAGGCAGCTCATCCTAACCTCCATCCCATTCTTCTGGAAACGTCTCCAAGGCTCCAGCAAGTAGGGGGAGGTACCAGAGATGCTGCCTGATGAGTCATCCATTCTCCCTGGATCACTCACCATGACCCAGATTCAAAACTCAGACTTGGCTGCCAGCCAAGCCTAACAATTTACCTACACTAACAAAAATAATTTTTCATTTCTAGCACGCTGCACTAGAGGGTGCAACACAGCACACAGGAACAGAGCTGAAGTTGTCAATCACAGGCTGTGCTGGAGATCCCTCCCCTGTCACCTTTTTTTCTTTTGGTGTCAGGAAAACTTGTCAGAAGTGATTCATGCAGATAGCAGAGGAACAGGGCAGCAGACAGAAATTACACTCATTGTTCTAAATTGAGACAAGTACACACTATAGCAGGACATGCTTTGTTCATATTTTATGATTGAGGTTTGCAACCACTGTAAGGACAAGTTCCCTGCAGCAAGGATACTCTATAAACAGCACTATTTTCTGATGGAAACAGTGGGTACCTTCACAGTACTTATTTCATTTCCAAAGATATGTAAACATTCCAATACAAGGCTGAGACATTAACAACTGACATTTTCCAAGACAAGTTGGAAAACAAAGTCATAAACAGTATATTTCTGGGGGGCACTTGATTTATAAATTGCTCAATAACACTTGCACAACATCAAGAAACAAGTCCTTTGCTACAAAAGCAGAGATTTTAAACTGCAGTTTTTCACTGTTGACTACTCTGACCCTAAAACAGAAAGGTAATTTCTATATTGTTTAATCTGCTGTAAAAACATAGTATAGATTTGTTTTAATTAACAAAGGTTTAAGCAACAATCTACAGTAACTTAGCTGAGTGCTGATTCGGCATGATAGATAATGGGGATATTGATTCTTTCCCAGTGAAACAGTTTAACTGTCACAATTAGCTTGCTACAGGGATTCTGCAGTCTTTTAAAAGTAGTTTTAGCTATACACATGGATGTTATCATTGCAATGGAAACATTTCTATCAATACATGTTAATGAAGATGTGTTTCTTTGTATAATTTATAATGTGTGACTATATCATTCTGCACAAATCAATAAAAACACTGATGTCCTTTTTTCAAAAAAATAGTTCATATTGGTAAGAATTCTTTAAGTGAATCACAATTTAAAAAAAAAAAACTAAAGAAAAAAATGCATTTGAAAAAGGAAAAGTTGTCACTTCCTGTAGGTGAGGGTGACACCACTAAGCCTGGGAAAACCAAGGATCCCAAATCTTTTCCCTTGTGCACTATGCAGAATTTACACCTCATGAAATTTAGGATCTCTGGCTGTCCCAGGATACCGTGAAAAGGCCCACTGATGTCATCCTCACATACGTTTTTTTTATTTATTTTTCCTTTTTCCTTAACTCTTTAGCTTTTGTATTGGGGCTACAGAATAAGTGGACCTTGCATTTCAATGAAAGTATGCTTTTATTGCAGTAACCCTTAGCAAATTAGAATGAAAGTGGTTCTAAAGCCTTAAGTTTTTTTACCTTAATGCATTCTATGCGACCCGGGGGCCATATGTGGCCCTTTGCTTGTTTTTATGTAGCCCTTGGGGTGCTATTTTATTAACAACAATGAAAGTCAACATTCCTAGCAGTTATATAAAACGATGGAGCATAGTTCCTCCCAAGGACACCAACAATGGGGCCCATTGACGCCAATGATGGGGCACAATTCCTCCCAATAACACCAATTATGGGGCCCAATGACGCCAATGATGGGGCCCAATTCCTCCCAATAACACCGATGATGGGGCCCAATGACACCAATGATGGGGCGATAAAATTGGCCAAATATGTGTATGTGTTTGTAAGCGTGTCAGGACCCCACAGGGCAAGGACCGCACTATACCACAGATGGACACCAGTGGCAAAAAGCGCCCTGAGGCGATTCAGTTCGCATAGGTTGCGCAATACAAGTCATTCATTCATTCATTCAATTCCTCCCAATAACATCAATGATGGGGGATTGTTTATCCCCACTGATGCTGGACATTTTGTATTCCCAATGGCCACAGTCTGGCCCCCTGAAGTCTGGAGGATGGTAAATTGGCCCTTTTGTTAAGAAAGTTTGGAGACCCCTACATTAAGGTAAAAAAAAGTTCTTTGTCACAGACTCGTCTCCTTACCTCTCTTATACTTAACAAAACCCCATCACGATCCAACGCCGTGCATGAGAGCTGCGACTCTCCTGGCTTTGTCCCTCCTCCCTGGCAGATCGATAGCAGTAGGAGCCATTGGCTCCCACTCCTGTCAATCAACTCCAGTGATAAGGGAGTGTGGGGTGGGGCCAAGTCTCACTGCCTGAGTCAATAAATGCAGCAACGGGGCTCGGAAGTGTGTCGCATGAGTGCCCCCATGGGAATCGGTTTCCTATTGGGGGGCACCAGCAAGAGAAGAGGAGCCAGGAGAGATGGAAGAGGAGGATTGGAGCCATTCTGGGCAATTCTATTGCACAGAGCAGGTAAGTAGGACATGTTTGTTATTTAGAAAAAATAAAAGTTTCCTTTACAACCACTTTACCTATTGTACTTGGCTGACTTAAGCAAAGTTAATTAATTGGTTGCTTTGCCTTTAACTGCTTGCCATCCGGGGGGGGGGGGGGGGGATTTTGACATTTTCCACATACATGTTAAAGGATAAGTTATATTTTTTCAAAAATCTAAAGGGTATCATCCCTGTCGATACTGTAATGTTTGTATTGTTAATAAGAACAAAAGTAGAAAGATCTGCCAATTTAAATCACATGCTACAGGCAAGTTGTTCGATATTAACACCTTTATTACTTGCACTTCATTGAATGTGGTATATCTGCTAATCTGCCCTTGTGGCCTACAGTATGTAGGCCGCACGACACGAGCAAGGCATGTCAGGGTGAGCGAACACATTGCAAACATTAGGAAAGGATTTCCCAAGCATACTGTGTCGAGACACTACCTTGAGTTTCATGATAAAAATCCCAATGGGACCACCTTTATAGCCATTGACAGATTCAACCCACATTGGCGGGGTAGCATGTCTAAACGAGAGATATCCAAACCTGAGACTCGGTGGATCTATGACTTAAAGTGTTATACTCCTTTTGGCATGAACGTCGATTGGGACGTAAATTGTTTTATAAATAATAGTTAATTATACAGATTTTTTTTATATATATTTTTAAAATACAACTATTTTTATCAATTCCAGCGGCCATTGTGGGCAGTGTCCGCTGGGTATACCCTTATATTTAAGATACTGGTATAATGTATTTTTCCTTACCAAACAGAGAGCCTCCTTTTCATTTTCCTTTCTGTTTTTGTAAAACTTTAATACGTGCATATTTTACAATTTTATTGCAACATTGTAACATTATTGTAATATTTTTTTAAAAGTGACATTGCACATCCGTATGGTATTTACTGTACTTATGTTTTTGCATTTTAGTATGTATAGCCTTGGGTTAAGGTTTATATTTGATATTTTTTTCTTAGGGTTTGCCATCTAGCTACCTATAGATAATGCATATGTTATTGAATAAGGTGTAAACCTGGCTCCATCAATGGGGGCTTGTTCTTTAACGTATACGCATTTTAAATTTCTTTGCCTTATTTGTCATTTGCAATTCTCAATTTTTTAAGTTTTTTCCGTTTTGATTTTGTCTTGGGTCCCCACTGTGTTCTTACTTCAAGGTCCGTGTTATGTGTCCTGCTGGTTATAAACACCTTTGGCTACTTCCGGGCACTGGAACGCACACACCGCAGAAACGCATATGTCATTTCCGGCCGCAGTTGCCGGATGTGATGTTTCCGCGTCCTTTGTTATCCAGCGGTGTTGCTGTGGAGCGAGGCTCTTATTGCGCATGCGCTGGCGCAATGGCGTCCGCCGGAACTTACATTGTGTGCGCCTTGGCTTCGGCGCGCACAGCGGTGGAACGCATGCCGCTTTGTGCATGCGCGGATTGATGTAGTCTGCAGTACGCATGCGTGGGCGGCTGCAGGCCGCACGGCGCATGCGCGGGCGGCTGCAGGCCGCACGGCGCATGCGCGGACGAACGTCTTCGGCTTATTTGTTTGTATACAGTTTTTTCCCCTTTTTTTCACCTTGGGTTCCTCTGTGAACGGCGCTTATAGCGCCTATCTGCTATATAAATAGTGTTCCTATAATCTTTTTAGATGGGGGCTTGATAAGTCATTGCAATAAAGGGGAACAGCTGTTGTTGTTTTGTAATTATGTCTGGCGGTCCTATCACAGGACAGCTTGACCTATGTGATCCACCATATATACTAGCGTACTTGCAGCATCAGCCACGCCTCTGATGATATCCACCATTGGATGAAACATGTCAGGCGGGCTGATGCAAGTACGCGGATCTGTTGTTTTTTCTTATGCCCTGGTGTCTGCACACTGCTGTAAGTAGACTATAAGTAATAAAATTTTGGAATTTTTTACGGGCTTCACTATTGTGGCTGTTTTTTTTCCTCCATTCCCTTGGGAGAATCTTTCCAGCTTTGCAGTGTTTTGGCTCTAAATATCCTGGCACTATCCGTCCACTGAAGTCTTCTGGATCTGGGCTTCTGCCATCATTGTTCATTTCATCTCATCACCAAACCTCTGGCACTATATGATAACACCGCTCACTAAATTCATCATTCTGGTAAGCAGATTTGAGATCACATGCGTTGGAAGATGTTCCGTATTTTTTTGATGCACTGAACTTTGGTAGAAGATTCACTACATGAACACACAAGAATTTGTTTTTGTTCTGTTCATTTTTGACTGATGGACTTTTGATTACTATTTTATCACATTGTTTATTATAGCGCCACACTTCAGCTTTTTCATAAAGGATAAGTTCACCTTTCATAAAAAAATAATAAATGTACATCTTTTTGCAGATAATAAAATATGTGCATTTATTATTTTTTAACACTGGAGCCTGTAAAGCATTGCACCCACGATCAGCAGATTGCGGGTGCAATGCGAGAATCCTGAAGACTCTCAGTAGACTCTGCCTGTGCCTCCGATACAGGCAGACAGCTAAATTACAGGAAGAATCAATGACCTGCATGAAAGCTCACCAGCATCCTTACAGTTCATTGAGGACTACAAGCAGTCGACTGCAGTAGCCAGTACTTGTAGTTCATTCATTCACAGATAGTTCTAATGAATAACGTGGCTGTATCAGCGAGGCCCGTATCAGCCATGCTTTTTTTAACTGTGAAAGTGGGTTCGAAGAGAAGATCCTCTGCCTGCTGTCACAGGAACGGGTGTGAGGGGCCCACAGAGGAGATGGAGGAGAATGAGGAACATCCGTTCCACAGCAGATGAATTGTAGTTCTCAATGAACTGTGAGGGCACTGGTGAGCACTCTTGTAGTTAACTGATTCTTCAAGCTCTTCAGTAACTGTCTGCCTATATGGGAGGTACGGGCAGACAGCTGTACTGAGAGTCTATAGGAGCCTGACATTGCACCCATGATCTGGAGGCTCTGACAGCTCTTAAGATAAAATAAATAAAAAAAAAAAAATAGTAATGGAATTTTCAGAAGGGGCATATCAATGACATCCATTGCAGGGTCATTTTAAGTAAAACTTTATAAAGTAAACTTCCTGCCTCTACCTGTTCTAATTGCTACCAAGGCAGTGGAATGGCAGTTGATAGGGATGAAAGACCATGAAGTCAACAAATTACTAGCATGCCTTCTTTGGTGTCTGTGCTTAAATAGACTTACAAAGCTAACTTTAAGAAGAATAAACTCTTAATTGGACTTATGCAACGTATCCTATATTAGTTTTTTTTTTTTTGCAGCAGCAGCAGTTGTTTAGCAGGGATGCTAACTCCATCTCTTGATACACAGAAAACCACTAAATGGAGAACATCCAAATCTCTATATAAACCACAGACAGGGAAAATTAAAGAACAAGGGTGTAACATTTTGAAAGTTATTTAAAGCACATCAAGGATTACAATAATAAATACAAATGCATACTTAAAATCATGCTATAGTCTGATTTTGGAAGAATACCTTAATTCAGACATTAGATTTTCTTTGTACATATGATACCTAGTGATGGCTTCCGCTGAGTTGCTAGCAATGGAACCCTTCTCTACCTCACAAAGTACTATCGTATACAGTTGTCACTTAATCCAGCTGCAATGAATATAAATGATTAGAATTACACATAAAACATTTGGGACTGCCCCCCCCCCCCCCCCCCACACTTTTATGCTCCTTATAGGCTTCCATGGCAACTTTTTGACCTAAAAACTTTCCATCTTCAATTAATAGGACCACTCTTGCACATTTTTTATTGAAGTTTGTTTTAATTCCCTTGTAAAATACTACATACTTGCGTGTATTTATTACTTTAACAATATTGTAAAGTCATTTTTGGAAACATTTTACACTAGTCTCAATTAAGTATTCATAACCTTCCAATTTCCCATATGTGAAAGCTATATTAGAGATCCAGATTATTTTATCTTCTTTGCTCTAACTCTGCCTTCAAAGACCAATTCTGGTTTGCACTAATGACTGCATTGCCATCTGCCACAGAATTGGGCAAACGTTGTCGTTTTACTGATTTTAATTAACCAATGTATCCAATTATATGTATTTGCTTTCCAACAAACTTTGATATTATTTATACAAATCTTTCAGACCAAATGGTCTGCTTTTGCATTGGCCTTTTACTTCAAGTACAACTAAAGGATCATAAATGACGGTCTAAACAAGTTGCAAATCCATTTACTAGGTAATGCACTGGTAAATGGTAATGCAATGGTTAGCCCGAAAAAATAAATAAAAATTTCCTTTACCTTCACTGACCAGGCCTTCTTTCTGAAATTCTTTTTAATCCCTTTGCTACACCATCAGTGGAATCATTGTATTAGGTGGACTTCACTGTTAGGATCAACAGGTATTTTAAGGACTTTGTGGGGAACTAAGAAAACACTGTAAATGCTGATGCACTTACTGTATAAGTTCTGCAGCAAATATTTTTTCAAGTGGCAAGGTATAGTTCTACTTTAAAAGTGATTGTAAAGGCATACGTTTTTTATTTTATTTTAATGCTTTCTTTGCATTAAGGTAAAAAGACTTCTGCGTACAGCAGCCCCCCTAATATTTACCTGAGCTCCATCCCTATGCATCGATGTTGCGCGAGACTCAGTCGTTCGGGACTCTCCCTCCTGTTTGGCTGAGACACAGCAGTGGTGGCATTGGCTCCCGCTGCTGTCACTCAAAGTCAGTTAGCCAATCAGGAGAGAAAGGGGGCAGGGCCAAACCATGGCTCCATGTCTGAATGGACACATGGAGCTGCGGCTCGGCTCGGGTGCCCCATAGCAAGCTGCTTGCTGTGGGGGCACTCGACAGGAGGGAAGGGGCCAGGAGCACCGGCGAGGGACCCGTTAAGAGGAGGATCTGGGCTGTTCTGTGCAAAACCAATGCACAGAGCAGGTAAGTTTGACAAAATGTAGTATATTGCAGCTTACTAGTCCTTAGATGTAGTGGCTGCATTCGTTTTTTCAGGCTTATTACATTTCCTGGAAGTAAAAAGAAAAACCTGCTGTTCCTAATAAAAATCATGTGTCCTAGTAGCATTCTGTGAACAATGTTATCAGCTTTTCCATCAGCATTATCTTCTGTAAACTAGAAAATACTTCCCTCTATGGATAGAGATGAGGAGAGGGTGGTGTTCGCAGTCCATATCAGGAGAGCAGTCTAGAGTGACAACGATACTCCTCCACAAATTTAGTACAGTAAGTAAGAGTGGTCACCCTTGGATTAGAAGCATGTTACTGACAGGATAACTAGCTAAAAATGAAGGAAAAAAATACCGTTACATATAAGGATTGGTAAGTTGCAGTATATTACATTTTATTTTTTGGATTTAGATATGCCAATCATGGCCAGCGATGTATTATATTAATAAATACAAAGCCTGCTCGGATTGGCTTTGAGAGACAGAGAGGCGCAGGCTGATGATGATGTTCCAACCTCTGCCAATCACAGCAAGCGATGTATTCTATTAATGAATACAAAGCCTGCTTGGATTGCCAGAGGTTGTAACATCAGACCGTACCTCTCTGACTCTCAAAGCCAATCTGAGCAGGCTTTGTGTTCATTAATAGAATACATCACTCGCAGTGATTGACTCAGCGTGGTTTACTGTATGTATACTCTATACAGTATGTTACTGAATGCGCTGATCAGAACCATATTGTTTGGACAAAATCATGCCTGTTCCTGACAGCGGTTGTTCTGGCTACCTCTCGACTCCTCTTCTTTCCACGGCCATCTCGCCATCCACCACCGGAGCTTTGGTTTGAAGCACCTGACCCTCCATCTAGTTCTGCACACATTGGTTCACCCCTACAGTGGATTTTGCCAGGCACATGATGTATTTACCACCACCACAGCATTGCTTCACAAACCTGGTACTTTACAAGGTACTGTTA
Source organism: Lithobates sylvaticus (assembly GCA_028564925.1). Taxonomy (NCBI): domain Eukaryota; kingdom Metazoa; phylum Chordata; class Amphibia; order Anura; family Ranidae; genus Lithobates; species Lithobates sylvaticus. The sequence continues at coordinate 598,819,173 of CM053026.1, forward strand.
CAGTGGTGATTAAGTTGCACAGACTTTTTATTGCTGTTTCAGTACGTTACCGAAGCTACTAGACAGACTAGTAAGGAAAGGGGGGCGTCTTATATGGCGAGTATATCCCAAAACCAGTGTTTTAGCTGGAAAATTAGGGGGTCGCCTTATACGCCCAGTCGCCTTATACGCCTGCAAATACAGTATAAATATACAGTATATATACAGTGGTGTGAAAAAGTGTTTGCCCCCTTCCTCATTTCCTGTTCCTTTGCATGTTTGTCACACTTAAGTGTTTCGGAACATCAAACCAATTTAAACAATAGTCAAGGACAACACAAGTAAACACAAAATGCAATTTGTAACTGAAGGTGTTTATTATTAAAGGTGAAAAAAAATCCAAACCATCATGGCCCTGTGTGAAAAAGTGATTGCCCCCTAAACCTAATAACTGGTTGGGCCACCCTTAGCAGCAACAACTGCAACCAAGCGTTTGCGATAAAGTGCAATGAGGCTTTTACAGCGTCCTGGAGGAATTTTGGTCTACTCATCTTTGCAGAATTGTCCTAATTCAGTTACATTAGAGGGTTTTCGAGCATGAACGGCCTTTTTAAGGTCATACCACAACATCTCAATAGGATTCAGGTCAGGACTTTGGCTAGGCCACTCCAAAGTCTTCATTTTGTTTTTCTTCAGCCATTCGGTGGTGGACTTGCTGGTGTGTTTAGGATCATTGTCCTGCTGCAGAACCCAAGTTCGTTTCAGCTTGAGTACACGAACAGATGGTCGGACATTCTCCTTCAGGATCTCTTGGTAGACAGCAGAATTCATAGTTCCTTTTATCACGGCAAGTCTTCCAGGTCCTGAAGCAGCAAAACAGCCCCAGACCATCACACTACCACCACCATATTTTACTGTTGGTATAATGTTCTTTTTCTGAAATGCAGTGTTCCTTCTACGCCAGATATACTTGGACACACACCTTCCAAAGAGTTCCACTTTTGTCTCATCGGTCCACAGAATGTTGTCCCAAAAGTCTTGGGGATCATCAAGATGTGTTGTGGAGAAATTGAGACGAGCTTTGATGTTCTTTTTGCTCAGCAGTGGTTTTCTCCTTGGAACTCTGCCATGCAGGCCATTTTTGCCCAGTCTTTTCCTGATGGTGGAGGCATGAACGCTGACCTTAACTGAGGCAAGTGAGGCCTGCAGTTCCTTGGACGTTGTTGTGGGGTCTTTTGTGACCTCTTGGATGAGTCGTCGCTGCGCTCTTGGGGTAATTTTGGGCGGCCGGCCACTCCTGGGAAGGTTCACCACTGTTCCATGTCTTCGCCATTTGTGGATAATGGCTCTCACTGTGGTTCGCTGGATTCCCAAAGCTTTGGAAATGGCTTTATAACCCTTTCCAGACTGATAGATCTCAATTACTTTCTTTCTCAATTGTTCCTGAATTTCTTTGGGTCTCGGCATGATGTGTAGCTTTTAAGGATCTTCTGGTGGACCTTACTGTGTCAAGCAGCTCCTATTTAAGTGATGCCTTGCTTGTGAACAGGTGTGGCAATAATCAGGCCTGGGTGTGGCTAGAGAAATTGAACTCAGGTGTGGACAACCACAGTTATAGTATGTTTTAACAAGGGGGGCAATCACTTTTTCACACAGGGCCATGATGGTTTGGATTTTTTTTCACCTTTAATAATAAACACCTTCATTTACAAATTGCATTTTGTGTTGTCCTTGCCTATTGTTTAAATTGGTTTGATGTTCCGAAACACTTAAGTGTGACAAACATGCAAAGGAACAGGAAATGAGGAAGAGGGCAAACACTTTTTCACACCACTGTATATATATATATATATATATATATATATATATACATATATACACACACACATACAGGATAGACAAATATTTTAGCTTTCATTTCTATTTTAGCCACAATGGGTTGTTTTACAAGGTTAGAGTTAAATGGTACCTTACATGTAGAGCCTAAATGGTACCTTACATGTACGCTATAGCCTAGGCCCGGGTCAGCAACAGTCTGACAGGTGGACCGCAACTGCGTTGCCGCTTCTGACCACTCCTGCCACATCTCAGCTCACAGGGGCAAATTACATTACAGCCAAGGCAAGTACTAGGTAATGGGCGGGCCAGATGGGAACAGGACCAATCAGGAGCAGAGTCCCAACCCGGCCAGCCTAGCAGATCTCGGAGCTGATTCTATGTTAAAGCAGCCTCAGCAGAGACCAAGGAGAGAGGTGCTGCAAAACGGGTAACTTCAGGGGGTCAGTGCCACAGGAGGCGGCAGGCTAATGACAGGTCCTTAATGCTGGGCTGGCAGTGTTATAAAATCTTGGAGGTAGACACAGCAGGTGCAGCAACATCTGACATCGCCTCATCGCCACTTGTATCGTGTATGGGTCCACAAGCTGTACCTCCAACCACCTTCCCAACCAAATGGCTTACTACGTCATATGACCAGACCAGATATCTGAAGTCTTTGGAGGAAAAGGCCCTGGCTGGTTATTAGCCACAAGTGTCTAAACTTGTGCAGCTGGTAAGCGTGCACTTTGTGTGGTGGTGGATTAACTTTGTTTGTTTCATAAAGTCACAAGATTTTCACTGAACTTTTGGCCGCTGGTCCGTTCTCCATTGGAGGAACCCCTATAGTTTTCAATGTTTATTGGAGGACTTTACATAAGTCACATGCTTCACTGTTTGGGACTTCTTTACTTTTTAAAATAATTTTTTCAATCACTTTTAATTCATTTATTTTGTTTTATGTTTGCATATTTCGTCACATGTCACTTTAAGAGCGCAGACCATTTTTTATCTATTATAAAAGGCTGCTGCTTACAATGAGATATCAATATTTTTTAGTAATATTGTGGCAGTTGCCTGAGAGGGGGATTGGTAAATGGCTAGGGCTGTAATTAAAAAAACAGGCTGCTGTTTGTTATTCTTGGGTCATATCTCTGCATGTTAGGAATGCGCACAAAGTTGTGTGGGTTCCTGACACGCATGGAAATGCGCTGCTCTTTAGAGGACAGGCAAGGGTGCCAATACTTCTTAATAGGAACCCCCACACATCGTAAACTGATTTCACACACATCAAAACACATGATGCCCAGCACACTGTGGTTCAGGGCAACTTTCCAGAAAGGTTAGAGAATTCTTTCCTCATGTTTCTAGAGGGGAGCTACACACAGCACGCAGTAGTGTGAACCAAGGTTGAGGGCTGATCCATACTTGCCCGCATACTAAATCAGAGTGTTTTAGTGAGCGGGCAGAAGTCCATTTTGGGCTGCAGTGATGTGCGCCAGGGAGTTGTGTGATGCATGTGTGATGCATGTTTTATCGCTCTCTGTTTTTATTTCACTATATTTATGTCACCACACAGCAGCGCAGTACATTTCACCTGCTATGCAGTGCCATCCAGTGAGGTGCGATATGCAGCAAGTCTGCATTTTATCACACCTTACTGCACTGCACCTCCGAGCTGTGTTGCAGCGAGAAGGGGGCATGTAGAAAACAGCTGTTTTCTATGTGCTTTGGGCCCTAGCAGTGACTAGCATTCTTTCAGTGTGGAAGAATACCAATCACTGTTCCAGTACTAGTAGTAGTACTGACCTCCGAATTCTGCATTGTATTAATGACCTCTGTGCTCCTTGTTAACTACTTCCTGCCCGCCGGCCGTCAAATGACGGCTGGGCGGCTCGGCTCTCATTCTAGGTGGACGTCATATGACGGCAATCCAGAATGTTTGCGGGGGCGCGCATCGCTGTGATCGGTGGTGCGGTGTGTCAGTCTGACACACCGCTACACCGATCTCAGTAGAGAGCCTCTGACAGAGACTCTTTACCAGGTGATCAGCCGTGTCCAATCACGGCTGATTACCATGTACACAGGAAGAGCCATTGATCGGCTTTTCCTCACTGGCGTCTGACAAACGCGAGTAGAAGAGAGCCGATCTGCTGCTCTCCTGACAGGGGGGGTCTGTGCTGATTGTTTATCAGCGCAGCCCCCCCCCCCTCGGATGCCCACCCAGGACCACCAGGATGCTGCCAGAACCACCAGGGATGCCACCACACTGGACTACCAGGTATGCCACCCTAGATCACCAGGGAAATGCCAATCAGTGCCCAGGCAGCTGCCAATCAGTGCCCATCCCCAATGCCTGCCAGTGCCAGTGCCATCAGTGATGCCTATCAAGCCATCTTTCAGTGCCACATATCAGTGCCCATCAGTTCCGTCTATCAGTGCCCATCAGTGCCGCTTATCAGTGCCACCCATAAGTACACCATAAGTACCCATCAGTGATGCCTTTCAGTGCCCATCATTGTCGCCTATCAGTAACCACCAGTGCCACCCATGTCTCAATGCCGAACAGTGCTGCATAATAGTGCCACCCATCAGTGCCGCCCATCAGTGCACCTATCAGTGCCCATCATCAGTCCCCTTCAGTGCCCATAAGTGCCACCTCATCGGTGCCGCCTTATCAGTGCCACCTTATCGGTGCCCATCAGTGAAGGAGATAAAAAAAAAATTAGGTCTTTTTTTTTATTTGTTTAGCAAAAAATAAAAAACGCAGAGGTGATTAAATACCACCAAAAGAAAGCTCTATTTGTGAGAACAAAATTATAAAAATTCTGTTTGGGTACAGTGTAGCATGACCGCGCAATTGTCATTTAAACAGCGACAGTGCTGAAAGCTGAAAATTGGCTTGGGCAGGAAGGGGGTGTAAGTGCCCTGTATCGAAGTGGTTAAATACTACTGACCTCTGAACCCAGCAATACTTGCTACTGCCCCCTAAACTTTTCAAACCTTCCTTTTTAATGGGGCCATGCTTAGGTTATCTCCTAAAAAAAGTGTGCTACAGGCTGATAACCTTTGATCTCTTCTATGTCGTTCAAGTAGATCTCCACCTCTCCAAGGTTGCCTACCACTGGCCTAGGCACCATAAGTGTTTGGTATACATAGGTCTTTTCTTTCCAAATGATACAAGAATTAGATTGTATACTAAGGAATGTAGATAAGGAAATAAAAAGAAACAAAATGTTAACAGTAACACAGGCAGAGGTATTTTGTTTGGTAATAATCAGTATGTAGTCTTTTTAATTTCTGAAAAGCAAATATTACTGCATCTTTTCCCTTTTCGCAGTTTAAGTGGTTATTAATATGTATGTTGATGCAAATCTTTGTCCACAGGTGTATGAAGAAAATTCAATTTTGCAAAGTTTTACATAATGTGTAATGCTTTAGTGATCTGAAAGAAACCCTTAGAGGTTCCAAGCAAAAATAAATTACATATACTTTTTTGGCATCATGTTTTGCCTTGTAATCTGTCTTATCGTCAGTAAGTATAGAAAGTTTCCCACATTAACTGTTACTGGAATGTGTCTACTTGCTAAAGTTTACTTTGTTCTCTACTTGCTAAAGTGTACGGTTTTATCCTTGAAGTCATAGCAAAAATACTGTGGGTGCATTAGGTACACCAGTGAGAATGTGCCTCAGGTAATCATTTCTCGTGTTTCCAGGAGCTACCGCACATTAAAGTGGTTGTAAACCCTTACAGACCACTTTTACCTACAGGTAAGCCTTAATATAGGTTTACCTGTAGGTGCAAGAAATATCACCTAAACCTACAAGGTTTAGGAGATTTTTGCAAAAAGACAGGCACCGATGTCTACGGCACAGGCGTACTGAGCGTGCCGATAGTGGCGGCTCCCGCCAATCACAGCGCTGGAGCCGCGATACCCAGAAGGAAGATGGACGCTCCGTGGAAGAGGGGACAGCGGTGACATCGCAGGCTCCTGTCAGGTAAGTGACACATAATGGGCTTCTATACGATGCATAGTAGCCCATTATGCTTTACCTTTGCAGGGAAACAAAGAGGAAGTAAAACCCATCAGGATTTATTTCCTCTTTAAATTTTAATCTGAGGGACTTCTAGTGTGCCCAACTTACAATTTCAGCCATGGTACACCTCCCTGTGCACAGAAGAACAAATCAGTCCAGGATATGCAAGTTTAATTACTTCACCTTACCCTACCCACAGCAATGCTGTTTCTTCCATTGGCCCAGATTAATAGAGGTACATCTCTGCCTTAGGCGTAAAGCTGTATTAAACCCAAAAACAAAAATACATATAGGGTTCCTGCATTCATTTTTTTCCCCAGGCTTTTCTTTCCCCTTTATGTTCACCTAGAGATCCAGCCAGTAACACACTTCCTGTCTAAGAATCACCATACATGGGTCGCTTTTCAAAAGAATTTTCTTTTGAAAATCAGAAATTTTGTGCGTTTTGTGATCCGATGGTGCCATCATTGATTTCGAAATTCGACCAACCAAGCCTTCAATTTCACCTCACGTTGCCACAGAAAATAATTTTCGTGTTTGAGAATCTTCTTTTCTTTCCGGGAATTTTATTTTCTTGCACTCGTGTGCATTTCTTTTTCGATTGCAATTTTCGCACCATGCTCCCATCATTGATTAGAAAATCATTTGTTTTTGAAAAAATTTCCAACATGCCCGATTACTCAAATTTGATAGGCGCATGGAAATCAGCTGTTGCTGCAAAATTTGAATGAAAAATTTGAAAGAAAATTCTTTCAAAATTCGACCCATGTTAGGCCTGCCTTATGGTTGCTTCACTGTAGATGGCAGTGCAACAGAGACACCTTTAGAGAGCAGAACTGACAATACACATTTTAAGCACCCTGTTCTAACTGCCACTTTTACTGGACAGTTTGGTCTGTTAAAGAAAGTTGAAAAATAACAGCCTAACTGGCTGGATCAACAAAATAAAAAAAAATAAAAAACACCAGAGACCACATCTAAGAAATGGTAAGCTGCTATATAATATATGTTTAAAATTTGGATTTAATATAGCTTTAATTAAAACCTGCACTCCCCTATAACCCTTTTTTCCTTATTTGAGTTTCTCATGCCTTCTTTGCACCTCTGCTGCTTGAAGATCATTTTCTTTGGCTTTCAGCCTTCATCAACTTGATTGATTTTTATTTCTAATATTAGATTAAAATGGGTGATCAAAAGCGCATCTGATTACTTTATCCCTTTTTGTATGGTAAATCTCTGGAGTTTCTGTATGGAAACTTTTCCATTAGTTCAATTGATGCTTGTTAAATCCCCCTGGGACCCCAGGGCACATAGCACTTGCCCTCCTTAACCACTTCCATACTGGACCATTGTCATATGACATCCGCAGGAACACTCTGTCCCTCTGAGCGGGCGTCATATGACGTTCTTGGCTTTCTGCCAGCATAAGGGGAATGCACGCATGCGCGCTGTGTCACCAAGGAGCCGATGTGCATACCCCGCGGCCGCGATGTCTGCCGAGCACACGCGATCGCTCCTGACAGAGCAGGAATGTGGATCTGTGTGTGTTAGCACACAGATCCACGTCTTGTCTGGGGAGAAGAGGCAGATTGTGTGTTCCTCCCCAGAGACCGATCGGTCTCCTCCCCTAGTCCGTCCCATCCCCCCACAGTTAGAACAGTCAGGGAACACATTTAACCCCTTGATCGCCCCTAGTGTTAACCTCTTCCCTGCCAGTGACATTTATACAGTAATCAATGGCTATTTATAGCTCTGATCGCTGTATAAATGTCAATGGTTTCAGAAAAGTGTCAAAAGTGTTCGCTCTGTCCGCCGCAATGTTGCAGTCACAATAAAAATCGCTGATCACCGCCATTACTAGTAAAAAAAATAAATAATAATAAAAAGGCCATAAATCAATAACCTATTTTGTAAATGCTATAATTTTGGCGCAAAGCAATCAATAAACAAAAATATGTAGAAGAATACATATTGGCCTAAACCTAATTACTGTTAGAATACTGCAGGTGTTTAACCATATCTCTCAGGGTAACAATATTATCTTTTTGTTTGTACAAGTACACATGCTAATCCTATCTCCTTATCATTTTTGAAATACTTCAAGTGTTGGGTGTGAGAGGTGTGTCATCTTCAGATGTACAGAGAAATCACAAAACATGGCTCCTCTGGGGACAGTGCTACACAAATATGTCTTTGTTGGAGTTTACCTTTATCTAGCTAATAATTGTGGTAAGATACAAATATGTTAATTATACAAATATAAGTCTGTGTTACCCTTCCAAGAAAAAAGAAGGACCCACGATTTTCTCTGCAATAACTTGAAGCTGACCTAAGTAGTTGGCATCTATCATTGTTTATTCCATATTTAATAAAATCAGACTGCTTTTGATTTAGCAGAATATCTTACAACAATTAAACGGGCATAGAAAAAAATGCTAGGTCCCTTAACCAGTGGCGTAATAAGTGGAGGGCGGGCCGCCCCGGGTGCCACAAACTGGGGGGGTGTCAGGCCAGCGCCCTCCCCCTCCGACTGAAGAAGAGACAGCGCCGCGTGTTAGGCAGCGGCACCACTCGCCTGAGGCCGTGGCATTGCAGGGGTGTGCGAGTGGCAGTGACCCGGGACCCGGCGCAACTATCCCCTTCTCTCTGTGGTCGCACCATCGCGGATGGTTCTGATCAGTCTCGGCAGCGCCGCGGCTGTCATAGCCGAGCAGAGTGAAGCCGCCTCCCCCTCCTCCTGCATGCACATCACTGTGACTGTGTAGACATAAAGGAGGAGGGGGAGGCAGCTTCAGTCTGCTCGGCTATGACAGCCGCAGCGCTGCCAAGACTGATCAGAACCGTTGTTGTGTCTTGTGTGCCACAGAGAGAAGGGATAGTTGCGCCTGGTCCCGGGTCACTGCCGACAGCGACAGGTGTCACTCGGGTGCGGCTCGCACCTCCCCCCGCAATGCCACTGCCTCTGCCTCTCTTTTCTGAGGTACATTATAGGTGGGGTCTTTACTCTGGGGGAGGTCTTTACTCTGGGGGGTCTGTGCACTGTAGGGGGGTTCTGCACTGTAGGGGGGTTCTGTACTGTAGGGGGGTTCTGTACTGTAGGGGGGGTCTGTGCACTGTAGGGGGGGGTTCTGTACTGTAGGGGGGGTTCTGTACTGTAGGGGGGTTCTGCACTGTAGGGGGGTCATGCGCACGCACTGTAGGGGGGTCCTGTACTTTAGGGGGGTCTGCACTGTAGGGGGTCCAGAGCTTTGGGGGGCCGTGCAATGTAAAGGGGTGCAGAGGTACAAGGGCTGTGTAATGTAAGGAGGTACAAGGGCTGTGTAATGTAAAGGGGTCCAGAGGTTCAGGGTCCTGTGTAATGTAAAGGGGTCCAGAGGTTCAGGGTGCTGTGTAATGCAAAGGGGTCCAGAGGTTCAGGGTGCTGTGTTATGTAAAGGGGTCCAGAGGTTCAGGGTGCCGTGTAATGTAAAGGGGTCCAAAGGTTCAGGGTGCCGTGTTATGTAAAGGGGTCCAGGGGTTCAGGGTGCCGTGTAATGTAAAGGGGTCCAGAGGTTCAGGGTGCTGTGTAATGTAAAGGGGTCCAGAGGTTCAGGGTGCTGTGTAATGTAAAGGGGTCCAGAGGTTCAGGGTGCTGTGCAATGTAAAGGGGTCCAGAGGTTCAGGGTGCTGTGTAATGTAAAGGGGTCCAGAGGTTCAGGGTGCCGTGTAATGTAAAGGGGTCCAGAGGTTCAGGGTGCCGTGTAATGTAAAGGGGTCCAGAGGTTCAGGGTGCCGTGTAATGTAAAGGGGTCCAGAGGTTCAGGGTGCTGTGTTATGTAAAGGGGTCCAGAGGTTCAGGGTGCTGTGTTATGTAAAGGGGTCCAGAGGTTCAGGGTGCTGTGTAATGTAAAGGGGTCCAGAGGTTCAGGGTGCTGTGTAATGTAAAAGGATCCAGAGGTTCAGGGTGCTCTGTTATGTAAAGGGGTCCAGAGGTTCAGGGTGCTGTGTTATGTAAAGGGGTCCTTAGGTGCAAGGTCCTGTGTAATGTAAAAGGGTCCAGAGGTGCAGGGTGCTGTATAATGTAAAGGGATCCAGAGGTGCAGGGTGCTGCGTAATATAAAGGGGTCCAGAGATGCAGGGTGCTGTGTAATATAAAGGGGTCCAGAGGGGCAGTTGTGGAGAGGGGGTACACAGTAGTGACAAAAAGATATTGAAGGATGCAGGGGGCACAGTGGGGTGTTTTTACATTTTAAGGTGGGGTGCCATATATAGGATCCGCCCCGGGTGCCAAATGCTCTAGGTACGCCCCTGCCCTTAACCTAAAATTTTGTTGAACAACGTTTAGAGAATCACTACAAAACAAGCAATTTCTATAGTTCTCAATGAGACTTCTGTCCTTGCCGACAGGAAGTTTGGCCTACTATCCTTGAGGAAACTGCTCCAGCTGTCTCAGACTTGAAGGGTGCCTTCTTCAGACTGTATGTTTCAGCTACTTCCATAGATCTTGTATAGGATTCAGCTCACAGAAGGCCACTTCAGAATAGTTTAATATTTCATTCTTAGGCATTCTTCTTTAGTATGGTGTTTTTTTGTAAATTTAATTTTTCCATCTGTGAATATACAGCTGATGAGACTTGTCAAAAAGTTTTGCCTCATCTGTCAAAGGACATCCTCCCAGAAGCCTTGTGGCAACGTAGCAAATTCCGTTCTGTCTTTTTTTTGCTTTTCTTTTATCAGGAGAGTCTTCCCGGGGTTTCCTTCCTGTTGAGCCAATTGTCACTCAAAAAGTGATGGATTGTGTGTTCAGACACTGATGTACCTTGACCTTGGAGTTCAGGCTTTACTGCTTTGGAAGTTTTTGCTGGCTAGTTATCTGCCATTCACACCATCTGTATGATCAATCTGAAGTCATTTTTTTCTTATTCAGCCACATCCATGGAGGTTAGCTACACTCCCATGGACCTTAAACTTCTTAATTATATTTGACTACAGGAACATCAGGCTGCTGGAGATGGTCTTATTATCTTTACCTTTGACGGCTTGCCTATGTTTGTATTTTTCATCTCATCAGACAACTCTCTGCTTTGCTTTCTTTAGTCCATGTTCAATGTGGTGCACATGATTATACCAGACAGCAGAGTGACTACATCTCTTTATGTAACTAGGCTGACTACAAGATTGAAAAACGTGTGATACTAATTACAGAAAACAGATTGTTTGAAATATCACTATGATTTAATTATTTGTAATCTTTTCTAGGGGTACCAACAAGTCTGCCCAGAATATCTTTGTAATAATAATATTTTTCTACACTTTAGTCTTACTGTGTGACATACCAAAGGCATGTAGACAAGACCATTTCTTTTAATTTCATCAGGAGGAATGAAGCATTGTTTCAATGAGCTGTAAAGGTACGAACATATTTCTCCACATCTGCAATTCAGTGCTTTCCAGTTCTAGTTTTTAAACATTAACAACGCATGGTTTCTACAGTATCATATTGGAGCAAAGGCGTAATTAGTAACATTTAAAATGACACTAATGACATATCTAAATACAGGGGGTCCCCGGGTTACAAACAAGATAGGGACTGTAGGTTTGTTCTTAATTTGAATCTGTTTGTAAGTCGGAACAAGTACATTTTTTAAGTGTAGCTCCAGCCAAAAAAATCTATTTTTTAGTTTTTTAGATAACCATTCTCTATGTTATCACCCCTGTAACATTTGTTTTGCTGTCTGTGCCCCTGTTCAGAGGATTTCTCCTCACCTTCTGTCCCAATGACAATTGGATTTTGAAAATTTGGGGTTGTTAGGGAAGCATGGACTGGTGATAAAGCATCAGTGGAGACACCTTTTTCCCATATTAACTCTTAAGCCCCATACACACGGTCGGACTTTTTCATGGATTCTGTCCGATCGGACAAGGTTGTTGAAAAATCAGACCGTGTGTATGCACCATCGGACAGTGTTCGTCGGTTTGTCCGACGGACAAAGTCTTATCTCCTGCTGGAAAGATTTGCCGTCAACCCGGTCCGATCACACCAAACCCGATCGTGTGTACGGTTGTCCGACCGGACAAAGTGCTACGCATGCTCAGATCACATTACAAGACCAAAGCTATTGGCTACTAGCCTCTACGTTGTCCCGTCGTAGGCAACAAACGTCACCACGTTCAAAATGATCGGATTTTCCGACAACTTTGTCCGACCGTGTGTACGCAAAACCAACATCAGACAAAGTATGACGGACATGGTCCGACGGACCTGGTCCGCGGATTGTCCGACCGTGTGTATGGGGCTTTACAGGAGTGAATTTCCCTTCCTAGGGGGGGATTTCCTCTCACTTCCTGTTGTCTCCCTCCGTTTGTAAGTAGGAGTCGTTTGTAAGTCGGATGTTTGTAAGTAAGGGACCCCCTGTAATAGAGCTTTTAAGCATACACTGCTCACAAAATAAAGGTCAGCATTGAATAGTAAAGCCTAGTTGTAAACAAATAGAGAAGTAAAGCCAGGCTACCACTAAATAATGAGGTCAATATCTTACTGTTGGATGGCTTTGCAAAGCTATAACAGCTCCAGAAACAAAAATTCTATGCTCGTTTAGGTCCTGCAGCCAAAGACTGTTGGAGAGCAACATTCTCTATACAGTGGTCTGACAGGTCCCCCATAGAGTTGCTCCTACAGCTCTGCAAGCAGTAGAAGATTTAAAGTAACGCTCTTTTCAAAATGTAAAAATAGACAAAGGGTATGAGTACAAGTCTTGTGTTTATCACCTAGACATTGTTGTAGTAGTACACCAGTCCTACGTCATTGCTTTGTTACTGCAATTTTGTGTTCTGGAAACTTCAGACCAGATACTCCCAAACCTGCTTACTGTAAGCATTTGGATTGCCTCACACAAGTTCAGACCTTTTCAGTAGAACGTATTATTTTATGTAAAACAGTATTAGTATATTCCTAAATAAAGTAGTATGAAATGCTTAGTTTTTTTTTTTATTTAGTCTAAGCAAGTAGTGGTACATGACACAATGGATGTTTCTATTTGGAGCTTTGTAAAAAATCCTACCAACACTGCCACGGCTTCTTATCTGATCTTCTGCGTAGGGGAGCAAGCACTATTTAGTAGGGACAGTGCTGTGTGGCTTGCTGCCCGGCTATCTCTCTGTATATTTGCATGTGGGTGCCAGCTGGGAGCACACAAAAAAGGTGTCTCCATGGCACCCTGTAAGGAGATGGAGCCAGCCGAAAACCAGATGCAGGGACAAGATAATTTTGAGATACGGAATTCAAAGCAATCAAGGGCTAAAAACAAAAACCACACTGCAAAAATGGTAGGTGTTGGAGTTTACGGCACTATGGGGTTTATTTACTAAAGGCAAATCCCCTTTGCACTACAAGTGCACTTGAAAGTGCACTGACAGTGCACTTGGAGGTAAAATCACTGTAGATCTGAGGGGGACACGCAAGGAAAATAAAGAACAGCATTTTAGCTTGCACATGATTGGATGATAAAATCAGCAGTTTCCACTCATTTCAGATCTACCCCATAGATTTAGAGCGACTGCACTTTCAAGTAAACAGCTCATATTTGATTGTATAGTTTATTTGGTTCTGAGTTGTGTATTTTTTTTTATTTAGTCTAAGCAGTATGAGAATTACAGCAGGGTTGAGCTAAGTAATGATTATTCTTTTTCCAGAACAGCCCAGCAGGAGGGTCCTGGCCGCTGTGAATTCTGGGAAGGGGGTATTTATTGGGACGAGCCATGTGTTCTCTCTCTCTTACCTCGGGGCCCTCCTGGCCCAAGCATGTGCTGCTGTGAGTTCTGCAAGTAGGCCCAGAAGCCTGTCTGGTGTCTACTAATCCTGCAGTGGTCCTTAGGCTGTTGTGCTTGTGTGGAAGAAGCTGAGGAGATCCAGGGGAGGACCCTTGCTGGAGAGAGCCAGGAAGAAGGCTGGTCTCTCAGGAGGGCATGGTAACTCATTTGGAGGATGCACCTATGTCTAAACTACTCTTACAGTGTTGTCAGTTGGCTTAAAGGTTCTGACACTGTGAAGCTAAATCCTATTCTACAATCTAAACCATGGTAACTAGCTCCTGGCTGCTAAGTCTGTGAGAGAGGCTTATCTAGGAGCTCTACTGGCTCTGTGAGAGAGGCTGTCCAGAAATCTTACCGGCTGCCGGGTCTGTGCGAGAGGCCTATCCAGGTATTCAAGATCTGCTAAAAGCGAAAGCTGTTTTACCTTTGGATTTAAGGAGTCTGTAAGTGATCTGCAAATAGTATCTGAAACTCCCCCTAAGGCCCCTTTCACACTGGGGCGGGAGCGGCATCGGCGGTAAAGTGGCGCTATGTTTAGCCCCGCTTTACCGTTGTTCTAGCGGCGGTATTCGGCCACTAGCGGTGCGGTTTTAACCCCCGCTAGCGTCCGAAAAAGGGTTAAAACCCCCCGCAAAGCGCCACAAATTCCGAATCAAATTTGCCATTTGAACCGATTGAGAATAGTGAATCGGCAAATGATTCAGAGGAAGAATGGGTCCCTTCTAAAAGGGCACGGCACTCTGGAAACCAGGCAGCTGCCAGCAACCAGGATTATATTCTCAGGCCCAGTACCAGCGCTGCCGCCAGTGATGGGCCCCAGGAACAAATGCCCAGGCCCAGTACCAGTGCTGCCACATCACGCCTGAGTACCAGCACAGGAGATTCAAATCCCCCAAGAGCCAGGGCCTCTACATACATGCCAGATGGTCTTGCCAACCCAACATGGCTGCCTTCCGACTCAGGATAACCAATTATTCCCCCTTTCACAGCACAGCCAGGTGTGCAGGCCAACACCCAAAATTTCACAGTGATTTTTTTTTTCTGTTTTTGCCCGACACTTTGCTGCAATTCATTATGGACCAGACAAATTTATAATCCCATCAGTATATTGCCAACAACCACAAATCATCATATGCCCGTCCGTTTGAGTGAAGAGATCTGAATTTGGAGGAGTTCAAATTGTTTATGGGCCTCAACATAAACATGGGGCTTACAAAAAAAATTAAGAACATGCCTATTGGTCCACCAACCCCATCCACCACATGCCCATTTTTTCTGCTGTAATGTCCAGGTCCCGATACGAGATGATAATGTGCTTACTTCATTTTAGTGACAATACCCAGTGCCCTCCCGCAATCATCCAAATTATGATAAGTTATATAAAATTCGCCCACTGATAAATTTATTTTCCCAACAATTTGCAGAACTCTATATCCCTGATCAGAATATATGTGTCGATGAGTCCCTGGTACCCTTTTCAGGCTGGCTAGGAATAAAGCAATATATTCCTAGCAAAAGGGCCAGATACGGAGTAAAATTTTACAAGCTCTGTGAGAGAGCCACGGGATATTTGTATGCGTTCCGCATATATGAAGGAAGAGATTCCCAGCTCCAGCCCCCTGAGTGCCCGGCCTACATTGGCACAACTGGAAAGATTGTATAGGACCTGGCATACCCACTTCTGTACAAAGGATATCACATATACCTTGACAACTTCTACACCAGCCTGCCCCTTTCCAAACACTTATACATCGCAAAAACCCTGGCCTGCGAAATCTCCAGGAAGAATAGGAAGGGCTTCCAACAATCTCTAGCGAACAAAAAGCTGCAAAGGGAGGAAAGAGCAACATTGAGATGCAACGAAGTGCTGGCCTTGAGGTGGAAGGATAAAAGGGATGTGCACATGTTGTCCACCATCCATGACAACACTACATTGAAAAGACAACATGTGTCCAAGATTATAATCTCTACATGGGGGGTGGATTTCAATGATCAAATGACTCAGCCCTATTTTTCAATAAGGAGGTCCCGATTCTGATACAAGAAGGTAGCAATTTATCTCATCCATTTGGCCATTCATAATTCCTACGAAGTCTACAGCAAATCCACGGAAAGCCCTGCCCCTTCCTAAAATTCATAGAAGTTGTCACGTCCCTCATCTATCAACAAAGACCCCCCCCCCCCCCCCCTATAAGACCTTTGGCTCTGATGCTGTTAGCCAACTTCATGAGCGCCACTTCCCCTTCCACATTCCACCATCTGAAGCAGGCTGAAGGAGGAAAAAAAAATGTTGCGTGTGCAGCAAAAGAAGGTTTTTGAAAATATACCAACTACCTGTCATGGATATACAGATTCCAGAACTGCAGCAAGGCTGAGGCGCATCCCGGCCAGCAGGCGCCCAGTGGCTTTGGCGCCAGTGGGCCTTTAAAAAGGGCTCCCACCGTTCAGCTCTTGCTGGTTGATCTGTAGTCTTTCCTGGGACCCGCCCCTGTATCTGCATCTGATCTCACACCTGACCTGGCTTCCTGACCACGCTGCTCTTTCCTCTCCTGATCTCTGGCTGCCATTTGACCTTGCTTGTTTACCTGCATACCTGATATCCGTTGCCGACTAAGCCTGGACTCTGACCATCCCTTGTCTGCCGATTCTGTCTGATCTGATCCGCTGTGTATGACCTGGCTTGTCTGACCTTGTTCCTGCCCGCTGTGTGCACCTGCATCCTGCTGACCTGCATCCTGTGCACCTGCATCCTGCTGACCTGCATCCTGCGCACCTGCATCCTGCCGACCTGCATCCTGTGCACCTGCATCCTGCTGACCTGCATCCTGCGCACCTGCATCCTGCCGACCTGCATCCTGTGCACCTGCATCCTGCTGACCTGCATCCTGCGCACCTGCATCCTGCTGACCTGCATCCTGCGCACCTGCATCCTGCTGACCAGCATCCTGCTGACCTGCATCCTGCGCACCTGCATCCAGCTGACCTGCGTTCCTCAGCACTCCCCAGTGGTCATCATCTCCAGCTTCAGAGAACTCTGCAGGCACTCCTACCTCACTGTGCTCCTACGGTCACTGTCCCCAACTCCAGTGTCCCAGGAACCAGGGCTGTACGAGAGGTCTCCTTCTGCACGTCAGGTTCACCCACAAGGTACGTGTCAGTATCAACCAGCCATGCCTGAGCCTGCAAGAGGGACCTCCGTTACTGAGGAGGTCTGCCAACTCCTCTCAGCCCTCACTCACGAGGTGAAGTGTCTCCAGGACAGTTATGAACGCCTAACAGGACATATGCAGGACCAGGCAAACTTCCCTCTCAGTGGAAGGTCATCAGAAGCTACCTCCGCACTCCCAGCAATGATGTTGCCTCCCGAGCCAAGGGTCCCAATTCCGGAGAAATTCTCTGGGGATCGAAACAAGTTCCGGACTTTCCGCAATGCATGCGAGTTATACTTCTCCCTACTACCCTTAACCTTTTCACAGGAGACCACCAAAGTGGGGTTTGTTGTTTCACTTCTGTTAGGACAACCACAAGCTTGGGCCCACCATTTGCTGGAAGAACGCCATGCTTGTCTGGACTCCTTGTCATCCTTCTTCAGCGCTATGTCGCTCCTTTACGATGACCCCCAATGGACTACTACTGCCGAAGCTGCCCTTAGCACGCTCAAACAAGGCCGCAGAGCGGTAGAGGACTACATAACTGACTTTAGGCGCTGGAGCGCAGACACCCTATGGAATCATGCAGCCTTACGGCACCAGTTCCGCTTAGGTCTATCAGAAGGGTTAAAGGATGAGTTGGCTCGGGTCGGTATACCAGATTCTCTGGAATCCTTGATCGCCCTAACTATACAGATAGACCGTCGTCTTCGGGAACGCAGGATGGAGAGGGTGAGCCAACAGCCCCGATCGAACTGGATGTTATCTCAAGTGGTCACCACCTCTCGTCTGGCCTCCTCCAGACCAACTCCAGTTAATCCTGCACCAGACTCTCCTAAATATGGGCAGGCCGGATCGACAAGACCCTCATTGTCCGCAGAGGAACGCCTGCGTCGGCAACTGCTCAACCTCTGCCTGTACTGCGGGGGTACCGGCCACTATGTGCATTCATGCCCTGCCAAGCACCGTAGATACTTATCCGTCTCTTCTCCTGGTCATCCAGTACCCTCCACCAATTCTACTCACCTGGCTCTTCCTATCACCTTTATGTTTCCTGAAAGAACTGTGTCAGTTACCGCAATAATAGACTCTGGGGCATGCAGTTGTTTTATTGATTTGAACTTTGCAAACCAACAGCGCATCCCGCTTCAGCACAGAGCTCAAGGACTTTCCATCTTCCTGGCTGATGGATCCCGTGTAAAATCTGGCCAAGTGACCCAGGAAACTCCTTCATTGACTGTAGTTACTGCTTCAAACCACAAGGAACTGCTGAAACTTGATGCCATTGCATCCCCTCTGTTTCCAGTCATCTTGGGCTTACCGTGGCTTCAGGCCCACAACCCGCAAATTAACTGGGGCTCCGGAGAGATCAAGTTTCAGTCCCTCTACTGTCAAAACCACTGCCTTCCTTCACCTCCCAGGGTACCTGGCCCCTTACTATGCTTGGAAGCTGACTTGGAATTAAGCACAGTAGTCCCTGAACCATACCACGAGTTCTTAGACGTCTTTAGCAAGCGAGGGGCAGAGACCCTTCCTCCCCATCGCTCCTATGATTGCCCGATCGAGCTATTACCCGGAGCAGAGATCCCTTTTGGTCGGATTTTTCCCCTATCTGAGCGGGAGTTGGAGGTGTTAAAAGAGTATGTCGACGAAAATTGGAGAGGGGGTTCATCCGGCCGTCCACCTCTCCAGCTGGGGCAGGAATCTTTTTTGTAGAGAAAAAGGACCACTCACTTCGTCCCTGTGTAGACTACCGGGAACTGAACAAGATCACGGTTAAAAACCGGTATCCTCTACCCTTGGTGCCTGAGCTTTTCCAGAGATTAAGAACTACTGCTGTGTTCACCAAGCTAGATCTTCGAGGGGCCTACAATTTGGTCCGTATTCGCTCTGGGGACGAGTGGAAAACGGCCTTCCGTACCAGGTTTGGCCACTTTGAATACCTAGTGATGCCCTTTGGCCTGTGTAATGCCCCTGCTACCTTCCAGCACCTGATAAATGATATCCTCAGAGATTACCTCGATATCTTCGTAATAGCCTATTTAGACGACATCCTGATCTTTTCTACATCCCTGGATCAACACCGGAAACACGTCAAGATGGTACTCTGCCGTGTCCGTCAGCATGGGCTATATGCCAAACCAGAAAAATGTGAGTTTGAGCGGCAGAGTATCCAGTTTTTGGGCTTAGTGATATCCACGGAAGGGTTCAAGATGGACCCACAAAAGGTCACAGCAGTTCTGGACTGGCCTGCACCTTCTGACAAGAAGGGGGTGCAACGTTTTGTTGGCTTTGCCAATTTTTACAGAAGGTTTATTAAAGGATTTTCTGCAATCATTTCCCCGATTACCCAGCTAACCAAGCAGAACGTCCGATTCCAATGGAACTCCGAGGCACAAGCCGCCTTCTCTACCTTAAAGGGACTGTTTACCTCTGCCCCCATCCTAAGCCACCCTGATCCTTCTCTCCCCTATCTGCTTGAGGTCGACGCCTCAGAAACAGCTGTGGGGGCAGTTATCTCTCAGCGCCAAGGACTTAAGGATCTTATGCACCCCATAGCCTTCTTCTCCCGTAAACTCTCATCTGCCGAGAGGAATTACGACGTGGGTGACCGTGAACTTTTGGCCATAAGGGCCGTGCTCGAAGAATGGCGATACCTGCTGGAGGGAGCGGCTCATCCCATACTCATATATACAGATCACAAAAATGTGGAATATTTACGAACGGCCAAATGTCTAAGACCACGCCAGGCTCGGTGGGTGCTATTCTTTTCCAGATTTGCTTTTCATATAACTTACAGGCCAGGATCAAAGAACATCAAGCCAGACGCTCTTTCGCGTATGTATGATGACCCCAAAGAAACCTCAGTTCCAGACACTATTCTATCGGAGGGTAATTTCTTACTTCTTCAGACGGACCTGATGTCCGGTTTAAAACAAGCCTCTTTGGGGGTGCCCTGTCGGAGTAACTCTGAGACCCAAGGACGGTCTGCTTTGGAAAGACAGTAAAATTTTCGTGCCTGAGAGGTGTCAAACCAAAGTTCTGAGCCTGTGTCACGACCACCCTCTAGCCGGACATTTTGGGGTCCACAAGACTCTCGAATTAACCCAGCGCATGTTCTGGTGGCCGAAACTCGAGAGGGACTGTAAGGAATACGTCAAGTCTTGTGTTACCTGTACCCAAAATAAGTCTGCTAGAACCAAGTCCTGGGGTCTTCTCAAACCACTACCAATTCCCGACAGGCCTTGGAGCGAGATTGCCATGGATTTTATAGTGGAGCTACCCCCTTCTGAAGGACATACAGCCATTTTTGTAGTGGTCGACCGCCTGTCCAAGATGGCCCACTTTATACCCCTGAAGAACACACCTTCTGCTGTAGAGACCGCCCGGGTGTTTATCCGGGAGATTGTGAGGCTGCATGGGGTACCAACAAACATTGTATCGGACAGGGGGGTCCAGTTTACCTCTCGTTTCTGGAGGTCACTATGCCAGATCCTGAAAATCGAACTCTCCATGTCTTCTGCCTTCCACCCTCAGACCAATGGACAAACTGAGAGAACGAATCAGACTCTGGAACAGTACATCCATTGTTTTACCTCGTTTGTCCAGGACGATTGGGTAGCACTTTTGCCCCTAGCAGAATTTGCCTTTAATAACGCCTGCCACTCAGTTACAGGACAGTCACCATTCTTTGCGAACTACGGCTTCCACCCTGTCTTCTTGCCTAACATTATCCCAGAATCTCCAGTCCCAGCAGTACAAACCACTGTCGAGTTTCTAGGTCGCAATAATAAGTTGTTGCAAGAAACCATGGCCAAAGCACAGGCAACTAACAAGAGACTGTATGATAGGAAGAGAAGAGGGGGATTATGTCTTCAACCAGGAGACCAGGTGTGGTTATCTACCACCAATCTCAAGATGGCTTGTCCTTCAAAAAAACTGGCACCCAAATTTATTGGCCCCTTCCCGATCAAGAGGAAATTGAATGAGGTTTCCTACGAACTTTCCTTGCCTGAATCGCTCAAAGTCCACCCAGTGTTCCACGCATCCCTGCTTAAACCCACGGTACCTGACCCCTTCCCCGACAGAGGATCGGGTCCACCTGAACCTATAATTGTTGACAGGGACGAGGAATATGAGGTGGAGGCTGTTGTAGACTGCAGACGGAGAGGTAACCAAATTCAATATTTAATCAAATGGAGGGGGTATGGGCCAGAAGAGAATTCATGGGAACCCAAGCAAAATGTGCATGCCCAAGAACTGATCCAAGCATTCTTCCGCAGGCACCCCCAGAAAAGAGCTCTTTTGGGCACCCGGAGGTTGCCCTTAAGGGGGGGGGCAATGTCATGGATATACAGATTCCAGAACTGCAGCAAGGCTGAGGCGCATCCCGGCCAGCAGGCGCCCAGTGGCTTTGGTGCCAGTGGGCCTTTAAAAAGGGCTCCCACCGTTCAGCTCTTGCTGGTTGATCTGTAGTCTTTCCTGGGACCCGCCCCTGTATCTGCATCTGATCTCACACCTGACCTGGCTTCCTGACCACGCTGCTCTCTCCTCTCCTGATCTCTGGCTGCCATTTGACCTTGCTTGTTTACCTGCATACCTGATCTCTGTTGCCGACTAAGCCTGGACTCTGACCATCCCTTGTCTGCCGATTCTGTCTGATCTGATCCGCTGTGTATGACCTGGCTTGTCTGACCTTGTTCCTGCCCGCTGTGTGCACCTGCATCCTGCTGACCTGCATCCTGTGCACCTGCATCCTGCTGACCTGCATCCTGCGCACCTGCATCCTGCCGACCTGCATCCTGTGCACCTGCATCCTGCTGACCTGCATCCTGCGCACCTGCATCCTGCTGACCTGCATCCTGTGCACCTGCATCCTGCTGACCTGCATCCTGCGCACCTGCATCCTGCCGACCTGCATCCTGCGTACCTGCATCCTGCTGGCCAGCATCCTGCGCACCTGCATCCTGCTGACCTGCATCCTGCGCACCTGCATCCAGCTGACCTGCGTTCCTCAGCACTCCCCAGTGGTCATCATCTCCAGCTTCAGAGAACTCTGCAGGCACTCCTACCTCATTGTGCTCCTACGGTCACTGTCCCCAACTCCAGTGTCCCAGGAACCAGGGCTGTACGAGAGGTCTCCCTCTGCACGTCAGGCTCACCCACAAGGTACGTGTCACTACCATTTCCCCAGTGTCCCTCCCAACCTGGCCTTTGCATTGGTGAATGCTTCCAACTTTATCATACATCCCTAAAATATTAGCCCATATTTTTAACCATTTTCATCATCTGTGCTGACCATTTTCCATGCTTCCCCAAATAACCATGCCACTGCCTTCCACATGAACTGACCCTGGCCTGTTTTTTGACTATGCCTCTGCCTACCGTTTGGACTGCTTCCACGTGAACTGACCCTGACCTGTTTTATCAACTATGCTACTGCCTACCGCTTGGACTAATTTGTTGCTCTGCTACTGTAGTAAACAAGGGTCTTACATATGTGAGGGGCTCCAGAATAGTTTTTCCGGATGGAGAAAATTTTTTTTGTTGTTTTCTCCGGGTTTCAGAATTTCCGGATTAGGGTCTGGAGTCCGGAGGCTTCATAGAGATTTGGGTGGGTTGAAGCCTTTACCCCTGTGCCCCTGTGCACAGGTCTTACCTGATTGCGGCCCTCAGCTGCATGAACGGACCACACCGCTACCTGGACTATGCAAATAATTAGCTGTAGCAAGAGGCAGTATGTTTATGAAGGGCTGGAGAGCGGTACAATAATGTGTGTCTACAGGTAACAGTGTACCAGGACTAATATTGTGGCTGTGCTGGCTGTTTCTGCCTGGACAATTTCTATGGATTGTGCTGTGATGACAATATCCTTGTGCTGACTATTGACAATATTCCTGCCTGCTGCCTGGATAATTACTATTGCTGTCGCTAAGCACATCCCTGCCTGCTGCCTGGACCAGTGTTCTTCTCTGTGGATACTACTAAAAGCACAGGTAATGCTTTTTTTTTTTTACCCTTTCCACAATAGAATTTATTTTGGATTGTAATTCTTGGTATGTACATGCTATGTGTTAGAAATATGAAGGACCTTCAAAAATGAAAGGTTGCCAGGAAATGATATATGTAATTTATGCTCCTAGAACGCCTGATGGTGCTACTTGGATGTTGGGCCTCTGTATGTGGCCAGGCTGTGTAAAAGGCTCACACATGTGGTATCGCCATACTCAGGAGGAGTAGCAGAATGTATTTTGGAGTGTCCTCTTTGCTATGTACATACTATGTGTTGGAAATATCTGATAAATGGACAACTTCAAAAAATCTTAATTTTGCAAAGAATTGTGGGGGAAAAAAAATCACAACTTAAAAAAACTCACCATGCTACTTATTTAATACCTTGGAATGTCTACTTTCTAAAAAGGGGTCATTTGGGGGGTATTTCCACTTTCCTGACTTTCCTGACTTGTTAGTGTCTCAAGAAATGAGATTTCAGTACATCAGGTGTGATCAAATGTGATCAATTTTCAGTGATTGACACCATAGTTTGTAGACTCTATAACTTTCACTAAGACAAAATTATTTACACTAATTTGGGTTATTTTTACCAAAGATATGTGGCAGTATAAATTTTGGCCAAAATTTATGAAGAAAAATTACTAATTTGCTAAATTTTATGACAGAAACAAAGAAAAGGCATTTTTTTCACATAATTTATGTTTTTTTATTTTTAGCACAAAAAATAAAAAACCCACTAGTGATTAACCACTACAATACTGTGCACTTAAACACCCTCCCTGCCCAGACCAATTTTCAGCTTTCAGTGCTCTCGCACTTTCAGTGACAATTGCGCGGTCATGCAATGCTGTAACCAAATGAATTTTTTATCATTTTGTTCGCACAAATAGAGCTTTAGTTTCGTGGTATTTATTTGCGACTCCGTTTTTTATTTTTTGCGATACAAGCGAAAACATAGCGGAAATTTTGAAAAAAAACAATATTTTCTCCTTTATTTTTTAAAAGAAATCCAATAAAATCAAATTTTGTCATAAATTTAAGCCAAAATGTATTCTGCTACAAAAAATTCCGTTAAGTGTATAATAATTGGTTTGCGTGATCACGGACATATGTAAGCAAATGATCATGTAAAAGGGGTGTGCAGGTGATCACGGACATATGTGTGCAGATAATCATTGGGACATTGGGTGATTTTACTGGGACATATGTGAGGGACATGTGTTTTTATTATTTGGGGACATGTGTGTTTTGGGGATATGTGTGTTTTGGGGACATGTGTGTTTTACTGTGGGGACATGTGTGTTTTACTGTGGGGACATGTGTGTTTTACTGTGGGGACATGTGTGTTTTACTGTGGGGACACTACACTGGTGATCAGTGAGTAAAAAACTGTAAAAAAAACAGCTAATACTCACTGATCGCCAGCTGGCTGCAGCGATCCGCTCCCCTCTCCTCACCGACGACTTCCGTGTGAGGAGAGGAGGGCCGATTGCCTAGCAACCGGCTGTTTGTTTACATCACATGACGGCTGTGATTCGACACGGCCATCATGTGATCAGGAGGGCCAATCACCGAGCCCTCCTGCCGATCCGAGATGCGCCATGTCCGGGTGACACGGCGCGCGATCCCTCTACTTCTGAAGGACGTTCCGGAACGTCCATTCAGAAGTAGACGGCTCCCACCCGGCCGTATATGTACATTGGCCAGGTGGGAAGTGGTTAAATAACAACAAAATAAAGCTCTATTTGTGTGAAGAAAAAAAAAAAAAGGACGCAAATCCAGGCTGGGGAAAGATCATGACAATATGGTCGGGATCTACCACATGCCTGGACTGGCACCTGGCTCAGCCTCACAGCAAGCTGCCTAGAGCCTGAGCCAGGTGCTCTCACCCCCTCCACAGCCTAGTGCTCCAGTGAGCGGGGGGGGGGGGGCAGAGTAGACAGTGGTGATTGACAGTCAGCAGCTCCCTAATCGGGGAGCTGTGAGAACCGAGCGATCGTGGTGTTTGATTTCTCAGTTCTTAGTGTTAGAGCCAGTGGGGGACAGATGCAGCATCAGACCAATGCTGCCTCCACCTAGTTAAGTATGATTTCAAACACAGAAAAACAAAAACTTCTCCTTTAAGCTAAGAAGCACAAGTCCACTGATTACTTTCACCTCTTTCCTGCAATTCACCTCTTTAAATAGCAGATATTTGTTATCTTATCCCTAAAACAAAAGGTTTGATTATATGTATATACAGATGTACGAACAGGTAGCAAAAAAAGAACCTCAGAAAACAAATTTGTCAGAAGAGCAGCTGCTATACAAGCGATCAATAATTTTGTTTAGGACACTGCAGTAGATTTGCTTTGCAGTAAATTGCCTGGTTAGACTTGTTATATCCACTGAGATAGGTATTCTTTCTGCTGTTCCTGTATTTACAGCACTGCTTCTGAAAGTCTCAAAGTTTTTGGGAAGTGAAAATGTTGATGCATTTCTTACTGAAATGGCAATCTGAACTAGAATGTGTGGAAACTCCAGTCATTTAACTTTGCACCAATCTTGAAAATATAAAAGACACAAATTAATGCAAATCTCTAATCATTAATACATCATTGAATATATTTTTAACTGCAAGTGGAGCTGGAGTGTGAGCAAAAGAAGTATGAGCAGACAATCAGTTCATGTGCTGACAAGAAGCATGATGATAGGAAGAGAAAGCAGAGTGACCAAGAGATGAGCTCATCACTGAGCTGCTTCTCCTTTCACTGTGCAGTAACAGACTGGGACAATGAAGAAAAAGAATACTGGCTATTAGACTGAGGACATCAATTCTTTATGATGTCACATAGCATCCAGCAATTACACATGTACTCATATCAAATTCCAGTGACAAGTTTCCATTACCATATCCAAGAATGCAAAAACCAACACAGTTTATCTATTAGGTGTTAGAAACCATTTTGACAGTTGGGGGGAAATAGTAAAAGATCAGTGTAGCAAGATAAAAGCCCAGTACATGTCTCTCTGGCCATAAAATGGGAGGGAGTCTTAATTTTAGTGTCCATTGGGGTATAGCTTAGGTCTCTGGTTGCATCGTTCTTGTCTGAGGGGGCGGTGTCTGTGACTACCTGTGGGGGCTGTTGTTTTGAAGTGAAGCCAAGGCATCCAAGTCATTAAAAATTTTCCCTCCATATTGTGCTGTTTATACTAAAAAAAAAAAAAAAAAAAATGGTTTCCATGCACGGCACTGACGCTGACCAACACATCTGAAACAGCTGTATGCACTTTGTATTTAATGGCTCTAAATATATTAAGCAAAATCTGTGCTGTAGACCAGCAGATTCACATGATTGCCTATATCAAATTTTAGTATAGTAAAAGCAGGATTTGGGTCAAAAATAGAGGTCTATTTTGACCACATACATTTTTTGAATCTCATGAGCCCACTATCTATATCCGCAATCAGTGCAGTAAAAGTTACATTTTAGGTGACAAACTAGAGGTCTGCATCTGGAAAAGTTACAGCTGTTTTAGGCCAGGAGATGACAATATATTACTAGTGTAGCACCCTCTAGTGTACTAGATAAGGTGTGCATAGTGAGTTTGCAGTGTAGGAAAATTTGGCCTGGCTGAGAGCCAGGCCTGGGTTGAATTTGGGTCAAGGCTGAGTGACTCAGGGAGGTTGTATGACTTAGCAAGCAGCACCTCTGGTAACTCCCCCTACTCTCTGGAACCTTGAAGAATTTTCCAAAATTAGAGGGTGGAGATTAGGAGGAGCTGCTTGGAGTATTGATGAGGACCCAGCAAAATGGGCTGGCCACTTAATAAATACTCATGGGTCAGGCCAGCAAGGGGCAGTCGGGTGGAAGATGGAAAAGGAGTGCTGAGGAGGCTGTCAGTGGCTCTTGAGGGTGCCCCCTAGTCTGGGGGGAGGGCGGAGGTGACCTCAGGCCTGGGCCTTGGGTACTGGAATAATCCCCCACAACACACAGAGGAACCCCTTCCTGGAGGCACAGGAGCAAGGAGAAGACAGGAGTAGGTCAGCAAGCCCAGGAGAAGTCACCTGGGTGGGCTGGTGAGTGATCAGTCTGGGAGGACTGTGGAGAAGCAGGCAGGAGGGCTAGGGAAAGAGTTAGCTGCAGCCAGGCGGGCTGGCAGTGCCTGAAGCGGTGGTGCTGGGATCAGTGGCCACGGGAGTGATTATGCTGGACACTGCAATTTAGCTACACAATTGAGGCTGGGTTCACATTATTGCCGCATGTGGCTCACAGCAGGGGTCAGGTGCGTCCCCATTCACCGTTTCAGGTCTGATTTCAGCCTGAATTTTTAGGCTGAATTCGTACCTAAAACATGCCAAAGAGCAAAAAAGGGGTTTTTCCCCTGGGTTTGTGGACTTTTGATTGGCACTACTATGCTTTCCCAAAGAAAAATGTATAAATTGTAAAGGTAGTAACAAAAATGTTTATTAAAGTATAGAAAATTTAAAAAGGAACATAGGGGTCATATATGACATGCACGATAAAATTGCATCAAGACAGTATATATAGCCTTATATGTAACATTAGACCAGACGCGTTTCGGAGTGGGTAGATTCCTCCTTCTTCAGTGGTCGTAGTGTAGAGTCTATAATTTATACCTGAATGTAAACGGTATATATATATATGAGTTCAACATGATAGGTACATTGTGGGGACGATATTGTACAAAGCAGGTATAGATAACATTGATAACACATATATAGGTGGATAAAACAGTGTATTCATTTTAGAGCGACAAATCGTAAGGGCGTAAAAGAGTAAATATGGTCATAGCACTCACGTGTGTGTTGATGCAGAGATGGGAAGGGTTGTTCCCCCTTTATAAAAACAGGGTATAGAAAAAAGCGTCGGCACAACAAAGGGTGGTTAGGTCGCAAGCAAGATCTCACTTTTCACATAGGCAATAATATATTTTGTTCTCACGTGGAGAGTGGTCTAAGTGTATCGAAGCTTCAAGATACTATGAGATCAAAATGTCCCCATGGGGTATAATTGCGAATTTGGAGAGGCTGGGAGGAGTCGAGCGAGTGAGGACCTTGGTTCTGCTGGGGTCAACAAAACAAACCCGATCAAACCTCTGTAAAAAAGAAGTAACAATTATAAGTTGTGTAGTAGCTACTAAATAGTGTAAAGCAGGGTAAAACTTATACCCACTTTACTTGTAAACATATATTATTCAGGGAAGGCAGGTAAACCCACATTTACTTGATACGGGTAATATGGCTTAAAGGTGGTTCTTAGATATGAATTGTTGGCTAATGACTCCAAACAGACGGGCTCTATATTAATGCTTGAGCAGACAATATTTATGTGCTATATCACTGAGGCATTAAGAAAAACCTATGGAACATAAAGTAAATTTCCATCAAAGAAGTAATGCGACGGAAAAGTAAGGTATATTGTCCATGGAATAGTAGTCACAGTAAGAACATGCCATATATATTAACCATAGAGTACTAGTGAGCACATACCTTGTATATTAAACAGAGAGTATAGCAGTTTGTTCCTCTGGTGGTGCTGTCAGAGGTTTGGAGGTTTAAACTGTGTGGTTATATACGTGTAATCACTCCCCCAATCAGCTGTTATCCAAAACAGCTGGTTGGTAAGGGGTGGGAGGTTTGTGGGGAGGGTCGGCCCCCCGAGCGGTGTGCGCGCGGTCCCGTCCAGACATAACATGTATGTCGTAGGACGCGGCCCCGCCCACTCCCCCCGCCGGCACGTACGGCCTCAAAGTCGGAGCGCGCATGCCCAGTGGGAGGAGAAGGATGGCGGGTAGCTCCTCCCACGGGTATCGCACCACCGATAGGATGAGGCTGAATAGGGAGGGAGGGCGTGGGATACGGCCTCCCTTCCCGTCGCCGCACCGCCCTGATGGGCGGGCGGCTTACGTGCCGGGCAGTTCCACGGGTCCAAGTGCCCACTCGACATGCAGCCATCTATTGGAGAAATAAAACATTGTGAAATTTCTGTCATTTAGTGTTGCAATAAGGCAGAGAATGGTACCTAAAAGTATCTAGGACAAAAGGGAGGATATTAAGCCTAGTAGTTAGCCTCTATAGAGTGCATAGAGTCTCCCCCTAATAATAGGGGGGGAGGAACTAATATATCCAAGCAGAAAAGTGAGAGATGGCAGAGTCCCAACATGACATTCCTTGTGTGCCGGTGCCTATTTATAATACAGTGTATACATTGCAGTATATACATTATAGTATTCAACACATTGGTATAATCCTACACATTTTTTACATATAATGGGTTTACCCCACTCCATATATAATCTGTCACAGAATGTGCAGAGGTACATGGAGTAGGTATACAGTATTCAACCTAAATGCAGATATAATACAATGGTTGTTCAGAGAGATACAGGCAGATATGTATATATTCAACGTATTTTCATTTAATTCAGCTAACTGATCAGGGTTCGTTTATATCCTAGGTTGTAGATGAATATAATAGATGTAATTGTTAGCATCTGCGTTATTATTAACCAATGCGTGTTAGACTGCATTGGTGTTTATTTTTCCATACCCCCCGATGCAAAGCCCTCCAAAAAGGGTTTAAACCAGATAGTTTCGTTTAATCCTGGAGCCTGAGTGGCTCGGAGCTTGTAGATCCATTTCGACTCGAGTTGAAGGAGGGACTTATTCCAGTCCCCCCCCCTCGGGTTCGGATGGATCCGATCCAGGATCAAAAACTTGATTTTTGGGAATCTGCCCATGTGCACAGTACTGACGTGTCGGCCCAGGGGGAGATCTGGGTCGCACGTCATCATACTGTGCACATGTCTGTATGCACGTTTCCAAAACTCAAGTTTCGTCTTGCCGACATAGAAGCAAGAGCATTCACACGTTAAAAGATAAATAACCCCCAAGGTTTTGCAGTTCGCAAAGTGTTTTGGTCGGAAGGTATCCCCATTAGGTAAAATGGGGCTCTTCTCTGTAGCCATGTATTTACAGTAGTGGCAGGAGCCACACATAAAGGTTCCCTTATATTTGCAGTGCGGGTTACCGCTTACAAGCTCGGACTTTGTAACATAGTCCTTAATGGATGTTGCTCTCTTAAACGTAAAAAGTGTTTTTTCTGGGACGAATTGTCCTAACAGGGGATCGTATGTGAGTAAATGCCAATATTTTTCTACTATGGCTTTTAACTGCTTTTGTTGATTGTTATATCTGGAGATGATTCTCAGGGGGTTTGTTTCTTCTCTGGATTTTTTATTATATAGGAGTTGGTCTCTATTGCGGAGGCATGCTTGCTGGTACGATCTTTTTAAGGATGCATGAGAGTATCCTCTTTGTAGGAGGCAAGTACGTAGTTTATTAGCCTCTATTTGGAAAATTTTATCGTCTGTGCAATTCCTTCTAATGCGCAGGTATTGCCCATAAGGTATTGATTTTACTAACGGTGTAGGATGGAAACTCGTGGCGTGCAGGATGGTGTTTCCCGCAGTTGGTTTTCTATATAAACGAGTCGACATTTGTCCAACATCGTTTCTATAGATCTCCACGTCTAAAAAGGGGACACAGTGAGTGTGATATGACATAGTAAAACTCAGATTAAAAGTGGTTCTGTTCATTCTGAGAAGGCATTGCTCTAAAAGTGAGCTGGTGCCGTCCCAGACGATGAGGATGTCATCGATGTACCGGTGCCATGCAAGAATATGGTCCGTGTACATCGATAAGTCCTCATCGTCTAGGAAGGCCCGCTCCCACTCCCCCAGGTACAGGTTGGCATACGATGGGGCACAGCATGTCCCCATCGCTACTCCCTGCACCTGGAGGAAGTGGGAGCCGTTGAAGGAGAACACATTATGTTCAAGAATAAATTCCAATAAGGTTAGAATGAATTCTCCGTAGGCTGGATCTATTTTCTCATCTTTGAATATAATATGTCTAATTGCTGCCACTCCTCTAGTGTGAGGTATGGAGCTATAGAGAGTTTCTACATCTACTGTCACTAATAAAACCTCCGTAGGAATGTGCAGGTTGTCTACAATTTGTAAAAGGTGTAGAGTATCTTTGACATATGAGGGAAGTGCTTGAACATAAGGTTTAAGAAAGTCGTCTATTAGGCGACTAGCGCCTTCGCTTATAGAGCCAATTCCTGATATAATAGGTCTACCAGGTGGGTCGTCTTTGTTTTTATGGACTTTGGGTAATGCATAAAACGTAGGAACTTTCGGAAAGTTGTTCCGAATGTAAGTCCACAGTTGTTTCGTAATGACATTTCGTTCTAGGGCTGTGTCAATAAGTTGATAAAATTCACTGTTGTATTTTTTAACAATGCTAGGAGGCATCCGTCTGTACCAATTTGGATTATTTAGGATTTTATTACACATTTGTACATACTGATTTTTGTCTAAAAGAACAATATTCCCGCCCTTATCTGACGCTTTAATAATAAGGTTGGTGTTATTGCCTAGTTGTCTGAGGGCTGCTGTTTCTTTCTTCGTAAAATTTGTTATTTTGGGTGTTCGGATTTTTAGTTTTTCTAGATCTCTGTTCACTAGATAGAGAAAGGTGGCTGCATTCGGGTTCGTACTGGGAGCTGGACACATAGTTGATTTCTTTTTAAGTGTAGATTTAGTATTGTCTGTCACTGAATACACTGAGTCTAACGCCTGTTGGAGATTAATTTGGTCAATAAGATCTGTTGGATCGTTTTCCTCTAATAGTGAGATCAACTGGTCCAATGCTCGACTTTCTTGTATGGTATGATCAGGTAGAATATCGTGTTTTTGAAACATTTTTCTAAGAAGTAGTTTGCGTATGAATAATTGTAGATCTTTATAAAAATCAAATTTATCTCCATCTTGGTTAGGGCAAAAGTTTAATCCTTTTTTTAAAACTGATATTTCATCTTCCGAAAGAGAATGTGAGGATAAGTTGATGATATTATTTGAAGTTACATCATCAACTATAGGTGAGTCGTTTAGAACGTGATTTGGGTGTATGTATTTGGATTTGAGGTTGATGGCTGGAGTCCTGCCAAAACCTTCTCTAAAAAAGAGGTATCATTAAGAGAAGTTGCCGTGGAAGTAAGGGAGGTGCGTGTGTTTTGTGTGTTTGTGTCATTGCTGTCATTAATAATTTGTGCTTGGTCTATATTAGTGCCCGTGTTTCTTTGACTGGATGTGGGTTCCAACATGGGGGTTACTGAACCAGACTTCTTGGCCTTCTGGCCATCTGGTGAATTGCTTTCAAATTGTCGTTTTGTGCTTGTGTTAGGTTTTTGTTTGTGAAGAACTTGTTTGGATACAGCTGGGTGAGGAGTAACAGTGGGGGTTTTACTCTTAAATTTATTCGAGTCAAGTGAAACTTTAGTAGAGTTACCTCTGGTGTGTGTATATGTGTTAGTGTTTTGAGTCCATTTGTACGCTCTCCCATCTCTAAATGCATCCTTATCACGACTAAATTTTATGCTTTTTTTCCTCAGAATATTTTTATTAAATATTTCCAAATGCTTTTTTAATCTATCTTCCTGGGGAGCTAGGGATTGAGTGGATTTAAGTTTCTGAAGCTTGTCGCAGATATTTATGATCTCTACGTCAAGTATTGATGATCTTTTCCTGTATTCAGTCATCAAAAGCTCCATAAGAGTGCGGGAACAGACTTTTAAAGCATTCTCCCATAGATTCTTAAAGTCAGGGTCCAGGCCTTCCAATGTAGGGAAGATCTGGACCCTGAGTCCCAAAGGGTTTATATTTTCTCTAATGTAGTTTTCAAAGGATTTAATATGCCAAAAAAGCATAGACTTTTTCTCTAAAAAATGCGATAATCTAGAAAACAAGAGTAATAAGTCCGAATCTACCTGTTCCTTATTGTCAAAATCGTTGAGGTAGCCCTCCATGAGGGTTTCCCATTCGGTACCTGTAAAGTTTGTCATGTTGACACTATAAAAGGATACTTAAAAAAGTTAATGTATATATAGTCAAAATAGAGCAGAAATAGTGATTCTTAATGTTATTAACACGTCATATATAATGTATAGAAGTACATGACAAAAAACAAGAAATGTTACATAGAGGGAGAGGGAGTAAATATATAATTACCTCCGTCTTCCTTATCAGTTTATAATTTCTATTCACTACCCTAAAACATGCCAAAAGACGCACAGGGCTCCTGTGCAAAATCGCAGCAGAGATATGTGAACCAGCTCCATAGAGAGCCGGTCACAATCTCCTACCATGCGAATTGGATGTGGGGAAATCTGCATCCAATTCGCATAGGTGTGAACCCAGCCTAAAGGGAGCCTCAGGTTCCTGCCTATAACTGGCTTTTGCTCTAAATCTGACTGTGCTTTGTCAGATCTACAGTGTGCCGGCTGAAATCCAATTACCTCCCATCCCTATCCAAGTTATCCCTCAATAAATAACAGTGGACTGTTCTCATGACTCATGTGTGCCTGTGAAGATTCGGTGTGCCTGGCTGTGCAGGGTGGGGGATCCCAGTTTATTTGTGTCTCTTTAAGCGGGTGCACCACACTAGTACAACACCTGCACATTACTTCTTTGCAGTAGATTCCCGTACTAAAGACCAGCCAGTGCCACTCTCTCTTCTTGTACAGTAGTGACTCCTCTTGTATCCCCCAATAGTTTGGAGCAGGCAGGCTGTAGTCGGGGGACCACATCCACAGTTCTGCTTCCTGCACAGGCTATGTGCAGTACATTGATGGTACTGCTATGTTTATAAGATATCATCAGGGTTAGCAAAATCCTTTGGTGAACACACTGCAAATCAGTGCACTGTCTTTTTCCAAAATGCCTTGCATGTTTGACTAAAATAGTTTTTGCATAGACTGTACCAAAAGCTGCATTCTGGGGGAAAAATTAAGACCTGTTTTGACCTGTTTTGACAGAATACCTTGCTGTTTTACCTACAAGCGCTAACACACTAATTCATTGGTCCAGCTAATTATGTATTATGAAAAAAAAAAAAAAACATAAGCTTTGTTGGCTAAAATACATTTGCTGTTCACAAGACCTAACAGTCCATTCAGACTATTATTGCTAAGTACTATCTGAGGAAAAAAAATTGGCCTTGTTTGCCTCATGCAGAAGAATTTGGTATGGAAGCAGAGGTGATGCCAGTTTGCACTCCATTTAAAATTAAAGTTTCTAAGATGGCAAGCTGGGTTGCAGTAGCAGCGACCAAGCAGATTGGCATTTGAAGCACTCTGTTTTCCAAACATTCCATGAGGCCTATCAAAAATAAAAAAGCGTAATCCCAAATTGATGAGTACATGAGTCTTCCTCACGGCCACAGGAAAATCTTGTGAAAGAGAAATTACGCTGTCATTGTGGCAGTGCTTAGTCTTCTTCCTCAGGCATGCAGCCACGCACAGCCAGCCCAATATACCATATCAGTTTTGCTCTGTGGTCAACAATGTACCAGCAGTTGCCTTGCGTGAAAGACAGGCCCTGCGGTTTGGAGACCCCTGACCCTTTATCATACTTCACCGTTGGGATGATGTCTTGATGTTGGTAAGATGTGCCCTGTTTTGCACCATGTATAGTGCTGAGTATTCTTCCTGAACATTTAAAGTTTTGTTTCATCAGTCCACAAAACATTTTCCAGTAGCAATGTGGTTAGCAAAGGTGTTCTTTGGCAAATATCTAAGAAGGCACGCGCATGGCGAGCCCCCTCGCGTCTCCAAGGAGACTCGCCGCGCATGCGCGCCACCTGCAGCACATCATCCGGAGGCGATCACGGAACGCCGCCGGCATGAGGACTGCTCCACCCAGTGGAGAATAGTATAACTGTGGGGCTTTGAGACGGGGAGACACTGGAATGTGTTCTCCCCTCTCTCCCCGTGACAGGAAGCCTATGATGCCTCGGGCAGGCATTCACCTTATGGGACAAGATGGCAGCAAGACCCATGGAGCCCTGAAGGAAGAAAAATAAAAAGTAAAGGCTAGAAAAAAACATAGTCACAAAAATGACCATCATGTTTGGTATTTTAGCAATAATATAAACATTAACAAGGTTATTTTGGATTCGTTATTTCACTAAATTGTCATGATCATATTTATCTCTATGACATAGTTTCTTTGTTTTTAACATTATTATGATGTTTTGAACGGCCAAGGAAAAAGAAAAAAGGGGAAACATGACAAGAACAATAGTAATGTTTCTCAAACCCGGATGATGATATATAAGCAAATTATGACAATTAGTTAGTATATTATTGTTAAAATTGATGGGCACCAGTGAGGGTGGGGGAGATATGATTCAATTGGGGGTTGGCCAGAACTAGATATTATTAGAAAAGGTATTCTAAATAGTCAGTTAGTGACATAAATTGCTTTGAACCCTAAAAAAGGGGGGGGGGGTTATTGTCCCCCTTTTTCCCTCCCCTGTATGATTTGCCCAATAACCAAAAATAGGTAAATATGGGCAATATCATATTAATTTACAATATTTCAGTATTATTTTTAGTTTTTAATATCGAATTGTTTCTGAGCATTTATTTAATCATATACTACTGTCTGACCTCGCCCTTTTGTCCTCAGTTCCCACATTCTAACTGGTTTTGCCCGAAAATGTATCCCTTCAAAAAGGGTGCAAAGGAGATTGACTCATTTAGGCCTGGATATTTAGTGGCCTGAAGTGTATATATCCACTTTTGCTCAATTTGTAGCAATGTTTTATTCCTATCACCGCCTGGATTGGGAATGTGTACCCGGTCAAGCGTGGTGAAGGAAATTCGTGGCATTATGTAATTGTGTTATATAACAGCGTGTCTTCCAAGGGGGAGATAAATGTTCCCTATCTGCATACTATAAACATGTTTGGAAGTCCTACACCAGAATCTCTGTTTTGTTTTTCCTACGTAGTACGCACCGCACTCACAGGCCATTAACCACTTCAATACCAGGCACTTAGACACCTTCCTGCCCAGACCAATTTTCAGCTTTCAGCGCTGTCGCACTTTGAATTGCGCGGTCATACAAGACTGTACCCAAACAAATTTTTTTATCATTCTGTTCCCACAAATAGAGCTTTCTTTTGGTGGTATTTGATCACCTCTGCGATTTTAATTTTTTGCGCAACAAATAAAAAAAGACGGGCACTGATAAGGCGGCACTGATGGGCACCAATGAGGTGGCACTGACGTTCACTGATGGGCACTGATAGGTGGCACTGGTATGCAGCACTGATGGGCACTTATGGGTGGCACGGATAGGTGGCATGGATGGGCACTGATGGGTGGCATTGCTGGGCATCACTTTTTTTTATTGCAACATAAAGATGCCAGTCAGTGCCCATTTGTGGGCACTGACTGGCACAGATTGGGCATTATTTGCACATGTGGATGGCCAGGGGGTACATACCTGGCCATCCACATGTTGCCCACTTCCCTGGTGGTCCTAGTGGAGTCCCTGGTGGTCCAGTGTGGGCATCTGAGGGGGGGCTGCGCTGATAAACAATCAGCGCAGACCCACCCTGTCAGGAGAGCCGCTGATCAGCTCTCCTCTACTCGCGTCTGTCAGACGCGTGTGAGGAAAAGCCAATCACCGGCTTTTCCTGTTGACATCGTGATCAGCCGTGATTGGACACGGCTGATCACGTGGTAAAGAGCCTCTGCCGGAGGCTCTTTACCAAGATCAGTGTAGCGGTGTGTCAGACTGACACACCGATCCACCGATCGCCGCGATGCACGCCCCCACGGTCGCACAGCGGCATGTTATCCCCAAGGACGTCATATGACGCCCAGTCAGGATAACAGAACCACTTCCCGGACGTTAAAGCGGAAGTAAACCCATCGATTTAACAGTTTAAAAAAAAAAGGCATGCCGGGAATGCTAACTGCACATTGGCTGTGCTCTCAACCAAACAGTCAAACCATCCAATGGCTGGTGTCATAACGGATCACATGTGCAGCACTGTGGCAGTTGAAGATTAAACAGAGGCAAAGATGGCAGCTTCCTTGGCTGAAAACGATAGGGGGGTTTACTTCCACTTTAATATGCTATTGACCAGGCGGGAAGTGGTTAAGTATACGACCCCGCACGTCTGGCAGTTTACAAAGTGTTTCGGTCGAAAGACCTGTCCATTGGGTAGGGTGAATACTTTATCTTTTCGTATTAGTGAGCAATGGGCACAACAGCCACAAGGGAAGGTGCCCAGTGCTATACAATGTTTTTTGTTAGATTTTTTTGTACTCCATCCATTAATCCACTCAAAAGAAATGTATTGAGTGCCCTATCATAACGGTTCTGAGTTAAAACATCTTGAATGGAGTAAAGGCCCTTATCATACGGGATAGAGCAATACAAATATTTCACATCTATTGTAACTAGAAGTGCTTGTGCTGGTAATTTGAGTGTTTTGATTATTTGCAAAAAATGAATAGTATCTTTTGTAAATGATGGTAAAGTTATTACAAAGGGTTGCAAATGTGCATATATTACCCTGCTAATGATAATTAGTATCATTAGTGTGTTTTAGGTACAAAAAAAAGAAAAAAAAAAGCAAAATGCGCAGTATTGCATCTGGCCTGTACTAACATACACATATGTGGTATCACTGCAATCATCAGGAGCAGGAGAATTTATTGTGGGTCGCTCTGTGGTGGTAGGTTATGGTAGTAACAAGAAATATACAGCTACATTTAAAATAAAAAAAATATATATATATATATATATATATATATATATATTTATTTTTTTTTTTTTTATATATATTTTGGGTCAGTTCTCCCTTGATAATACAAAAAATAATCAGGAGATATCCATAACAATTTACGACCCAATGAAAGCTTAATCTGTTCTGAAAAAAACCAAGATGTAATTCACTTGGATGCACAAATTAGTTGTGATGATATGTACGGTTTTAACACCACATGTCAAAGTTGCAAAATTGTGCTAAGGCATTAAGATTTGTTTTACCCTCAGGCGTGAAGGAGTTAAAGGTGACTGAGATACCCGTGTGGCATCTTCCTGGCACTCGTTAGAACCAAAGAATCAGCTTGGATAAGCTGCGACACAGCTTAAAAATTATAGAACAAGTCCAGTTGAATGTGAATAAACACTATTCACTACCATGACCTGGATAAATGAAAACTAAAATATCCATTTCTGGTTTTCTTAGCCTATAGCATTTACAAAATAGTTGTGCATGCTAATTATTCACAATAAGTGATATAATTCCGCTAATAAAAGTTACTCCCTGTCGCCTCACATTGCAGCCAACTCCAAAAAACACACATTACACCTCTGTCTTTTTTTCCCAGCATACATCACAGCTCGATGGAGTCAGGCTGTTTCTTTTATGAGCAATAAAATGTGATTGTCAGATCAGTAAATTGGTTGCACACTCTGGTAAGACATCTGTCTGTACTCAGACTGAATCTTCACTGGGATGCAGCCGAGACAAAAGGTATCTAGTAACAGAACAGCACACTGCGCTTTATGTGGAAAGATCATTCAGAGATGGCAGAAATATTCAGGATATGGCAAGACAGATGAAAATCCAGGCACATCCGCAATAAAATACAAGGAAATTTTATTTACAGATCCAACCACCTTTTTCTTTGCATACAAACTGCTTCGGATTACACTTACAAACATGTATCAAGTACTGCAAAGACTTCTGGGGATGAAATCACTGATTAGCTCCAGAAATAAATCAGAGTAGCAGAGGAAGTATCATTTTTATCAAAAATGTAATAA
Source organism: Lithobates sylvaticus (assembly GCA_028564925.1). Lineage (NCBI taxonomy): Eukaryota > Metazoa > Chordata > Amphibia > Anura > Ranidae > Lithobates > Lithobates sylvaticus. The sequence goes on from CM053026.1 coordinate 598,857,659, forward strand.
ATGTGATATTTAATGTACTCTGATCTATGCAATTACACATTGTTTATCACAGCCATTCATTTGTATATTTCTGAAAACTCTTGAGAGGTGTTTCAGTGATTTGTAATCCATACACGGCAAGCAACTGATTAATTACTTTGTTGTGTTCTGTGAGTGTTCCTTTATTCTCAATATATCATCGAACTGTGAACTTGTTTTTATGTCTGCAAGACAGAAATATTGGTAGCATCTTCTGAAATGACTAATCATTTTATGTTTTGCTATGTTTACCATGCTGCGCACAGCAAATTTTCAGTCATTTTGTTTGAACGGGGACTGGGTGACCTTGGATCATTCCACCGTCCAGACAGATGACTACATTACAAGTATATCTGTATTGGCATAGTTGCCAACTCTACGTACATGATTATCAGGCAATATGGTCTAACCACTTGCCAACCGCCGCATGTACATATACGTCGGCAGAATGGCACTGCTGGGCAAATGGGCGTACAGGTACGTCCCTTTGAATTTGCGCACGCGACCATGCCGGAAGCTCCGCGAGTCAGGTCGCGGGTCCCGCGGACTCGATGTCGGGGATATCATCTCATGGAGCTGAAGAACGGGGAGATGCTAATGTAAACAAACATCTCCCTGTTCTGCCTAGTGACACGGTCACTGATCATAGCTCCCTGTGATCAGGAGCTATGATCAGTGAAGTGTCTTTCGTAGCCCATCCTCCTAACAGTTAGAAACACTCCCCAGGACACACTTAACCCTTTCCTAGCCCCCTAGTGGTTAACCCCTTCATTGCCAGTGTCATTTTTACAGTAATCAATGCAATTTTATAGCACCAATCGCTGTAAAAATGACAATGGTCCCAAAAATGTGTCAAAATTGTCCAATGTGTCCGCCATAATGTCGCAGTCACGATAAAAAAAAAAAAAAAAAAAAAAAATCGCAGATTGCCGCCGTTACCAGTAAAAAAAAATATATATATTAATAAAAAATGCCATAAAACGAACCCCTATTTTGTAGACGCTATAACTTTTGCACAAACCAAACGCTTATTGCGATTTTTCTTTAACCAAAAATATGTAGAAGAATACGTATCGGCCTAAACGGAGGAAAAAAATTTTTTTTTATTTTTTTTTATATATTTTTGGGGATATTTATTATAGCAAAAAGTAAAAAATAATTTTTTTTTTTTTCAAAATTGTCGCTCTATTTTTGTTTATAGCGCAATAAATAAAAACCCAGAGGTGATCAAATACCACCAAAAGAAAGCTCTATTTGTGGGGAAAAAAAAAAAAAAAAGGACATCAATTTTGTTTGGGAGTCACGTCGCACGACCGTGCAATTGTCAGTTAAATCAACACAGTGCCGAAACGCAAAAAGTGCTCTGGTCTTTTGCCAGCAAAATGGTCCGGGGCTTATGTGGTTAATGCAAGATTAATTTATACATATTATAAACAGCATTTTGACATTCTGACTTTAAGCCCCCGTTCATACCTATGCGAATTAGATGCGGCTTACAACGCTGCGAATTCGCAGGACATTTCAAATGACATTGATTTTAATGAGCTTGTTCACATAGCTGCCGTGCATTCGCACTGCGCATTGCAGAAAAAACGTGTGCATTTTTTGGGCAGTGCGGTGCGGCTCAGGTGCGAATTCAGGCCCATTATCTTCTATAGGCACGCATCTGATTCGCAGCTGGCTTGCGTTGTGAACATAAATTTGCAACTCAATTAGACTTCAATCCGACTTCTAGGTGACTTGTACCCATTGATTTCAATGGACGTCGCCTCCAAGTCGGATCTCCATCTATATTGACGTGACAGTGTCGCCTTGAGGGGGAACTCCGCGCTAAATTTTAAATAAAAAAAACAGCATGGGTTCCCCCTCCAGGAGCATACCAGGCCCTTAGGTCTGGTATGGATTTTAAGGGGAACCACCCTACGCTAAAAAAACGGCGTGGGGGTCCCCCCAAAATCGATACCAGACCCTTATCCGAGCACGCAGCCTGGCAGGGCAGGAAAGGGGGTGGGGACGAGCGAGTGCCCCCCCCTCCTGAACCGTACCAGGCCGCATGCCCTCAACATGGGGGGTGCTTTGGGGAAGGGGGCGCCCTGCGGCCCCCCCACCACAAAGCACTTTGTCCCCATGTTGCTGAGGACAAGGGCCTCTTCCCTACAACCCTGGCCATTGGTTGTCGGGGTCTGCGGGTGGGGGGCTTATCGGAATCCAGGAGCCCCCTTTAATAAGGGGGCCCCAGATCCCGGCCCCCCACCCTATGTGAATATGTATGGGGTACATCGTACCCCTACCCATTCACCTGGGGAAAGAAAGCGTCACAAAAAAAAAACACCACACAGGTTTTTAAAGTAATTTATTAATCAGCTCCGGGGGTCTTCTTCTTCCGACTTCGGGGGCCTTCTTCCGACTTCTCGACTTCTCCGATCTGTTCGGCCTCTTCTCCCGCTTTCCGGCTCTTCTGCCGGCTCCTCCGCTAACTTCTTGCAGCTCTTTTACCAGCAGGGGAGCCGGTCCTTCTTCCCTCTTCTCCCGATGTTGACACGACGCTCTCTCCCGCTGTAATGCAGTCTGAGCGCTGCACGATGACTTATATAGGAATGGGGTGGGGTCACCGGGTGATGTCACGCGGTGGCCCCGCCCCTTATGACGTTGGGTCCCGAGGCATGCTGGGACTGTGACGTCATAGAGGGCGGAGCTGCAAGAAGATGGCGGAGGAGCCGGAAGAAGAGGCCGGACACCGGGAGAAGAGGCCGAACAGAGCGGAGAAGTCGGAAGGCCCCCGAAGTCGGAAGAAGACCCCCGGAGCTGATTAATAAATTACTTTAAAAACCTGTGTTGTGTTTTTTTTAGTGATGCTTTCTTTCCCCAGGTGTATGGGTAGGGGTACGATGCATTCACATAGGGTGGGGGGCCGGGATCTGGGGCCCCCTCCCTTATTAAGGGGGCTCCCGGATTCCGATAAGCCCCCCGCCCGCAGACCCCGACAACCAGCGGCCAGGGTTGTCGGGAAGAGGCCCTTGTCCTCATTAACATGGGGACAAGGTGCTTTGGGGTGGAAGGGCCGCAGGGCGCCCCCTTCCCAAAAGCACCCACCTCCCCCATGTTGAGGGCATGCGGCCTGGTATGGTTCAGGAGAGGGGGGTGCTCGCTCATCCCCACCCCCTTTCCTGACCTGCCAGGCTGCGTGCTCGGATAAGGGTCTGGTATGGATTTTGGTGGTAAACCCCACGCCGTTTTTTCGGCGTAGGGTGGTTCCCCTTAAAATCCATACCAGACCTAAGGGCCTGGTATGCTCCTGGAGGGAGAACCCATGACGGTTTTTTATTTAAAATTTGGCGTGGAGTTCCGCCTTGAGAGCTGATTATTCTCTGATTGGCCACGGCCAAAGTCGCCTGGCCTGGGGCAACTTAAAGTCATGTTGTAAGTTGCCCCAAGTCATGTTGAAGTCGCGTTGTTATTCATACTCATGTCGTGTCCAAGTTGCCTCCAGAAGTCGTGTTGCCCCAGTGTGAACCGGCTCTCAGGGGTTACTAATGAATTTGCAGCTGATTCGCACCTAAAACGCTAAACAACTGACGTTTTAGTGCGCAGTTACGCTGAACATTAAATTTGAACCGCACTGGTGTGAACCCAGGCTAAAACTTTGAATCACTGACCAGGATCTAGAGTACAGATTCCTGACTTTTTTTGATTTGCACGGGCTTAGACTCCATGCATACTAGTGTTTTTTATAAGCTCAAAAAATGCTAGGAAAAAAAAACCCCCACTAAACTCATAATAGCATTTTTGTGCCAGCTTGTAGTAGCGGTTTAGTAGCTTTGAGGAGCATTAGCATTTTATTAGTGTTTTTACAGTACATGAAAAAGAAAAGCTGTTCAGAGTTTTTTTTTCTGTTGGAAAATGGTCCAAAAATTTTTTTTTTCTGCTCCTAGACGCTGAAGCTTACAAAATGTTAATAGCCTAATGTAGTGTGCATGGATACATAGGAGAACACCATTTGGCTTCTAGGAGCAGAAAAAAAAATACTAATAATAGCTTCTAGGAGCTTAAACAAAAACGAAACACTAGGGAACCAATTGGCAGTTTTGGGGCCCTTTTTGGCTTTGGGCTTTTGGGTAAGCAAGCTCTCATTGTTTTCGTTATCGCTGCACTGTTAATATTATATGCTTGTCAACTTGTATTTATGCATGTCTTTAATAAACTACCTATTTTTATAGATTATTCCTCCTGACGAAGCGGCATTAAGACCACGCAACTAGTAGAGGATCCTTAATCTACGAGAATAACTTCATTGTATACTGTAAGGTTTAAATTCCCTTTTTATTGATATATTGATTTTGGTCACTTTGAATGTTTTTTATATGTAATAAATAAGATTTTTTACTAAATTTGAGTGTTTATCAGTATTGGGATAGTCCACAAACATTTCCTCGTGGTTTGAATGTGTGAGAGGACAGTTTTAGCAAATGTCCGCATAGTGATAATACATATAGTAACCATTTACCCAATCAAGTATAAATACCATGATACCTATGGAGAAACACAATCCTGGTTACATAAAAAAGTCACCGTGCTGGCCTAAATATTCCAGAACAAGTGACTGAGGACAACTGGGGGGACAAAACGACATATAACAAAGACATGGCCTCCCTGATCCTGCAAAGCCTGCGGAAGGATCCTCGTGTTCTTCGGATCAAGGAGAGGGACCATTACTGGCTGGCCACTCTCCTTGATCCGCGGTACAAGGGTAAGGTTGCGGACCTTATCTTGCCGTCGCAGAGGGAGCAGAGGATGAGACATCTCAGGGAGGCCTTGCAGAAAGGTCTGTGCAACGCGTTCCCAGAAACTGGGAGGCTACAAACTCCTGGTCCTGGGCGACGAGTTGCTGAGGCTTCGGTCAGTGGCAGAAGGAGCGGTGGGGAAGGTGGACGTCTGACCGATGCGTTCAGACAATTTTTTAGTCCGCAGCCCCAAGGTATGATCGGTTCCAGCAACCATCGCCAGCGTCTGATATACATGGTGCAGGAATACCTTGGGGCAAGGTCAGACTTGGACACCTTTCCCACCGAAAAATCCTCTGGCTTACTGGGTCCTGAGGATGGATCACTGGCCAGAGCTTGCACAGTATGCAATTGAGCTACTGGCCTGTCCTGCCTCCAGCGTTCTTTCCGAACGCACATTCAGTGCTGCTGGAGGATTTGTGACTGATCATAGGGTGCGCCTGTCCACCGCCTCGGTTGATCGACTGACATTCATCAAAATGAATCAGTCTTGGATCACCACCAGCTACCAGGCACCTGAGGCGGATATAACCGAATAATTTTTAATGTCACATCCCTTCAAGACTGCCTATGCTGATGCTGAGTGACTGTCCTCTTATGTTCACTGACTATCCTCTTCCTCCTCCTCAATGATCCATGCCACCACACCAGTGCCTAAGGCACAATTTTTCAGCCCCTGTTTAACAGGGGCGTGTACTTACAATTTTTAAAAAAATGCTTCGCAACACGTGTGACTGCTGTGCTCCAAGTACAGTCTCTGTGAGGGCCGTGTTGCAGTGTTGTGGCACCAGCACCAGTGCCTAAGGCACAATTTTTCAGCCCCTGTTTAACAGGGGCGTGTACTTACAATTTTTAAAAAAAATGCTTCGCAACACGTGTGACTGCTGTGCTCCAAGTACAGTCTCTGTGAGGGCCGTGTTGCAGTGTTGTGGCACCAGTGCCTAAGGCACAATTTTTCAGCCCCTGTTTAACAGGGGGCGTGTACTTACAATTTTTTAAAAAAATGCTTCGCAACACGTGTGACTGCTGTGCTCCAAGTACAGTATCTGTGAGGGCCGGGTTGCAGTGTTGTGGCACCAGCACCAGTGCCTAAGGCACAATTTTTCAGCCCCTGTTTAACAGGGGCGTGTACTTACAATTTTTAAAAAAAAATGCTTCGCAACACGTGTGACTGCTGTGCTCCAAGTACAGTATCTGTGAGGGCCGGGTTGCAGTGTTGTGGCACCAGCACCAGTGCCTAAGGCACAATTTTTCAGCCCCTGTTTAACAGGGGCGTGTACTTACAATTTTTTAAAAAAATGCTTCGCAACACGTGTGACTGCTGTGCTCCAAGTACAGTCTCTGTGAGGGGTTGCAGTGTTGTGGCACCAGCACCAGTGCCTAAGGCACAATTTTTCAGCCCCTGTTTAACAGGGGCGGGTAATTACAAATCTTGATCTAATAGTTCACAGCAGGGCCCATTCCTGCGCCCACCAAGAGTAACTATGAGGGCCTGCAGTCTTGTGGCAACACCGTCCACCACCACCGCCAAAGGCCCAATTTTTCTGCCCTGTTCATCAGGTGCTTGCAATTACAAATCTTGATCTAATAACTCACAGCAGGGCCCATTCCTGTGCCCACCAGTCTTGTGGCTACACCAACATCTAATAGGGCAAATTTCTGCAGAGTATATACGCCAGGCCCCTACTTTCAAACATCCAACTTACAAACGACTCCTACTTGCAAATGGAAAGAGAAAACAGGAAGTGAGAGGAAATCTACCCCTAGGAAGGGAAATTCTATCCTGTTAGATTTAATTTGGGAAAAAGGTATCTCCTCTCTACTGATACTTTATCACCAATCCTTGTTTCAATTAAAACCCCACTTTTCCAAAAACATTTGTCATTGGGACGGAAAGTGAGGTGACATGTTCTGAACAGATGTGCAAAGACAGCAAATGTTACATGGGTGATAACCCCTCCCTATGTTCTCCAAAAAGCTTAAAAATAGATTTTTTTGGGATGGAGCTACACTTCATAATGTACCTGTTCAGATTCTACTTAAGATCAAACCTAAAGCCGCAAGTGGTTTTAAATGGCTTCTTTTTTTCCTTTACAAATGTCATTTTGTGCAAGGACAGTTCTAAACACGGGAAACACATGCCACTTCACAGGCATACTTTGGACACCCCCCAGGTACCATATTTAAAGGAAAATGTCACTTTTTTTTTTTCACTTTATGCATCATTAAAATGACTGCTCCCGAAAAAACGTTAGTTTTTAAAAGTTCTTTTTGCATTGATATATGTCCCCTGGGCAGGACCCGGGTCCCCAAACCTGTTTTATGACATTAACATGCATATTGGCCGTTGTAATTAGCACTTTTGATTTCGAACGTTCGCGTCCATTATAACGTATAGGGTTCGAAAATTCGCGCGAACTTTCGGTCCGTTCGAAGGTTCTGGTTCGAACCGAACCCGGGGGTGTTCGGCTCATCCCTACTCCTGACGAAGCAGCATTAAGACCAAGAGGATCCTTAATCTACGAGAATAACTTCATTATCGGATACTTCCCTTTGGGAAAAACATATGAGTAATTGTATACTGTAAGGTTTAAATTCCCTTTATATTGATTTTGGTCACTTTGAATGTTTTTTATATGTAATAAGATTTTTTACTAAATTGGAGTGTTTGCTTATCAGTATTGGGATAGTCCACAAACATTTCCTTGTGGTTTGAACGTGAGATAGGACAGTCTCAGCAACTGTCCGCACCCTCTCTCCTCCCTTTCTATACAATATTTGGATGATGGTACTTTTTTTATACTCTAAAATTTGTTAATCTGAGGCTATACTCAAAATTTCATAAAACACTAGTGTGCATGAAGCCTTATTCTAGGTCAGCAACTCAGAATATAAGTAGGTCTTGGGACAACATAACAGCCAGGCATCCAGCATTTTCAATAGCAGGTTAGCAGTGAAAACATCCAAGAGGAATATACAGTGTGGCATGAATGCAGCTTGCTGACTTCTTGGTGTGGCTATCACAATTTGATTCAATGACCGGCCACTAACATGCTGATCATGAAAGTCAAACCTTGTGATCTACCTAGTTGTTTTAGATAAGCATACCATTGAAAGCGTGCCTAGCTGTAGCAGAATGAAAACCTACACAGCTGCTAGAAATACAAATATAACCTTCAGCACAGGTATTTCTAAAAGGTATATTTAAGAGAACCTGTAATGACAAATTAGAGATGCCTTTGCTGGACTTTAATGGTGCAGCTATTGGGCAGAGCTACGAGGACACGCATATAAACTTCCCCCACTGTCAGCAATCCTCAGTTTTTTGGGAAGCAGCGGATACATAGGGAGAGAGCAGGGTCCTGTGCCCTCTACTGTACTCCTAGAAACAGATTTGGTAAGCAAGTCAAAAAATCTATTTTTCTCATACAGTACAGGACACAAGCAAAGGGAACATCTAGAAACAGAGGGTGGGCAACACAGCAAACTAACAGGCCCATGGGAAAGAAGGGTTGGAGCAAAATTTTTAACCCGTAGCTCCGTGAAACCTGAAACACCAACAAGAATTCCAGCTCTGAAGCTCACCTTGAGAATGAGATTGCAACAAGGAAAAAACACCTCACATGCTAGGTCTTTTTATCATGGCGCAGAGCAGTACCATAATTGTACTCAGTTGTGCTTTTGCAGCTCAGTGTAAAATTACCACCGACACCAAGGTCTCTTCTGTCATGAAAACACTCTGAGTATTTTTTAGTTAATGATAGTTTAGGAGGGGAATGTGGCACCCCTAAATACAAAAAATAAAAAGTTAAGTTAAATGAAATTAATCAATTGATACATGTAGTAAAAGCAAAATTGCAATGTGCTTATGTGCTAAAACCAATTGTATAATGAAATGTATGTGATAAGACACAAAGTTCATGAAACAAATTTAGATTTCCAAAGTGCTCAGATGTGGATTTTTCTCATGTTAATATACAGTGTTCACTCTGCTTCAGTGACCATCACCCATAAGACAAACTCGCCAGACTGAAATGCCTCTATTTCTAGATATGCAATAAGGCATTTAACTCCTCCAGATGATAAGCTGATCTTTAAAGGTTGCGCATTATTCTCGTAAGCCATATTCCACAAGAGCTTTCATTAGGATGGTATAAAAGAAAAAAACACAATAGTGTAATTCCGTAATTTAAAAACACAGATAGTTCATCTAGAGACAGTCCTCTAGGGAAGAAACACTTTGGGGCGTGGACTAGCAATAGGAGTGCACCGCCATCCAATGCCGAGATCTCCTGGCTGAAATTCGCATCGGGTGGTATGTTAGCGTGGCTCTGCTAAGGGATATGAGAGAAGGCAAAAGTCTTACCATTTGTATTTTTGAGTAGGTTTTTATTGCAATAAAACTTTTTTTTATTTACAGAATTACTATGGGGTTCTCTTTTTTTGTATACCCTCCCAATGAGAGCTCTTGTGGAAGATGGCTTAAGAGAATAAAGAGCAACCTGGAAAGATCAGCTTATCCACAGAGAGTTAAAAGAGAAGTCGTTTTTTAAATTTATTTGCCCATTATACTTACCTAGGTGGATGCCACATCGAAACCGATGCTGCATCTGCCCCCCTCGCCGCCTCTGCACCAAGAACCGAGCCACTAAACACCGCCAATGGCTCGGTTCTCACAGATCCACGAGCAGAGAGCTGCTGTCAGTCAGCATCTCTCCTGCTCTGCTCCTCCATGCTCATTGGAGCGCTGAGCTGTGAAGTGGTGGGAAGCAACTGTCTCAGTGACTCGCTGAGTGGCTGAGACAGGCATCAGTCCAGGCACCTGGCAGATCCAGACTTGAATGCTGTGATTACGCGGTGCCTGGACTGAGGGTGGTCTGAAGTCTGAATTGCACTCCTGTGACCAGGAGAAGACCAACCAAAAGAGCTCAGGCTGGGGGCATGACAGGGCAACTTTGATCATTGGAGGAGAGCAGGCCAAGTTCCCAGCACAGCTAGGGAACTGACCACGGTGAGCTTAGGTGTTCAGTTATTAATAGGAAAGCAGAGAGACTGGCAGAAACACCAGGGATTTCACAAAGGAAGCAATACATGAGACTGTCATACAGGTAGATGGTACAGCAGGCACATATAAAGAATTTGAAATGCTGGGGTGACAAACACTTTAAATGTCCTAATGCCAATCTAGAAATCCAGGTGGGAAAACTGGCAGGCCAGGAGGCCTGAATGGGGAGGGGAAACCTGCAGGGCCGACCACCCCAAAGGAGCACCTGTGGTCCGCATTGCACCCGGTTGGGAGAGGGGGGTTACTACTTACCAGTCCCATGAATGATGTGGGAGATACTGCAGACAGAACCGTGATCCAAGTGAGGGGGGGGGGGGGGGGGTCTGTCAGCCAGAGTAGTGTTGTGACACGGATGTTCTGTGTTCAGTCATATGCTCCATAGGGAGACATTTAACGCATAGCTAAAGGTCTGAACTTTGTGTGATATCACAAGGATTTTATTATACAATTGGTTAGGAACATAAGCACAAGCAATAAAACCAATATTGCAATGTATCAATTGATACTTATGGATGTATTTATGGATTAATTTGCATAGGTTTCAGCACATTTCATTGATTATCTTGTAGCACTGCAATCTGTATTTGTTTAATTTTATTATGGGATTTGCTGGAGGTCCATTTTAGCTGTTCTGAAGTGTGAAATTTGTTCACTCTTTTAGCACAGAATAAATACTATTAATGTGGCACCCTTACTTCACCCACTTCGAAAGAGCATACCAATGAGAGGGTCTTCATGGACTGGACTACCATAATGGATTGCCACTGTCCTGAACCTGTATCGCAATCTGCAGTCAACGCCACACTTTACACCAAGGAAGAGCGCCAAAGAAGTCCAGAATCCGCAGCAACATTACAATCTAGTTTGCATCTTTCTTCTGGCAGGATCCAGGTACAGTCAGTGACATGCATAGGGTACCAATCCAGAAACTGTGCCATTAGTCTAGACGGGTGGAGCGCAGTTGCGTACCTGAAGATGGAATGCACACAGGAAAATCCTAAGTAAAAACTAGTAACCTCCCTCAATAGGACACTAGAAAAAAAAAAAAAAAAAGAGGATTGGGAGTGGTAGAGGTTATATGGGGGTTCTTGAAGCCCTATTTTACCAGTGTCCATTCACCTGAAGGTGGAAGCATATAACCCAGATGTCTAAGACCTACCTGTGTCCCGTGCTTTACGAGAATAAAAAAAAAGGACATGCATAATTTTCTCTAATGTAAAACACAACAATTTACAAAAGTGTGTTACTCTGCAGTGTGTGTGTGTGTGTGTGTGTGTGTGTGTGTGTGTGTGTGTGTGTGTGTGTGTGTTGAAGTCAGATGAGCTAATGCATGTGATGTACATGTTCCAGCAACGCACCCTATGGGTCTAAATATTTATTATACCTATAATTGCTACTAATTTTTCTTAAAGCAATCTGAATAACTCACTAGTGAAGTATGGCTTTAACATATTAGCTACTCCAAGCCCTTAAAAACTCTCTAAGAAATGATGCAGAAGCAGACAATTTATTCCAGGATAACAGTAATGAAGACCACGTGCCAGCTTTGCAAAGTCTTGATTGTGTGGCTTTCACTGGCATCCGCTGCCACACATTCTTCCACTTGGCTGATGGGAGCATAATTGGACTTGTGATATTCCCATTGATGTACATGCTTCACAGACCTCAGTCTTAATCCATCCAAGTGCCTAAGCTGTAAATATCCTTTCTGGACTACTGAGCAGAATTAACATTTAAAAAAAATAATAAAATCAACTGTTTTGTTTAATGTTTTAAAGTCTAACCGCCTTCAGTGTTGCATCATTTTCCATTTAGGTTTTGGCCAGGAGAACAGGAATCATTGTTTCCTGAAGATATCTCACGTAAGGAATCCTGGCACTCTTCTACCAGCTACTGTCTCTTGTATTCAGATGTCGCAATGTCTTAAAGGGGACCTTTAGTTTTCCGTGAATGCTATCAAAATATAAAAACCACACACGAGCGAAGAGTGCGAAACTCACGCCAACACCCATACTACAAGCATTAGCCGGACTTTCAACCTACTTTAATTCACATTCAATCTGCATACAACATTCTCTCACTGTCTGATATAATACAAACATTCATTATAACAGATTGTAGGAGCTGCTATATTATACAAACCTTCCACTTAGGAATCAACAAACTGGATTTGCAACTCACCTTATTACCTACAAATTAAAAAAAAAAAAAACAACAGCTTATTAACAGGTCAACACCAAACCAGAGTTGTGTTCATGTCTCTATTTTATTGGGATAGAGAGGGAAATATAAAACATTTACGGAGAAAACATCTGGGTGGCTGCAACCAAAGATTGGCCTTCAGCTTTTTAAAATGAAAAAAAGTAATCTTTTCACCTGCTGGTGTACGAATTTTGTACAATGGAGGAATATTTGAATATGCTGAAAACAAAGCACTGTTACAAAGCTGGTTTACTTTGTATGCTAGAGAGCTTTCTTTGTTAATAAGTTCTCTTTAATGAGCTCAGATCTTCAAAATCAAGAAAGGAGGACACAAGCATTTCTTTCTATGTTGGGACATCTCTGACTTTTATACGTTTTCTTCATGGAAAAAAATTGTGACGTCTTCCAGGGATCACAGAACAAATAGCCATAACAGGATGTATTTTAATATAATGATGAAAGACAAAAAGCCGCAGCCAAAATTATGCTGAATGTTTGAAACAGAATCCATGCTTGTCAAACTGCGATAAACAAAGTAAAATGTAAAAAAAAAAAAAAAAAAACAGATGCAGTTTATTAAAATCTTTTCCTTTTGATAATTTCAGGTTTCCAGTTCACTGGATGAGTTTCTTCAGTCTGAAAGAGGGAGAAACACAAATTGTCAGGTTGAGTTTTCACAATGCTTAATTTAGAAAAACTTTTTAATATTGTTAAAGGAAAAGCACTGTGGGTGTCCTGTAAGCAAACGTTCTAAGCTTTAAGCACCTTAAATTGATTGTAAACCAGATATGAGATATGAACAACGCATATCCCTCTAGAGCAGGATCCCCAAACTGCGGCCCTCTAGCTGTTGTGGAACTACACATCCCATGAGGCATTGTAAAACTGACAGTCACAGACATGACTAGGCATGATAGGAATTGTAGTTCCTGAACTCTGTTCCTGTGTGCTGTGTGAAAGGGGTGTGCCCCTTCCCTCCAATCAGCTCTCAGACCTCTCTTTGCAGATCTCTGCAGATTGTGACTTCAGCTATCGGCCCCATTTTTCATAAACATTCAGCCAAGCTTTATAAATTCTGGACTTTGAATGGATGTAGAAAAGAGAAGACTGCAGATAAAGCGGTACAGCTTGTGTAAGAGGATTTGTTTCATCTCTGTTCATCACTAGAGGCAAATAACTTCACTGGGCATATGAAAGGGCTCCCAACCACTTTAAGTGGAGCCATCTATAAAATCCACATGTCGCATGAACAGAATACTTAGCAGAATTACAAAGAAAAAAATCACAATATTTTAAGTACATGCATCTCTTATTTGCTATAAATAAGAAAACTGGTCCTGAGCAATCTGGTGCAACCTAAATCCAAAGTAAACTAAATTGTATGGTCTCTAGATACCAGGAAAATGCATTTAACATCCTTAGAGACTATATAAACTCAGCATCTGAACTCATTTTTTGCTTTCCAAAAAAGGCCTCTAAACTTAACTGCCTAGAAACTACTATAAACAACCCTGTGTACATGTACTGATAAGATAACAGAGGGGCATTCAGGAGCAGTTGAAAAAAGTGCCCAACTGCTCCTAAACATCCGTTTAGCAGCAGCAGTGTACATGAGGCCTTAGAGTTCAGGTGCGTTCAGTAAAGGGTACTGCTAATTCAACAGCTCTGAAAAGATATTTTAGACAACTATATCCTCGTGGAAATAGTTTGGGGAAGGCCCCTTTAAGTTCCAGCATGACTGTGCACAAATCTAGGTTTATAAAAAACATGGCATAACACGTTTGGTGTTGAGAAACCTGAGTGGCCTGCACAGAGCCTAGAGCTCAAACATCCTGAACACTGTTGTGTGTCCTACATCAGTGTCTGGTGCTCTTTTCCTAAAAGAACACTTTCCTACATGCACACTCCAAAAATCTCCAATCCAGAAGATTGGAGACTAAGAGCAGCGGGAGTGAGGGCAACTACATATTAAATATCCATGGTAGAGATTAGGAACCATGAATATACTATTCCACAAACTCTGGTGAAACCTAACCTAGTAAAGTAAGAGCAGTAATTTTAAGGCCCACTGACTACCAGGTTCATGGTAACTGTCAAGGTCTGGATTAACCGCTTGCCGAGCAGCCGCTATCATACTGCGGCAGGTCGGTACGATATATATACTTCGGCTCCTTTAAGCGGGATAGCAGGTGTGTGCACGCGCCCGCTACAGTGCGGGTGTGCCGATGCTAGTGTACGACGACCATGATGATCACGTGCACCAGAGGCAGAACAGGGACGTGTGTGTGTGTGGTGTGTGTGTGTGTGTGTGTGTAAACACACAAATCTCTGTTCTGTGAGGAGAGACAGATTGTGAGTTCCAAATAGCTAGGGACCACGATCTGTCATCCCCTCTAGTCAGTCCCCTCCCCCTACAGTTAGGGCACAGTTAACCCCTTGATCGCCCCTAGTGTTAACCCCATTCCCCGCCAGTGACATACAGTAATCAGTGCATTTTTATAGCACTGATCGCTGGATAATTGTCAATCGTCCCAAAAATGTGTCAAAAGTGTCCGATTTGTCGCCATAATGTCGCAGTCAAGATAAAAAAATAAAATAAAAAAAAAAGTCGCAGATCGCCATTACTAGTAAAAAAATTTATAAATGCCATAAATCTATCCCCTATTTTGTAGACGCTATAACTTTTGTACAAACCAATCAATATACGCTTATTGCGATTTTTTTATTACCAAAAACATGTAGAAAACATAACGGCCTAAACTTAGAAAAAAAAAAAAAATGTATTATAGCAAAAAGTACAAGATTGAGTTTTTTTCAAAATTGTCGCTCTTTTTTTGTTTATATCGCAAGAAATTAAAAAAAACGCAGAGATGATCAAATACCACCAAAAGAAAGCTCTATTTGTGGGGGGGGGGACGTTGAGGTACAGCATCGCATGACCGCAAAATTGTCAGTTAAAGCGATGCAGTGCGTATCGCAAAAAGTGTTCTGGTCATTGAGCAGCCAAATCTTCTGGGGGCTGAAGTGGTTAAAAGGCTGATTATTCCAGGGCAGCCATCACATTGGATTTCTAAATTACATTATGAATTGCAAACTATAAGAGGAGGTTTAGTGCCGATTACAGCATGCTAGGATTTTGTGTTCACATCATGCAACAGGCTGTGCAGGAAATAATGCCCTGTAAGATCTTACATTTAAAAGGTGGCTAAAATGATTGCTTTCTGGCATTAAATGTTTCTAAGCAAGAACCAAAAAAGTTTGAGGGAATCATTTATTCAGCTGGTTATAAAGCTGTCTCAATAATTTATCTGACTACTCAAATGAAAAACGTCCTCAATGTGATCTTTCTATCGGATGACAGCAGCGCTCCATAAATCTAATTAAAAAGAAAGACAGCTCAGCAGAGTCTCATTAGAGACCTGCAGACACACTATGGACAAAAGTAAGGAAAGAAAGTGAAGACATTGAGAAAAAAAAAAAAAAAACAGATCTCTCCACACAGTAAATGCCATAAATACTTTGGCACTCCAGTGACGTTAGAGGTTGGTTTCTGTCTAGGGTACCAGTAAAAGGGACTTTGACTTAATGCCTCACTCCCATAGACTCCTTTCATGCTATAAGACTGGTCCCTGTCCTCTTCTCTAAAGTGCTCCAGTGGTCGCATGTAGTTTGACCAACAGCCCTGCACATCAAGTAAGGAAGCAGAGGGACCGCTCATGACCCAGAGAATCAGGAAGGAGGATTATAGAAGCCTTTTGTTTGTTTTACTGGTACCCTAGGCATAAAGGAGCATCTAATTCATACATTGTTGGGGGGAGGGAGAGGGTTGGGGGTGCAAGGGCTTTTTCCCTGGAGTTTGGCTTTAATAAAGCCTCATGCAGAAACTACAAATCTACTTTAAGTGCTATCCCAATGCAAAACAGACACCTTGGGTTGTACAGAAGGACTGAAACATCAGGAATTTCAGGAGTGATCGCTTCCTTTTGTTAGATGGGAATCCCCACTTTTTGCAATAGAAATGCTGATTACACTTTTACGATTTGGCTCTTAAAGTGATTATATTAAAAACAAAAACAAATAACCAATATGTCATACTGTTCTACAGTGCTTTTGCAGAGCAGCCTTGATCCTCCTTTTCTCAGGTCTCCCGGCGGTGCTCTGGGCCCCTCCCCTTTGCCAAGTGTCCCAATAGCAAGCTGCTTGCCATGGGGGCACTTGAGCGTGCCAGCTCTCTGCGTCCATAAGAGACAGAGATCATGGCTCAGCCCCTGCCTCACTGGCTCCCACTGCTGCATCTCAGCCAATAAGGGAGGGAGAGATTCATGTCTTGTGCACATCGCTGGTTCGAGATCGGGCTTAGGCAAATATTGGTGGGGGGGGGGGGTCAAATAACCTTCAGCCTTTACAACCACATTAATAGATGAGTAGGTGGAGCTAAAATATAAGAAGCAGAAATCTAAGTGCCAAACACCTTAAAATGAGACAGCAATAGCTAGCCTAACTTTACAGCATCCATACAAACCTGAAATGTCAGAATTTACCCTGCCACTTCCCTTCAAGCTAAATCCTTGAAAAAGTCCTTCTTTGCAGGGGGGCTGTGCCCACAGTGCAATGGTTAAATGCTTCTTTATTTTGAGGACGACAAGTAAAGCAGTTTTACTTACCTGATCCTCCATGCTGCTAGACTGATCCCCGCAGCCTAATCCTTCTTGCACTCCAGCAGCTGGATGCCTCTGAGCTCATCAAGACCAATGCAGACACCATAGCCATGCACTGGACACAGGAACGCTGAGAGACAACCCACTGCCAAAGCAACTTCATTAGAAGAGAAGCAGAGGATCAAGTAAAAATGCTTTTCATGTCTGCGGACTAAATGAGCATTTAACCCTTTCAGTGCTGGCACAGCCCCACTGCAAGAGAGAACTTTTACTTTTCCCGAAGTTGAACTTTAAACTAAAGTTAGTTCATTAGGCTTTTAAAGTGGTTCTTAAGGCAGAAGGTTTTTTATCTTCATGCTTCATTCTATGCATGAAGATAACAAAAAAAAAAAAAACAAAAACTTTTGTGTGCAGCAGCACCCCTCATCCCCCCTAATACTTACCTGAGTCCCATCCCGATCTAGCAATGTTGCACGAGAGCCTTGGCTGTCCGGGACTCTCCCTCCGGATTGCGCCATTGGCTCCCGCTGCTGTCAAAGTCAGTGAGCCAATGAGGAGAGAAAAGGGGGTGGGGCCAAGCCGCAGCTCCGTGTCTGACAGAACAAACAGAGCAGCAGCTTGGGTGCCCCCTCAGCAGAAGATATACAAAAGTAATCTATATATAGTTGGACGCTCAATGCTGCTTTGGACCTGAAACAGCATTAGTCAAGTCTGTATTATAGTGCAACACTGAGGCACCCAGCTCATTTACGTTAGTATAATCTATTGGCATAAGCTTCAAGTATTTATTTCTTGATCAGGTTCACTTTTCCTATACTTGAGAAGGACTTCAACACTCCAAAATAAAATGTGTCTGCAAAATTTCATAAACATGCTAAAAGCTAAATTGAAAAACTGTATTCACATAGCCTTGATAATCCATACTCGCAGGCTTAAGGTATAACTTACTCACCTTAGTGACTGCCACCTTAAAGTAAGGCTACTAGCACATATAAAGTGCAGGCAGTTAGAGGTGTCTGCACATACAGCTTTTACTTTCTGTTCCAAGACCAAATGTTGGGCTGTTCTAAACACAAAAAGCTTCAACACTTCAGGCAGTGTTGGAGCTTGCCCGTTTCCTGCTAACCCTAACACAATCCTTTTTGCCCATCAAGCAGGAAGTGCTAGAGCTTTGCCTAATCAGAATGGGCAGGGACCTCTAGATGCCTGCATTTATTTATTTATTAGAAAAAGGAATATACAAGTTTGCCTTAACTCTACAAGTCCTGTGATGATCGGAGGCCTTCAAGACGACAGATGCAGTAAAATGGGACTTAGTTTCTCTTCATATAATAAAAGCTTATAAACAAAACACAAAACAAAAAGTAAATGGCTAAAGATGCTCAGCCAATGGTCTTGTAACAAGATTAACACATACCGCAGTGTCATCCTCTCTGTAGACTTTGATAGTTTTGTCAGCTTCAGCAGTGATTAATCTGCTCTCGGACTGGTCAAACGTACTTGCAAATATCCCAGATTCACTGTCTAGAGAGCCTGGCTGGACAGCAGCGTGAATTCTCTGGAAATTATAACCCGTCCTCCAGTCCCATAAGTGCATTGTTCCATTATCCGCTGTAGGGCAGAAATGAGAGGTGTCAGACAGAAACCACACCTAGCTCAGTCAATGAGCACTGTTAAATTGTCTCTTCTCTAAAGGAAAATCAGCAGAAATTGTTTCTTACCTCCTGACACCAACACACCATCAGAGTTCACTGCCAAAGTGTTGATTATAGCATTGTGGCCAGAAAGGTTTTGGATAAAGTTTCCATCAGGGAATTTCCACTGCTTAATATTATCCGGTGACCCAGATGCAAATGTGTACCTAGAATAAAAGCCAAGATGGTGAAGCATACAAACGTAACAGATAATTTTGGAACTGACTGTGCGGCACAAAACACAGTTGTGCTGACTTTAGCGACAAGCTGAGAACTGCAGCAGTGGCACTTATTGTATCACGTAACTAGATTCTGTGAACGTAAATCTATTTTGGGCTCCTCTGAAGGCCAGTTGTCAGGATACTCAGGAAAAAACGTTTCAGTAAAGAAAACTATTACTGGTCTTTCAGCTATCTTTCTTCTGCTTTTTGCCTTTCAGTCACACTTCATTACAGCCCAGGCAAACAAAATATTTCATTATTGACTAGCAAGTACTCGATTCTCTGAAGCTCTGTGATGTTACTGACCACAAATCTTATTCCTTGGAAAAAAAAGAAAAGAAACCAAACACCATAATGTTTCACTACACTTTCAGAGGGTCACTGAATACAAACTGGTGTAACAGAGCAATACATTCTGAACATTCCCAAGAACATCTGTATAATGGGAGGATATGGGATGCTTGACTTCTGATCTGAGAGTTGGATGATGATGTGTTGTTAGAGTTACTTTACAATCTTTATAACAGGCTTTTAGGCATCATTCACACCATTGTGCAGAGATGTCAGTTTTTCTGCATGCGTTCTGCAATGGCACAAAAAATAAAATAAAAAATAAAAATAGTTCTCTGTGTGCCCTGTTCACACCACAACACTGGTATCACGTGTGGATTTTTTCTGTGCAGGAATCTGCAACATGTATGCCGTTTTCTGCACTGGAAAAAAAAACTGACATGACATCAACATTGGTGTGAATACCTACATACATACATAACTGATGCGTTTGAAAATGGATTTGAAACTGATGTCTCTAAGTGAAATCTGCATGATTTTCCCATCAGTTTTCATGCACGTATGGTGTGAACGAGCCCTTAATGAGGAACATGGAAAAGGTACATGATCAGCAGCTAAAAGCAGATTTGTTTTTGATAGAAAGCTGAATATTTACATGCTTGCAATTAACATTAGAAGTGTATGAATTTACACTGCACAAAATAAAAACAAATAAAAAAAGCAACAAACAATTGCAAAAGCCCAGATTTTCAAGCAGGGCTCGGCAAATCCCAAGCGTCAGGTCGCCATGGCGACTAGAAATTGCGTCCCAGCGCCCAGGTGCACACATTTGTCTACTTAAATCGCAATGTCATTCCAGTTTGCGATTTTGTCTCTTCCCTCACAATCCAGAATGGCATGTGTTTGAATCAGGGCATTTTGGGATTGCAGCAGAATTGCAATGCGATTGTTAGTGATTGCCGGGCAGTAAATCGCATAACAATCATGTCAAAACCGCACCAGGTTTTAGGGGCCCTTGTAAATAATGACACCTGAACCTGCGTTTTGCGATTGTAGAGTTTTGAGATTGTGGGCAGAATTGCAGCGATTCTGCCGCAATCCCAAAACGCCCAGGTGTGACCAGGGCCTTTTAAAAGCAGAGTTCCCCCATGACAGTTTTTATTGTCATTCTTTCCGAACAGCCTATATAACCCTGACATAACGGCGTTACACTGGGGTTATTGGCTGGCCGCTCTGCTGTAAGTAGGTTCGGGGGTGCAAATTACTTGCCTTGCCCCAGGCGCTGACAACCCACACTAGGCTAAAAAAAAAAAAAAAAAAAAAAAAAGAAGGTTCCCAACTTTAGCTGGCTCCTAGATTTAAAAGCAAATTTGTCAAACCCCCATTTAAAAAAAAAAAAAAAAAAAAAAACATATTTTGACATTGTATAAAGAAAAGATAAACCGTTATGGGACCTGTATGTGTGCTCTTAAAAAGTCAGCAAGGAAAGGTTTAGTGCACAAGAACATGAGGCTATACCTCAACTCTAATTTATATAAGACTTTAGTGGTTGCTGTGATAACACCAAGGGGTTCTTCTATTTAAACTGTGCAGTTGCTGATTGTTCCCTGGATTTGGAGGAAGTCCCACTGGGACACAACACGTCAAGAAGGTTGGTCCTTGGCGTTGGCATGGTACTGGGAGGAGTTTCAGCAAAGCCAAATGGCTGCAGTGAGACCAGACAGTAGAGAGAATGCACAGGTGCCATTACATGCGGTATTAAAAGTTCTGTTTAGGTGAGTAATAAACTTTATTTTATACGGGCAGAATTAGAGGTGATTTTGAGGAATTTCTGTATGTAGTAAAGGCAGCATTATCAAGCAGGGTGATATTGCCCTAAAAGGAGGGTTTGGTGCATTGGCTGGCATCCCACAAGGACAGTGTGATGGAGGGCCTGGTTATAATATCTATATAATGACTAGTGTTCATTGACCTACTATATATTTGGGGATCAAAATCCTGATGGTGAGAAAATCTTTTAAACATGTGTGGTGATCACAAGGTAACAATGAATATTTAATGCTTTGATTTCTGTAGACACTTTAATGTACTTTTAAGAGCTTTAAGCACTTATAATAACATATTACTAGAGCACATAAGTTTGTGACGCTTTTGGGTAGAGTGCCATTTAACTTTTTATTTTTTTTTTTCATTCATTTTGCACCAGAAATGTTATAGCAATTTATTTGATGTAAATGTTTTTAGTTGAGAGATCTAGTAGTAATATTTTTGGCACATATATACTGTAAATTCATATTGTGATTTCATTACTATAATACTATATAATATACAAAATTGCTTTTTTGAAAAAAAAATGCTGCACAATTTAAAGTTTACTGCGATAACTTCATTTCATCCTTTGGATTTATTTCAGATGCATATCCCAAACACCTATGTACAAAAGCCCTAGAGATGCACATTCAATCATATGTAGGCAGTAGATATATTATTGTCAACTGGAATGGTAAAGGAGGGGCAGAGATAATTTTAAAAGGGAGAAGAGTATCTTCCAAAGAAATCTCCACAATAGAATGAATATGTAAGTTGATAATGAAGGTGTTTTACTTAGAGGCTAGCAATGAGTTAAGTGAATTTCTACTATGATGTTGTGAAGTATGATATGTTGTACAAGATCAGATGCTGAAGAAATTACACTTACTGTCGTGGATGTAATACAACAGATCTGACAGACTTTTTGTGGTTTGTCAATGTGACACGAGTCTTTCCACCCACCATATCCCAAAGCCGAATGGTGGTATCGTGGCTTCCTGAAAAGACAAAATGTATTAAAAATGCAATTAGGAACCAAAGAAAAAGATTAATACAAAATTCAGTTTAAAGGTCCTATAGAGATAAGTTATTAAAATAGATAGATACAGATACATTTATATGCATTCCCACACACCAGCAACATCTTATACGCAAACAATTAGAGATTTAGACCCCTTTCACACTGAGGCAGTTTTCAGGCGTTTTAGCGCTAGAAATAGCCTCTAAATTGCGCCTAAAAACCACATCCCATTAATTTCAGTGTGTCTAATCACACTGGGGTGGTGCAATTGCGGGACGTTAGGAAAAGTCCTGCAAGCAGCATCTTTGGGAGCGACACTCTGCCCATTGGAATGAATGGGGCAGAGCTTCATAAGCGCTGCAACACGGATGTTTTTAACCTCTTCTTTGGGGTTAAAAGAGCCCCGCTAGTGGCTGAAAAGTGGCGCAAAAGCGCAGACTAAACAGCGGTAAAGCGCCGCTAAAATGAGCAGCGCTTTACCACTAACAGCCGGCGCTTTCAGTGTGAAAGCAGCCTTAGGAAAATGATCAAACAGCTCCTCAGAACTGCGGTGTTCAAAGCTCTAAAGCAGCCAGCGATGACCATAGAGGTGGCTCAGCCATAAATGAACAGCCATACAGCATTTAATTCATGTCAGACTGTCAGGAACTGCCCTAGGCAATGAACATCCAGCTTAAAAGATCCGGCACCTTTATTCATAAAGGAATACGTTTGCGTGTAAACTGTGATTAGATCCAGATAAAACCAGCAGACTCACTAAAGACAGCAGTGGAAAAAAGCAATAACAATATGGAATTTTCAATACCCTATAGCAGCCAAATTTCATTTTACCATAGTTTGATCAGTAAAAAGTAAAATCTGGTTGCTATGGGTTGCTGTATCTAGTATATCACTACTCCTTACTATTTCTTACTAAAGTCCACTGGATCGCTTGAATGAAAGACATGGGCACATGATGTCTGGCCAATGAAATGCTGCAGAAAGCATTAAAAACCACCGGTCCTAACCACTTCACTTCTGCCATACATTTAGGAACAGCAGAGTACGAACCATATTTCTGGAGAGCTGTTTTTTTTTTTTTTAAGCCTGCCTTCTCTCTTGTACATCTCATCTGCATGCTGTATCTATGTGACCTGTATATTAACACCTTCACCTCCCCTGTACTGCACATCAACCCCCTCATTTCCATCATCCCACTGTACATGACTTGTACATTAACCCCTTCATCACCTCCTCCCTCTGTGTATGACCTATACACTTCAATACCAGTATGTTTCTTCATTTGTGGCACAGATCAGAAATTATGAAAAAGGTATTTTTTGTTTTTTTTTATAAAAAAAAAAAAAAAATAAAATAAACTTTTCCCTTGCTGTAAAAAAATAAATAAATAGTGGTTAATACAACCAATAATACCACCCAAAGAAAGCTATCTGTATCCAATTTTATGTGACAATGTTGTCCAATTATTGCAGTACTGAAAACAGATAATGAAATGGGTGGAAGACGCTGGTACTCATGTGGTTAAAGAAAGGCGTAATATAATAAGACAGAGAACTCCAACAAACCTATCCTGATAACAGGAGCTACAAATATGTACAGCAGATGCAGAGCAGCCGAAATTAACAAAGACCAAACATGACGTGCCAGCAAACAGCACGCTTTAAATCAGCAAACTTCACAGAGTAACACCTTCACAGGCACACAGCACCAGAAACTACAGAGGCACTTCTTGCACACAAATAAGCCATCAGCTTGGGTTAACAATTTCTCTTATGAAAGTACATATTGTGTACAATGCATCTTTCTTCAAGGTCAGCCCGCTTCCTTTTATTTTATATCATTAGATTTGTTTTTCACTTTTTCAGTAGAGGTATTAGCTTTGCCATAACCAATGGCAATATTACGTGACTGTAATTTAGAAAGGCTATACTTATCTGTAGTCCTCAATCCCTTTAGCAGGAAAACTGTACTTTCCTTACGATGGTTTTTCAAAAATGTGTTTTGTTTTTGAGGTACAATAAACCCAGCTGATCGTTTTCACATATAAAAGTTTATGTACATGGAAGGAGACATATATACATATATTACATATGCATATACTGCTTTGCAAAGCTATACAACAGTTGGGCTTACGGTTCCTTCTCATAATACAAGTATTTGGAGTCTATATACATAGTGGTACTGAAAAACTATAAAGCCACATTGGTAAGCTTTACAAAATGTTCCTAGCACACTGTTGGCTTTGGAACTGATACAGCTTTGCTGCATACACTGTATAAAATACCAAACATGCACAATCAAGTATAACGAAGATCCATCTATAACTAAATAAAATGGCTTCCACCTACCACATGACTTCTGCATAGGGAAAAATGAACACGTGCAGACAAAAGTCAGACAGACTACCGAGTGCCTCTGACTGATCTTAGCTTCTTCTCCTAGAAAGTTCCAAGTACAGTAGAGTGCAGACTAACAGCAACTCTTCTACCCTGGGGGTGTCTCTCTCCTCTGAATTCAGCTTCAAACAAGTTTAACTTAGCCCCTTACGAACAGGTTTTTCTCCAATGCTGGTTAGACAAAGATACTTTTTATAGTGAGACTATCCTATTAGATGTAATGATGAAAGCTGAGCAAGGCAGGGAATTGGCCAAACTCCTATAGGCCACAGGTGGAGAGAAAGAAGAGCCACCTCTAGTGGTTCTGTGCATTTGAAGAGCAAATGAAAAATCGGATAGCCATCCAGAACCAAAGGATAAGACCTAGAGAAGGAAAGGCAGAATGGCTGCTTTAACCTGGAAATAGGCAAGTTGTTAATCTACAGTTGTGGAATGAACAGGTAAGGGATGCGTCAGGGCTCAGGACAAGACCCGAGGGTTAAAGCCAGGGAGGACATGAAGCGGCAAAACAGAAAGCCACAAATTTTTTTTTTTTGTATTATGGATCAGGCATAGCCTAAAAAGTCATGCTGAGGAAGGATGTCAGGAAGGACCTTGGCACCTAGACAATAGAAGGTTGGGGTAAACAATCCTGGTATGACAAAGGCAGAGGTTGGCAATTAAGCTCAATTGTGTACCTTCTGTAAAAGGTAGAATAAAGAAAGTAGACTACTCCTTCAACTCCACAATGAGGATGAACCACTAGCATGAGAAGTGCTTTTTAGCAGCTCGGACGAGCTTAGAGGGCGAATGTTTACGACGGCCAACCCACAGTAGATAATTGGTTCTGGTGGGAGGGGGGTGCGCAAACGGATCTAGTCAGTAAAAATGGGGATACCCATTCTAAAAGAAAACTCAGCTAATGGGTTCTGAACCCAGAGAATAACTTATGGTTGGGATGTTGAAGATGACCGCTAGTTTCAAATAGGTAAACATTATAATAATGATACCCATTAAGCTGTATAAAAAGACAAAAAAGTTAAGGGAAAACACCAAGTCCCCCTACACCTGTGCCCTATGATTTGCTTGTTGCATAGTATTGCAATATGTTTTGTAGGATAAGGATGTAATCTATACTACAGAGCCATCAAGACACGAATACCAGGAAAAGGAATATATATATATTTGTCAGGGCAATGGCTGGTGTTAGCGCTTCAATCATCACTCCACCATGCTTGATATGGTGTCAGGGCGATTGAAGCGCATTATTTCTATTACTACATTGTAGTAATAAATTAAATAGTTCAACTCGCCATAATGCAGAATCAGTGGGTGCCCTGAGCGTGTCACTTGTCATGTCGCCTGCTACCACATGCGAAATGTCACTCGCCAAGTTGCCTACCAGATGCAGAATGTCACTTGCCACTCTGCCTGCCACCAGATGCGAAATGTCACTTGCCACGCTGCCTGCCAAAAGATGCAGAATGTCACTTGCCACTCTGCCTGCCACCAGACGCAGAATGTCACTTGCCACACTGCCTGCCACCAGATGCAGAATGTCACTTGCCACACTGCCTGCCACCAGATGCAGAATGTCACTTGCCACACTGCCTGCCACCAGATGCAGAATGTCACTTGCCACACTGCCTGCCACCAGATGCAGAATGTCACTTGCCACACTGCCTGCCACCAGATGCAGAATGTCACTTGCCACGCTGCCTGCCACCAGATGCAGAATGTCACTTGCCACGCTGCCTGCCATTAGATGCAGAATGTCACTTGCCACGCTGCCTGCCATCAGATGCAGAATGTCACTTGCCACCAGATGTGGATTGTTACTTGCCATGCTGCCTGCCACCAGATGCGGACTGTCACTTGCCACGCTGCCTGCCACAAGATGTGGAATGTCACTTGCCACATCACCTGCCACGTTGTCTGTCTCCAGATGCAGCATGTCACTTGCCACGCTGCCTGCCACCAGATGTGAATTGTCACTGCATTGGTGGCAGCACTGGTCCATTTAGCGCAGAGGCAGGCCTCTGTGCAGTGGTGGGTTCTGAGTGAAAGCAGAAGAGCGATGAGATGTCATCTCTCTGCTCCCTGCCGCACCTCCACATTGAGGCTCACAGAACACCAGCTGTGAGGGCGCGTGCTGATGCGGGGGGGAGGGGGGAGATGATGTCATCTCTGCTTGCCCGCTCGCTACTCTCGCCCATCTGGCTCGCTTAAGCCGGCCGCCCAGCTCGCTTATAACGGCCCCCAGTCCAGCTGCAGAAAGGCTATGGCCCGGTAGTGGGCCGCAGCCCGATGGTTGACGAGCCCTGATGTAGAGTAATCCTTTCCCCTGATTTTCAGTAAAAGTTCAGAAACAGCGGGCCAAATTCAAACTGTGGCTTTAAAAGTTAGCAAGGCTCCATGCATGGTTGCTAATGGAGAATTAAATTTGACTCTTCCTTGGTGTCTACTCAATGGATGGTCAGACTGCAAATGACAGCTAGATCCCCCATTCAAACCTCTGCTGCCTGACATGTGTTCTCTGCATGGGTGACCTTCGAAAGCTGCCTACTTTTACTGCCTGAAGGCGGGTAGGTATTGCTCTCAGATGCTACGTCACTTGTTTATCTACTGTGGTTGTGCTACTGAATTCCTTCTGATAAGTACCTGGTAGTTATTGTATGCTGGGCATGAGGCATTACAGTCACTGCTACACTGAAAAGTCATATTTTAAAGGATTATGGATTGCATTTGTGATGTTACTTGTTTAGAAATAGTTACGGTAAGTCAAAGCAAGTATCAAAGAAATCAAATATAATAAACTGAAGGTATGTACATGTATGCTGGCCTTTCAGACTACCCATTATAACTCGAATGCATAAGAATCTTCTCTTTACCAAATTACGTTTTTTTTTGCCATGACTTACCTGTGATGATTTGTGGTTCTGCAGCCTGACACCTTACTGTTGCAACAGCATTTGTGTGTCCAACAAGGGTGTGAACCCCAGCTTTTGTTCTTATGTCCCAGATCTGTTCAGAGAAGGAAAAATAGTAAGTTGATAATGTGCAGTGAGACAATAAAAGACATATCTGTAGTAACCACAACGTTTTCACGTAGTACAAAAGATAAACAATAGCTACTTACACGAGCAGTTGAGTCTCTGCTACAAGTCACAAGCACATCAATGGTGGGATGCAAATCTAAACCATACACTGCACTCAGGTGACCGTGGTAATGCCTTATGACCTAATATGAACAAAATACAATACGGGTTACTATATAAAATAAATGTAATTGTAAAGATCTGTATGGTAAATAGTTTTTTATTATATTACATTGAAGCAGGTTTTCAAGTTACAAAAACAAAAAAGGGTACAGCTAACATGTCACAGTAACCTATCGTACATAACAGGGTAGTAGGCCCCTTTTACACAAACATTCCATCTGTCCGTTTTGCAGCCATCTGTGGATTGCCAATTCACCCCATCACTATACATCACACACACATCTATCTATCTATACACACACACACACACACACATATGCAAATATAATATAGATAGATTATATATGTGTATGTGTAAATAGTTTTTTCTACATTTTAATTAGCAATTCAACAAGGAGTGAAAGACCCGTTTTAACTTTTTTTTTTTTCCATCTCCTTAAAATTTTTAGCTATAGACCCTTATTGTATTTCTTATCCTCTTTCCCCACAGCTGGCTTAAAACTGTAGATTCTGCAGTAATGAGTAACTAGAGACCATGTGATCTAGGATGCCTAGGATGGGAAGTGTCAGTTTGCATATTAGTTCATGGCAGGAGTTATTTTTTATTTTTATTTTATTTTGTAATGGGACTTAAAAATATGGGTAATTTTTATAAAGCAGTGAAAATGTATCCTGCAAACACTTACTGAAGGTGAATTTTGTTGTTAGGATTGCAGGGTTAAAGATATTACTTCACAGTCATATAAAAGTGTTTGTAAAGGCAAATTATATAAAAAAAAAAAAAAAAAAACTTGTTATACTTACCTGCTCTGTGCAATGGTTTTGCACAGAGCAGCCCGATCCTCTTCTTCTCGTGTCCCCCACCAGTGCTTTGGCCACCCCCTACCCACCTTCTGCCAAGTGCCCCCATAGCAAGCGTACTTGCGCATTCTCGCCCCGAGCTGGCACAGAGTTTGGCTTAGCCCCACCCCTTTCTCACTGGCTGTTATTAACAGCATTGGAAGCCAATGGCTCCTGCATCTCAACCAATGAGGAGGGAGAGACCCAGGAGAGCCTTGGCTCTCATGCACATCGATGGATCGAGATCAGACGAGATCAGACTATTGGGGGGATCTGCACACTGAAGGTTATTTACCTTCATCCTTTAGAAACCACTTCAACATACCTTACTTTTTAGCCAACAAAAATATTAACATATTTAGAGTTCGAAATAGTTATGCCAAGGTAAATTGCGAGTTGGTAAGGTGCGTTTCTTGTCCTAGAAACTTTTTAATGAAGTCAAATATACATTGAGGATGTGTTTATTTTTCCCTGAACAATGAAAATAAATTAGTTCTAAGAAACAAGTTAGATTGAAGGTGTGTGCATTTTCCCTTTGTTCACATTATGTAGTCAATACTTGGCACTTTCCAACTAGCTGCATGCAGTAATCTTAACCTACCTAAAATCAGCTGGATGGGTGCTAGGCCCAGGGTCTCTTACCAGTTATCCCCAATCTTTAGAAATTAGTTAGGACAACTCTGTTGATACACCAGTTTCTCTCATATTAAAAGGGCATTAACCAATGTTTGACAGTTTGTACTTTGGAGGAATGGGAAAGATCCATTTTTGTGCCATTAAGTTACAGGCTAGACATAGTAAATCAAAGGATGTCTGCATAAATGTGCAGCGTTCTTCCTCTAGTAATCCTAAAATGCAGATTCTTGGGTCTGTAGGAATGTTAGTAGAAAAAAACTATTAACAGTGTCCAGAATTTGTCTCCAGTACCTAAATAGTTTGGGGCATTTCTACAACATATCTAGTAAAGTGCCTGTCTCGATTTTGCACCTCGAACATGGCGGGGGGGGGGGCTATTTTATCATACCCTTCAAAATGTTTGAGGGGTATGGCAAGACCTATGTATGACAAAAAGTTGCATATGTTTCTGTGTTGGTAAGAGTGACACTTGCAGAACATTTTAAATGTCTGCCCAATCAAAGTCTGAAATAGGACCCACATTTGTTTGAAATGCCCTTCTACAGAGAAGTGTTAGGGCCCGAAAGGTGTGTACTAATAATGATTCATATATTGTAAAGACTAAACCATGTTTGGTCATAGCTTTTAGGAGCAAGTACCAGGGTATTGACAAGGTGTGGTGCAATTGCAGGTAGTGGAGAAAAAAATAAAATAAAAATAAAAATAAAGCATTGTTCAGGTAGTCCATACTCTAGCTTTTGAGAACCTTTAACTATGAGTTACTAGAACGTTGAGGCATACAAGTTATTTTATGCTCATTTCAAGTCTCAAACCCTTAAAGTTTCAGGAGTTCAGAGTTCAGGGTAGTTGTAGTTTCTCAAAAACATTGTATAGCTCCAGATTCCCTACTAGTACAGAGCAGCAGCCAGATCTGGCTGAAGGATGTCTTGCATCTTTGACCTATTTTCTGAGGGCCAGCTGGAGTGCAGGACAGTGTGGAACTTGGTGTATAAGCTGAGGATCCCTGCCTGTGAAAGCTTGTGCTTGCAACACTGCACTGGAGCCCCATTTGCAGGCACCTGGAACTGGAGGAGGGACAAGAGCTTGTTGATCAGCACAGGGCTTCAGTGAAAATACACAGAAGCCTTCTGCGGCCACCAGGTTCAGCTGAACTGCAGCACATATGGTAGGTTGTCAGGGAAGGTAGGTTGACAAGGCTTGTCCTTATAAATGGTCTGTAATTAAATAGGTCTATGATAGAAATTAAATATGTATATAATGTGATATACAGTATAGACTTAAGAGTTTATTGTATAGTTGTTATTGTCCTGATTGTTCGTTTTCGTAATTATGCTTCTTCTAGATGTTATGTACATTCAAGCTTCTTCGCAGTTCTGAGGAAGCGGCTAATACAGTGAAACGTGGAGACTGCTGCTTGATACAGCAAAACACACATGTACTGTATTGCATCCACAAGGATAAGCACACTTTTATGAAACAAATGTGTTTTTAAAGTGATCGTAATAAAGTTTTGTTATATTTTATTCATTGCATATATATTGGTTATTTCTCAGTCCAGGGTAGTCAATTCAAATTCCCTCTTTATATTGTTTGGTTTGTTGTATAGAGCTTCGCATTGCCCTCATCAAAAAAATAATTCTCTGCTGTCTGCCAGGATCAGTGCTGTGCCAGTCATCATTGACGATTGCTTTGCAATTGCTTTTTGCAAGTTTGTTTACATTCTGATTAGTATGTGTATTCCTTTAACAAGTTACTGTGCAAAAATGTGAGCTCCAGAGACTTAACATTACAAAATGAGAACTGAAAATATGCAGATAACTGAAGTTGTAACTAATGGAAA
This sequence comes from Lithobates sylvaticus, assembly GCA_028564925.1. Classification (NCBI taxonomy): domain Eukaryota; kingdom Metazoa; phylum Chordata; class Amphibia; order Anura; family Ranidae; genus Lithobates; species Lithobates sylvaticus. Next base: position 598,888,331 of record CM053026.1, read on the forward strand.
CCAATCATATTTTACCATGTATTTTAGGGGACTACGTAAACAAGAATTTGATTGGTTGTTGTGCAATTCAACAATCTTATGACATTTTTCTTCTCTTAATTTTTAAATGGATCAGCCCTATAGCTTCGTATAAGTTATGAATGTAAGGTGTATCTATCACCCAAATATAGGGAAGGTTTAGACTAGGGACTGGCAACAGATCGAACGTGATCTACCCATTGATCATGGCCAGGACGGCGCATCGTAGAATAATTTACTGGGGAGAACAACAGTACTTGAAGTGTCCAAGTGTAACTTTCAGAGAAGCGCAACAGGTTCACTTAACTCCCCTCACTCCCCTGCGACAGATATTTCAACGTTCAGTGCTCTCACAATTTGAATGAAAATGACTCAGTCATGCAACACTGTACCCCGTTTTTATTGTATTTTTTTTTTTTTTAACAAATAGAGCTTTCTTTTCGTGGTATTTAATCACCACTGGGGTTTATATGTTTTGCGCTATAAATGGAAAAAAAAAAAAAAAAGACCAAAAATTGAGAAAAATATAAATAATTCTTTGTGTCGGTCGCAAAATTTTTAGTAATTTGTCCTCGTGAATTTTGGCACGTTCAGGTATTCTAGGAGCATAAATTACACATCTAATTTCTCTACCACCTATTACATTTTGAAGGCCCTGGAGCACCAGGACAATGGAAACGCCCGCAAAATTACCACATTTTGGAAAGCAAACACCTTAACGTATAATCTATGAGGCATATTGAGTCAAATCCATAGAGGAATCCGAAGAAGAGAGCTCCCCATTTGCTCTCGTCCATCGCACTAAGAATTTGGTATGCCTCCTCGGAGGAAAATCATTTTTTTTAGACGTTGTTGGTGGTGATGAGCCTGCACAGATGAGCACGCACAAATATGTGCTGATAAGCCTGCATTGATGAGGCTACACAGATGTGTGCTAAACCTGTACTGATGAGCCTGCACAGATGTGTGCTGATAAGCCTGCACCAATGAGGTGGCACTGATGAGCCAGCACAGATGAGGCGGCACAGATGTGTGCTAAGCCTGCACTAATGAGGCTGCACAGATGTGTGCTAATAAGCCTGCACAGATGAGGCAGCACTGATGGGCACTGTATAAATAAAATCACTCACGCCGCAGCACAGAATCTCTCCTTCCTCACACGCGGTTTCTGTGTGAGGAGGGAGAGCTGTCAATGAGAGATGATTTCATATGTTTACATTTAAGATCATCTCTCATTGGACACACGGATCACGTGGTAAATGGCCACTGTGATCGACACGGGCATCACAAATTTTCCCCGATGCGTGCCCGCGGGGAGCGTGCAAACGGGAGGACGTCTATTGACGGCGTCCCAGCAATTAAGGCCCGTGCTGCAGCCGTCATTCGGATATAGCGCGGGCACGAGGTGGTTAAGGCGTACCATTGTGGAAACGCTAGATGGTGTGCTGCTATTTACAGTATGTCAGGTTGATGCATCTCCTCGCATAGAAAAAATAACAGTCCTACCCACAGTTTCATGTTTCAATCTATAACAAGTTCATCTATCAGGTCAAACATGGAGAGACACCACAATTAAGCACGATTTCGCTCTTCTGCTGTGCTTAAATTACACGAAAGCCAAGAGCTCTACACCTCTGTAAAATTACAACACATTTACATATTACCCAGCTTCTGAAAATTCTAGATCACACTTTTCTACTTTTTTTTTTTTTTTTTTTAACCACTTCACGACCGCTCACTGTATATATACGTCATTTTTTTGAAGAGGGATATCTCGGTAACGGCAGCAGCTGCTGCCACAACCGAGGTATCCCTCTTCACAGTGAGCGGTCCCCTTTCCGATAATGGTGGTCATCGCGGCGGATTCGCCGCGAGATCACCATTATCGGCGGCGGGAGAGGTGCCCCCCCCTCCTGCGCCTTCCGCCGCTTACCGGAACCGTCGGCAGCAGCGGAGGCGATCGGGTCCGTTCCCTGCCTGTGTATAGAGATGAGTGACGCTACGATGACCGCCACTCATCTCTATACCATAGGAGGGCGGAAGCGACGTCAAAAACGTCACTTCCGCCCATACGTCTTAAAGGGGAATTTACAAATGTAATTTTTTTAAATGACTTTTTTTTTTTTTTTTTTTTATCTTTGAAGTCCAAATATGAGATCTGAGGACTTTTTGACCGCAGATCTCATATTTAAGAGGACCTGTCATGCTTTTTTCTATTACAAGGGATGTTTACATTCCTTGTAATAGGAATAAAAGTGATATTTTTTTTTTTTTTTTTTTTTTTAAACAGTGTAAAAAATACTACAATTAAGTAAAATAAATAAGAAAAAACAAAAAAATTTTTTTTAAAACACCCCGTCCCGACGAGCTCGCGCGCAGAAGCGAACGCATACGTGAGCAGCGCCCGCATATGAAAACGGTAGTCAAACCACACATGTGATGTATCGCTGCGATCGGTAGAGCGAGAGCAATAATTCTAGCCATAGACCTCCTCTGTAACTCAAAAAATGCAACCTGTAGAATTTTTTAAATGTCGCTTATGGAGATTTTTGAGGGTAAAAGTTTGACGCCATTCCACGAGCGGCCGCAATTTTGAAGCGTGACATGTTGGGTATCAATTTACTCGGCGTAACATTATATTTCACAATCCAAAAAAAAATTGGGCTAATTTTACTGTTGTCTTATTTTTTTATTGTAAGACCGCTGCGCAAATACGGTGTGAAAAAAAGTATTGCAACGACTGCCATTTTATTCTCTAGGGTGTTAGAAAAAAAACAATATATATGTTTGGGGGTTCTAAGTTTTTTTCTAGCAAAAAAAACTGCTTTAAACACCTAAAATCCAAAACGAGGCTGGTCTGGAAGTGGTTAAACATACATTTTTTTTGCTTATTATGCATAAAATAGTACAGACTTGATGTCTTAAATCTCAAAAAACATGCAATATTGCCCTATATTAAATTATAGTAATTACTGCCTCACTTCATGATTGGTTCAATAAAAAAAAATATATAATTTTAAAAAGATAATTGCTTCCATTACTTGGTTCCAATAATCCCGTATTTTGGGGCACTCCCACCATAAATGTGTGAATGCCTACAGCGGAGATAATTCTCCAACTTGTTGGCGAAGCTGTCCAGTGGTTGGGACATATCCAATTTTTGTAAATGTTAAATGTAAACCATGGCAAAAGGAATCCCCCTTAGCATAAAGTATATATACATTACACATATACTTTACACATATATATATATATATATATATATATATATATACATATACATACACACACACACACACACACACACATATACACATACATACATACATACATAGACACACAAAGTACAAACCTTATTGTATTCCAGGTCCCAGCATTTCACCTGCTTGTCCTCACCACACGAAAACAAATATGGACTCCTGTTGCTTACAATCACTCCCCGGACAGTGCTTATGTGTCCAGTTAAGGACAGCTTCAATCTACCGCTTGCCAGATCCCAGATCTTAAGAGAAGACAGAATAAACATTAAGCTATATGCAGCACATTCTTAATATTTTATGATGAAAAATACTTTCCATAAACAAAGAATCTTATTAAAACTATGGCTTGAAGCTCATTTTAGAATTATTCAATGTGCTAACAATATATTTCTCCTGGGACTTCTATTGCTGGACGGAGTTGTGCTGGTAAATTCATGCACAGAAAGCAAAGCAAACTCCAGTGATTGCATCAGCAGATAAATCCACAAGTAAAAAAGAAAAAAAAAAAAAAAAAAGTTGTCATATGTCCTAAGTTTAAAATGTCAACTCATGGATTGATAAAAAATATATTATGGTGGAAATGTCACATTTCTAAAGTGCCCAGCACACTGTATTGTGGGGCTAGATTTCTTAGGATTTGTTGTTTCTCCCGCTAGAAGAAATTCAGAAACTGGAATCCCAAAACTATACTGTAGAGCCAGGACCTTTATCCTTGTTTTAACATGTGCAGCAACCTGGAGTCGTGAAAAGTCAAGTTTGGAAGACCAAACACTTTATTACATGAAGCTGTACAATGTTCTATGTCCTGTTCTGAATGATTATCTTTATGATGTAGGAAAAAGTTGATATTCAGTCTGCAAGCCAAGGTAGACATATGAATCAGAACGCTGACATGACCTTTTTGGAACCAGCATTGATAATGTGATATCCAACTTTTAGAACCATTCTGCATATTTGAATACAGTCGGCAAGATTTGTTTTTCATAGTTCCCCTCCCGAGTAAAGGTTATTATATATATATATATATATATATATATATATCCCATTATCATACATCACGGGACACAGACCAACCATAAAAATGACTATATGGGTTATACGCCACCTTTAGGTGAATGGACACTGGCAGATAGTCAAACAGGCAGTCCTCCCCTATATAACCCCTCCTACACAGGAAGTACCTCAGTTGATGTGATACATTTGCTCTTGGAGTATACTTGGAGGTCTGGTACGGTTCTACTGAGAATCAAGGACTTCAAATCGGATCCATTCGAAAAAGCTGTCAGCAAAAATGGATGGTACCCGAGCCTCATGGGAAGGAGAGAAGATTCCTTGAGGTTTGCCTGTAATGCTGCCTTACGGCGCTGAACTCTGTGTAATGGAACCCTGTGCGGTGTTTATTCTGACCAAGGTGCTTTCCTGCAGGGTGCTATACAGGTCCAGAGGAGTGAACTCCACATTAAGGGGGACCCAGTCCCTGAAGGTCTTTTATGACAAAGCCCGCCGTGATGGGTGAAGATTGGACTCCTGTTATGCTCAAAGTCCTGCAGCAGGAATGACAAGTCTGCATTTTTTTGCAGTTTCTAAAAAAACTTGAAATGCATACATGTGTTTTTTTTTGCATTAAATTGCAAAAATATGTGCCACTGCTTATTACATTAAACTGTATAGATATGTATTTATTTGCATTATACTGCATACATAAATGCTTAAACAGCAAGAATACTTGTATACCTGCGTGTTTGCATACCTGGGTACCTGCATACCTACAGGGTTGTATAGTGGTAGACCAACATTGTCTAGGCCTGCATCCTTGTGGAACTGCTTATTAGTTTGTCTAATACAGTCACTTTACCACTTGCTGACCGCCGCACAGATATACGTCGGCAGAATGGCTCGTACAGGTAAATGGGGGTACCTGTACGTCCCTTTGAATTTGCCGCCTTGCGGGCGCGTGCCCGCGGGTCCCGAAAACTCGATGTTCGCCAGCGGCCTGCGATCGTGAGAAGGAGGCGCAGAACAGGGGAGATTGTAAAAAAAAATTTAAAACCCTTTATCATTTTCCTTTAACTTTACAAAATGTGTCACTTTGTGTTGGCCTATCACATAAAATCCTAATAAAATAGACTTACATTTTTGGTTGTAACATGACAAAAATGTGGAAACTTTCAAGGGGTATGAATATTTTTTCAAGGCACTTTACATGTAATATTTTTAATGACAGTGTTATGACCAAACACCAATTCAGTTAAATCTAGAATGTTTCTTTAACTTGTTGAGGGCATAGATTCTCACCTCCTAGAGTGGAAAAGAAAATGACTTTTTCTTTACGGCACTAAAAACAGCTAAAACCGGCATGCAGAAAATAACAAGGACTCGATGGGAGCACTAGAAATTATACCCTTCAGCACAATGAGTCTTAAAAGATCTACTTAAATACGGCAGTCTTCTTACCTTAATTGTCCGGTCGGCTGAGCCTGTGACAAACCATTGGTTTCCAGGTTCAACAGCTATGGATCTAACCCATCCTAAGTGACCACTGATGACCTGTATAAAAAAAGCACACATTTGTTTACATCAAAGTTGATACATAAATTTGTTTTATTTCACAAATGGTAATTGTGTATTGGGAAATGTGATCAGCCTTTTCTGCTTAACTACTCAGATAAGCTTGGTACCTTTTGTAATGTCTGCTGTTTCCAATCAATCAGACTACATTTAAAAGTGTGGAAATGACAAATAAAAAATAAAAAAAACAAAAACAAGTACTCACTCACCCCACTGGCTCTACCCCGAGAACTGAGTGAGCAAACACCGCTGATCGCTCAGTTCTCCCCCTCCACTCTGAGTAGAGAGCAGTGATTATCAGTCACCGCTTTAGCTCGCTGTCAGGTGAAAACTGGTCACAGGACTTCAGAGAGAACTGCACTTCTGTGATCCATAGAAGAAGTATAACCAAAAAAAGCTTTGGCTATACTCTTCCTTAAATCCATGTTTGCACTGAGAGCAAGGACAAGGTTATTGTCCCAACAAGCAGAAAGCACAGGTTTATTACCCATAGAAGGACAGTGGGCCAACTAGGCATTCCGAAATGCAAATACTGCCAAACTTTTAATAAATTTTACTTGCATAAAGTCAGCTCACATTAGTGCGGGATATGGAAACAATGCTTCTTAAAGTGGAACTTCACTCTTTCAATCAACATTGTCCATTTTTAATCCTTACGCTGGATGGGGGAGTTTGCTTTGAATATTAAAATTTAATAAAATCGCATTTTGGGTTAGTGGTGCTCAGATGCAGTGTAGTTCCGCTTTAAGTAGGGTTTAAAAAAGTACAAAGTTATGAGTATTCTTTCTAGTTCTGGTCACCAGTCCTCAAAAGGGTGCTGGAGCGAGTCTAAAGAAAAGCATTAAAATGAATAAGGGGACTGGAGGACCTCAATTACGAGGAACACGACTACAAGCACTAAATTGATTCATGTTGGAGAAGAGACGCTTGAGAGGGGACATGATAGCAATTTACAAACACCTCAATGGTGATCCCAGCGTAGGAAAAAAACGATTCAGTCTCAGGGAGTGTAACAGGACATGGGGGCACACAATGAGTTCAGAGGAAAAGCTGTTCAACCTTAAGCTGTGCAGGGGTTTTTCACTGTTAGGGTGATAAGGATGTGTAACTCTCTTCCACAATTGGTGGTGCCAGCAGGGAGTATTGATATTTTTAAGAGACTCTTGGAAATGCATCTTAAAGAACACAACATACAGGGATATGGGAAATTATTGACGACACCTACACAGGTTGAACTGAATGGAAGATTGTCTTTATTGAACCTTACCTACTATGTAATGATGTTGATGAATAGCAAAAAAAAAAAATTAAAAATCTCCATTAATGTATCCAACTAGAAATATTTATGATGTATTGTTATTCTGAACACATTCAATCACCATATTATCTTTAAGAACACATACTAAATGATTGTGAAGATGTTTTTGTTATTGCCACTTTAATGCAAGATCTCTTCATCCTACAAGAAAGGCTATAAGTAAAAGGTTGCCAATATTTGTAGATTTATGGCTTATGATCAATATTTACAATTCTAGAACAGAGTAAAGACATAGTTACAGTATATAGTGTATAAGGTTGAAAAAAAGTCACAGATCTATCAAGTACAACCTCTATGTGCATTAGTTTTATGTGTTTGAAAAACAACCCCTACAAGACATGAGCTAATACTCACTCTGTACAGTTTCCATGGTGGGTGCCACTGTGGTTTTGGCATGGTTGGGGCTTTCTTTGCTAATGCAGAGTTTTTTGTTCCACCAGATTCCATGGAAGCCTAAAACAACAAAGAACACCTTAAAATGTAAATATCACAAGAAAATATGAGGGATGGCACTTCTTGAATCATTAATCTGGAACAGGTAATGTAGATCAGGGATGTCAGGGAAAGAAAAGTCCTTATTCGTGTACTTGTTATGGAACAGGGACTCAAAGTATTAAGCAACAAGCTAGTATTTTAAGATAATAGAAATTTGGCAGCCTCCTTTAAACAAAAGTAGCTAATAAAACTTAAAATTACGAAAGCAGAACCTTAACCCTAGCACACATGGCCCGAATGTCAGGCAGCATCGGCCAGTTCAATAGAGACTGGCCGACATTCGGCCCGTGTGAATGGCAGCCGGTCTGGCTGGCTTCTGTCAAAGGGGCATGACCGATAAGGTCAGAGAGTGCTGACGTGTGTTCTGGTGGGGGGCATCCTCCTGTTAGAACAAAATAGCTCAGTGGGGAGATTGGCACACTAACATTGGATTGTTAGTACAGAGGCTCCATATGAGCGGTCAGTTTTTTTCGTTCAGTCTGGTGGGTTGAATGAAAGAAAAAAAAAAAAAACTCAGCGTTTAATAGGCTTTACTATAAAGTAGAATTTTTGTGTACTGTAAAAATCCTTTTATGGGACGTCCACTAAGGGACACAGTGCTGATGGAGGAGGTTAAGTGGGAATTTGTAGATAAGCATTTTATGCAGTTAAGACACTGAAGGGCAGGGCTATTACTTGGCAGTGTAGGTGCCCCACACCAAAGCAGAGCAAATGCCGATTCACTGGAAAAATTGGGGACATGCAGCTATGCATCCTCAATGTCCACAGAAGCTAGAAAGCCTCCTTGGTAAAAGAAAGACTTGGTGGATTAGATGCAGAATGCATGATATTGAATCAGGACATTCATAGCTTTGAGATCCAAGATGAGGCAAATGTTCCCTTTAGGAACTGTAAAAACGACAACTTGTTGCAGAAGACCTAAGAGGGCTGAACAGAGATCTGCTAATCTGTGCAGTGACACAGGATATTTGGAGGAGAGAAACAGAGGAAGGGGCAGGGGAAAGAACTGCCGTTTGTAGCCCTGGTATACCACTTCCTGCTCCAAAGTGTCTGGGATGCAAGCTGTTCAAGTATCCACAAAGGTTAACAAACATCGACTATCTAGAAAGTGGGGGAACACCTTCATGCAGAGGAAGGTTTGTCTCAGGAATACTTTGCAGTCTGTTCCTTGGGTATCTCCTGCTGAGGAAGATGGGCGCTCCTGCCACTGGTATTATCCTTGATACGATATAAGAGTATATCTAATACTTTAACCGCTTGCAGACAGCCGCACACGTATACGTTGGCTGAATGGCTCATACAGGCAAATGGGCGTACCTGTACGTCCCTTTGAATTTGCCGCCGATGGCACTCATGCCATGGGAGCGTGCTCGTGGGTCCTGTGAACTCGATGTTCGCCAGCAGCCTGCAATCGTGAGATGGAGAGGCAGAACGGGGAGATGACTATGTAAACAAGCCATTTCCCTGTTCTGCCTAGAGACATGACAGGGATCTACTGCTCCCCGTCATCGGGAGCAGTGATCGCCGTCATGTCAGTGGTAGTACATCCCCCCACAGTTAGAATCACTCCCTAGGACACACTTAACCCCTTGATCACCCCCTAGTGTTTAACCCCTTCCCTGACAGTGTCATTTATACAGTAATCAGTGGCCATTTATAGCACTGATCGCTGTATAAATGACAATGGTCCCAAAATAGTGTCAAGTGTCTGATGTGTCCGCCATAATGTTGCAGTCCCGATAAAAATCGCAGATCCCCGCCATTACTAGTAAAAAAAAAAAAAAAAAAAAAAAAATGAATAGTAAAAATTACAAATCTATCCCCTATTTTGAAGACGCTATAACTTTTCAAGTCTTAAAGCTACTACCATACTGGTAGAGGATGCAATTGTCTATAAAGTGGATGTCATAATGTAGAGAATAAGATTTCCTTTCATTTGAGCCCAGTCTTACCACACAGATTTACTCAAGGCAATCCTTTTTTATTGTTCAGTTAGAGAAATTTTGACAAAGTCTTGAAAACTTTGTCAAAAACGCCCCCTTGCTGTGAGTGACAGGTGATTTACATATCTCATGCATTAGCCTGAGACAGGTTATCATCGGATCACTGGATGTTCTACTCTGCCCAGCTCGGACTACATACATGTCTCCTAAAATCACTTGTCTGTCTATAGTTTGCTGACTGTTCACTGCATCCCATGATGAGAAACATCCAGTCAAAAACACAGTAAAGGCAGCCAATCCTGGGAGAGCTGGAGGGGAGGGGGATGTGAAATGTGAACTTTTTACACAGGATGTGCCCGTCTCAGGCTAGTGCATGAGATATGTAAATCACCTGTCACTCACAGCAAGGGGGTGTTTTTGACAAAGTTTTCAAGACTTTGTCAAGATTTCTCTAACTGAACAATAAAAGAGAATTTCTCAGGGCTCGAGTAAATCTTTGTGGCAAGACTGGGCTCAAATGAAAGGAAATCTTATTCTCTACATTATGACACCCACTTTAAAGACAATTGCATCCTCTACCAGTATGGTAGTAGCTTTGTTAAGAAAAGTTATAGCGTCTTCAAAATAGGGGATAGATTTATGTCATTTTTTTTTTATACTAGTAATGGCGGGGATCTGCGATTTTTTTTCGGGACTGCAACATTATGGCGGACACATCAGACACTTTTGACACCATTTTGGGACCATTGTCATTTATACAGTGATCAGTGCTATAAAATGGCCACTGATTGCTGTATAAATGACACTGTCAGGGAAGGGGTTAAACACTAGGGGGTGATCAAGGGGTTAAGTGTGTCCTAGGCAGTGATTCTAACTGTGGGGGGGGATGTAATTTTTGGGTTTACATCCACTTTAAAGACAATTGCATCCTCTACCAGTATGGTAGCAGCTTTGTTAAGACTGAACACTGCCAGATCCTCAGTAGGGTAGACTAACTTTTACAAAATCTACCCCAAATGGTTATATGCCAAGACTTTGCAGCCTTAGGGTCTATAAAGGACCAAACAATGAAAACAGTGCCAGAAGAATCAACAAGCTAATTCTCTAGTTTCAGAAGTGCAGAGGAACCAGCCCCCCCAATGGAGTAAATGGACCCAAATGACAGGTTGGGCTCCAGAAGCAGGGGGCAAGAGCATTCCAGGATGTAGACATAGTCACCAGCAGGAGGTGCACTGTAATAAGCCCCAGGCCGTTAGTAGAGTGTAAGCTGAGGGCGCCCATTACATTGGGTCTGCTTAAAGTGTTACTATACCCAGTAATATGAAAATAGTTCATCTGCCCCCCACAGTGCCCACAGCTTATAAATCTTTTTACATTAAAATATTGCCACTATATACCTTTTTGGCTGATCTGTATACCAGGGTCAGTGATAAACTGCAGTTTCTCCAGTGCTGAGAGTTCAAGTAGGCAGAGATTTCCACTGCAGCCTGTATACACGCCCACATGTGTGATGCCGATATCATGTGACCTGGCTATTTCTGAGAACAAGTAAATGAGCTCTCCAGCATAAAAGACACAACTGAGCATGTGCAGGTCGGCTACTCTGCCTGTGTTAGCTGGCTTTCCCCAGATAGACAGTGCAGGAGGGAATGATCTGTGCATATAGGATAAAACAGCCTTTTTACACAATGCAGAGGATTAACCCCTTAAGTTCCACAGCGAGTATAACAAGCATGCTATGCTGCATATACAGACTGATTTTACGGTTGTGGGTTTAATAACACTAAGTATTTCTGCCAGTTTTCACAGACCACAGCGACCCTGCTTGTGTCCAGCCAGTGGGGGGTTGCTTTAACTCAGGTTATTTTTATCCATTATTTTTTATTTTTATTTTTTTTAATTAAATTATTGCTATATTGCTATGAATGAAAAGAAAAAAATAAAGAAAAAAGAAAAAAAACACAATACTGATGATATATCCTGCATGTACAGATTACTATAAAATAGAACAGTTAACAGTTCAGTAGTCAGACTCCCAAGGGCTGCCGATGCTGCAACTTCATTCTTCTGAGAGCCATCACTGACATGTACATACACCAACATTATTTCTCTGCCACACAGTGTTTACCAAGCTAACGCAATCTAGACTAACTTTACCATTGATAGGCCCGGGGGCTGTGAGCGTTCAGGAATTCCAGCATGTCTGTAGATATCTCCAACACTAGCAGCTGTACGTTGTGCATCTAACCTGTTTAAAGACACAAAGATTTCCATCAAAATAAATAACAAATTGTATAAAAATCAATCAGTAATCTGTAGAAAAAAAAAACAAACCTCCTACTGTAAATGGGAAATGCAACTATATTATTAATCAAATGGGGAAATAGAAAATCCTATAAGCCGCACATCACTGCAAGACGTGCGGCTGTGATGACTGCCTCAGCCCAGATTTTTGCAAACTACAAGTGATGGCTTGAAGCATCTGAATTGTCCTGTGGATGTTTGCAGACAGCTGTAGGGAGAAGAGTTCTTCAGCAGGTCATCAAGATAACCTGTGACCTGGATGCCCCGAGTTCTGAGTAGGGCAAGAAAAAGTGCTAGGACCTTTGTGAATACTCAGAGCAGAGGATAAGTCGGACGGTTGTGTGACAAACTGTAAATGACTGTCTGTCTGATACTTCAAAACATTGTAAGCGCAGATGAGGTGGGTAAAGGGGAATATGGGCATCTTGGATGTTTATGGATTAGGGTTGTCCCGATACCAGTATTGGGACAGATACCAAGCATTTGTGCGATGCCTTATCCGATACCTGGGAGAAACAGGGGGCGTCAAAGGCTGCGTGCAACCGAAAGTCAGTGGGCGGAGTCAGTGAAACTAGCTAGGTAAGCTGGCAGGGATGCAGGGCGCAGCCGCATCAGGATCGGTGAATGTGAAATGGGCGTCACAGCATAGCATTACAAAATAAATCCTTTCCTCTCATGTCATTTATTGCTGCATTTCAGTGCCTGACCATCAGTGCCCATAAGTGCCAGCATTAATGCCAGCCATCAGTGCCAGCATTAATGCCAGCCATCAGTGCCAGCATTAATGCCAGCCATCAGTGCCAGCATTAATGCCAGCCATCAGTGCCAGCATTAATGCCAGCCATCAGTGCCAGCATTAATGCCAGCCATCAGTGCCAGCATTAATGCCAGCCATCAGTGCCAGCCATCAGTGCCAGCATTAATGCCATTGGTACTTGTACTCGGTCTTAAAAAAGTGGTATCGGGACAACCCTATTATGGATGTCTGTCTCGGGGAAAAAAAGGACAGACCTTGCAGATTCAATGCGAAATTTGGGGAATCAAAGTATTTGTTGAGGGATTTTAAGCCCAGAAATGGATGAATCCCACCGATTGGCTTTCGTACCATGAACCAGATTTGAAAAGAATTCTGTTAACCTGTCTGGTGGAGGTACAAGCCCTCCTACTCCCTGGTATTCTCAGGGCATTCTGGCAGTTTGTGGTTGATTTTAGAGAAGAAAGCGGTGAGGGGCTAAAGCTTTGAATTATTTTTTGTACCCCATAGTAAACCAAATTGAACCCACGTCTGGGACATCTGTGACCCAGAGAGAGGCAAACTGCAACAGTGAGTGAGGGCCCCCTTCATTGGAAAGAGGGCTTTAGGAAAGACTTGGTGGGCTGAGTCGTGTGCCAAAAGGAAGGGCTGAACTTAGGATTTAAAGTTGAAGCCTGGGTAGAGTGGAGAGGCGCTCTGCATTTTGAGGAGGTAGGGGCTCCTAAATAGGGGGGTTTTGGAATCTCTCTGTGGAAGTAAAACCTTCCCTCCTGTGACATCTTTGATGACTGTCAAGTGCCTCCTTAAAAAGGGCCTACATGTGTGATGCTTTTTGCAGGCAGTTTCAGCTGTTCAAGCTTTGAGCCACAACATTTCTGAGGATGTTAATGGAGATTAAAGTCATTCTGGAGTTTTGTCTCATGACATGTTCAAGGGCATCTATTTAAAAAAACAGCAGAGTAGAAGCTACTTTCTCCAATTGCTTTAATAAAGCACAGTCCTGGAATACAGGATCCTCTTGGTTGTTATTTGCTCTAGTCAAGTTATTTGCAGATCAACATACTGAAATTACAGCAATAGCTGGTTGCAGGGCTGGGCCTGCCAGAAAAAAGCGAGCCTTAAGAAGCGTCTCAAACTTTCTGTATGCAGAATCCTTGCACAAAAAGGTACATCTTCAATCTGTACAGTGAGATGTATGTTAACTGAGACTGCGGGATCAACTGCAGGAACAGACAACTTTTTAATTAACCTATTTTCCATTTGATAGAGTTCAAAGATTTTTGGAGGAGTAAAAACCTTTTCTGGAGTGATCCAATCATCACAGATTGCCCATTTTATTTGTTCATGAGAGGAGAATGTCTTAACCATTTTTGTAGGTCTCCTTGTACTCAAATTGGTCTCATGAGACAGAGGAGAATCAAGAAATACAGTGCCATGGCTTTTGAGCACAGCAACAGTGAGCTTATCCACATTAACAAGCATCTTGTGTGAACCTCCTGATTCAAATTTCAGAGAGTGTTGGGGGGGAAAAAATCTTCCACAGCCTCCTGTAATACTGCCACAGGTAGAGGTGGAGGAGCGGCATGGTGTTTTGTTGCCCTGGACAAAGATGGCTCTATTAAAGCCATTAGTTGGAATTGTGACAAATGCAGAAAATTCTGCTTCGTCGGGTAGGTTACTTGTTACATGTCTGGGAGATAGAATCGGATACAGAGAACGGTGTTAAAAATCAGTTGCTGCTTCAGTGCAAGGAAAGCATGGTCACTCTGAGGTTGAGTGTTGTATAGCTGTTCAGCAGGGTGAATGTTCATCTGAGATTTAGCCATGGCTCACACCATAGCTACATGGGAGGGTATTCCCCTGTGCGGTACTCACTGAAAAGGGTGCGAAATATAGGGTAAGCATGTCCAAAAGAAGTACGCAGCAAAGTGGGTGCAGACCATCTTGTAATGATTACTTATGGCAAAAGAGCGGGAGGAAGTGCCTTATAAGGGCTCCAGATGGAAGTGGCAGTAAAGTAAATGAACTGTGATGAGATGTTACACCTGGTTATGCACCAAGAACTGAGGTCCAGGCGATTTCATTTCAGTGCCGAATTTGAAAAGTTTACACATTCCAAACATTTTCCCTTTTTTTTTTTTTACAATAACAGTCAAAAATACAGGATTAACCGGTCTACGATGTTGGACTGCTTATAAAGTCTGGACTTCACCCATCACAGTGGCCATAATCCCAGAGGGGGCTTAAGGTTTTGGGCTTCATAGGGAAGGACCATAATCTTGGACCTGTTTAGTATCCTAGCAACTGACTACAACATGATGTACTAAGTGCCAAGGTCAGCCCAAGCAGGATCCAATGCCCAGAGTATTGATTATAATGCATCTATCTATTATGATATTAGAAGGCAGTGAAGGAGATAACTGAAGAGTTGAATCATAGAAAGAAAAATAAAATAACCAATTAGTTAACCTAAGAGTGATTTTGCCACAAGGGAACAGAGGTCCATAATCTTAGGCACTAGCAAAAAAAAAAAAAAAACAGGATTTACAGAACGGGGAGAAGGTGCCCAGGGGGCATGTTCCTTGAAAGCTTTGCCAGTGTGTAATCACCTGAAGTAAGGAGCCTAAAATCCATGGTCTATCAATGCTTTGCCAGTGTCCTGTGCTGAATTAAGATATTTTATTGTGAGATTACAGTTTTTCTTTAGATTATTAAACGGTTAGGCGCAGTTAACATAACAGGATAAACGGTCCACCAGACTCTACAAAAATGTAATAAAATTTCACACCAAAGATGCCTTGAAATTCTTGTTTGATTGTGGTGCTTAGCCAAATTAGTAAGCCATTTGCGCTAAATCGTCGCCCCAGAAAATGCTAGCGTGTGGACAGTGAACGGCAATGGGGAATTATGATAGTCCTCTGACATATCAAAGTGCAGATGGGGAATATTATTAATTGCTGTCAGTTACTTAGTCCCACAGAAAATTTGCTGAGTTGTAGCTACACCACTGTGCTTGGATAGCTTACTATTAGGATCAGCCAGGCAATAAAAAAATATTTCAGCAAAAATGAACTTATTGGCTAGGAAAACAATAAGCAACATGGAAAATTACATAAACAGCAAGCAATGAGAAGTACTGTATTTTCCGCACTATAAGGCGCACCGGATTATAAGGCGCAGTCTCAATTACGGGGTCTATTTCTGTACTTAACCCATACATAAGGCGCATTGCATTATAAGGCGCATGCTAAAACATACGGTCTACAAAAAAGGTGTGGGGGAGGTTAGCGTACAAACTGCACTTATTACGTAATGTTCTCCGATTGGTTTATCGCTGCCAGTGTACTAGTGTACGTTTTACATCCCTGCGTCAGCGGGAAATGGTCCGACAGTCAACCAAGCGGATCGCTTACCAAAGTCGCACAACAACATTTTTACAGATTTTGGAACTCAGTGCATACATAAGGCGCACCGGATTATAAGGCGCACGGACGATTTGGAGGAAATTTTAAGGCTTTTAGGTGCGCCTTATAGTGCAGAAAATACGATAATCTGATTACAGTCAACAAAAATATTGTTTCAATCCTTTACTAACTCACTGCAATATATGTAATGAGATAAAGTAGTAGAAATTTCTCAGGATAGCTTAACAAACATGTACCTTGATTGTGAAGGTGGAAGTGCCAGAGCCAGAGACTGTGCGGCTGATTCACTAGGCATTCTCTGGATCTGAGTATCGGCTGTCAAAGCAAGACCTAGGAAAAGTGGGGATAACAAATTTACATGTAAAAAAGCAGTCTGTAGATGGCTTTGCACACCATATATGGAACATATTTTGGCTCTTACTGGTCTGTGTATCCGTGACTTTGGAAGTGTGGCATATGTACAGTATATGGCAGTGCTTTGTGGTTATAATCATAGCTCCCGAGCATAAGAAGCATACCCATAATAAAAATTAGCTGTTGCTAAAATTAGATTGTACATCTTTTTTTTTTTTTTTTTTTTTTTTACTAAAGGAGTTCATTGAACACTTCCCACTGATATGCCATTCCAAAAGCAGGTGTAAACAGAGGCAGGCAGATTAAGCACAGTAGCAAGTATTAGACATCACTTACAGGCATCTGAGTATTATAGTTCTAGTGAACAAACTTAACACCTTTTCGCCTGTTTGCCAAGCTATTTCTGGCTTGAATGTTGTGAATAAATCATGCGGAAAGTAAAGTTAAAATTAGGTTAAATTGTTATCTAAATACCTATTCAAGGATATTGATCAAAGTATTATGGATAACCATGCCAACCAATCAGGAGGAGAGGTCAGCAATGGCAGTGAATTTATGCCCTTATAGTACAGGCATCCTTTAAAAGAGAGCTAGAGAAATCCATGTTTTGTAACACATTTAAAATAAAATAAGTTAATTACCTGGGCCTGATGGATATGGGTGTGTTCCAGTGATCATGTATTCAGAATCAAGGCCTAATAAAATATAAAATAAGAATGAAACAGAGCACAAATATGAATTTCTAATTTCCTTCCAATATATAATAATATTTAACGACTTGTTGCCCAGGCCAATTTTGACCTTTTTCAACTACATGTTAAAAATCAGCATTTTTTTTATGCTAGAAAAATACTTTTTTCACACTGACGGACCGTTCAGGTCCTCCTGTCAGTTGACGGCGGATCTCAACGGGCGCTCCATGCTGGTCTATGGAGCGTCGTATGTCAGCGGAGACATGTCTGCCGACATCCGACTCGGTCCGATCAGTCAAAGCAGGCGGATGGCTCTACGTCCGGATCCGTCGCTGGCGGATGGGATGAGATCTGATAAAAAACGGACACGCTGTCCGTTTTCATCCGATCTCCCCATAGAGACCAGCGGCGCTCGACAAGCCCCTCCCCGCTCAGTGAGCAGAGAGGGACTTGTCATCCGCCGGCTCAGCGGAGATCAGTGGTCTGAAAGGGGCCCAAGACGTATGGGTGGAAGTGACGTTTTGACGTCGCTTCCGCCCTGCTATGGTATAGAGACGGGTGGGGGCCATCTTAGCCTCTCTCGTCTCCATACCCAGCAGTGTGAAGAACCCGATCGCCTCCGACGGCTCCGGTAAGCGGCGGAGGGCACGTGAGAGTGGCGGGAGGGGTAGGGGTACCTCTTCCGCTGCCGATAACAGTGATCTTGTGGCGAATCCGCCGCGGAGACCACCATTATCGTAAATACAACCAGCGCCTGAAGAGATGGCTAGCTCGGTTGTGGAAGCAGCTGCTGACGTTACCGAGATGTCCCTCTTCAAAAAAGGGACGTACATCATCGTGCGCTGGTCGTAAAGTGGTTAAAATACTGACTCCCCCTCCTAACACCTATGCTGACTAACAGGTTTAAGAAAGATGTATATACTTTTCTATTTTCAGCCTGCTCCAGTCAAGTAATCTCCTGTGTCAGCCAGTTGCGGGACATAGGGGAGCCAGATCACGTGGGCTGGCTGAAAATAGATAAAGTACTGTATATACTGCTTGCCTACACTGGTTAGTCTGCATAGGTGTAGGACTAAGAGGATATAACCATGCCAGTGTTGCAGCAGAAAACACATAGCACAGTGATAAAGGTATGTGGTCCAGGCATTTTAGCAAAGAAAGGATTGGGGGCAGGAACAAATAAATCCATCCGTTTATTTTTCTCATCTGCAATCAACAGAAATACAATTAAGATTCCTTAATATGTACCACTGACACAAGCTAAGGATTGCAGGAGAGTCCTACTACCTACCTGCCAGGTATAGGTGACCATGTCAGTGTCCCTTTTGTGTCTGCACCATCCCTAGATTAAAAGCCCTTTGGCAGCTAGGTAAGTGCCATGCAGGTTTCACCCAAATAGTGTAGCTTTCCTTCTTACCCTGGGTACCCCATGCTATATAATCTAGTCAGCTACTGTATAAACATTAACACCCACCTCCTATAAAGATTACCAGTAGCTGATATCTATGGCAAGTCACTATAATATATAGCAACTAGGGGTGCACCGAATGGGTTTTTTGGTGGCGAAACGGATACCGAAAATGAAAGATACACTAGGCCGAAAACCGATTTAAAAAAAAAAAATATTTTGGTCCAGGAGATGGTCAGACTGGGGTCATGGTCCAGGAGATGGTCAGACTGGGGTCATGGTCCAGGAGATGGTCAGACTGGGGTCATGGTCCAGGAGATGGTCAGACTGGGGTCATGGTCCAGGAGATGGTCAGACTGGGGTTATGGTCCAGGAGATGGTCAGACTGGGGTCATGGTCCAGGAGATGGTCAGACTAGGGTCATGGTCCAGGAGATGGTCAGAGACTGCGGTTCACGTCTCCACTGCACCTCTCCCAACATGGGGTCTCCTCTCACAGTGGCGAGCTCCTCCACCTTCACTCTACCGACCCACGCCCATCAGCTGACTTTCTCCTCCAGACAGTTTTAGCCTCCCAATATGGCATCCGTCTCTCTGTAGCTGAGAACTCAGGTGAGAGGTCCGCTGTGATGATAGGACAGGAATTGGCGGGCCCCCCTCCCCCACACTTGCGGAATGCCAGCTGCCCGCAGCAGTGCAACCACTTTATGGGGGCGCCAGAACAATTTGCCTCCTGGCCCAGTCCGCTCCCATATGACTGGCGCTACACTTAAAGTGTAGCGCGAGCCAGCGGGAACTCTTTTCGTACCACCCCATGCAAAGTGCCAGCGGGAGCCATTTGCTCCTGATGCGGTCAATCAAATCCAGTGAGGAGAGAGTAGGGGGCCGGGCCAAGCCACGCTGTGTGTGTCTATGGATGCACACTGCCCAGCGCTGGAGCGAAGCCCACACCTGTGCCCCTATAGCAGGTAGTGGACAGTGCTGGCAGAGGACCCCAGAAGAGGAGGTAAGGGGCCACTCTGCAATGCCATTGCACAGATCAGGTAAGTATAACTACGTTTTTTTTATTCTAAGGGGGGGGGAAAAAAAAAAAAAAAAAACAAAAAAAAAAAAATAAAAAAAAAAAAAAAAAAGCCTTTACAACCACAAAAAATGCCCCAAAGCCCAGCTTTTGTCTCCATGTGGAGAAGGGGGCACTCAAGATGATGGGTTTCATGTGAAGAAAAAGTTTGCAGAAAAAAGTCCTGTAGCTGTTCTTTTTTGACAACAAGTACAATTGTTCAAATAGGTTTACTGACAAATACAACCACAAAGAAAAAGAAATCAAAATAGTTAAAGTTTCCAAAAGAACCTTGATTAGAAGTATAGTGCTCATATGAATCGCCAATGGCAAGCTGGACCTTTTCGCGGGTTTCTTTAGGTGTGGGCATGTGTAGCACAGGGCCGTATTCAGTCCGTAATTTCACAGACATCTTTAGCTTGTGACTAGTAGGAAGGGAACAAAAAATCTTGGTCAGCAGAAAACATAACATTTATTAGTTTACTATTGCATTGACAGTCTTTCTCCAGACAAGAAGCGAGGAAAAATCTGGAACAGGAAAACAGACACCAAAAGAAAGCTGTATTGGCAATTAGCAATTCTACCTCACTTCCTATCTGATGAAACTATAGTCACCATGATAGTCTGATGGTTGGTCATGCATTTTAGACTATATTACAACTTACCAAATACAAAACCAATAACCCAAACATACTTTCTCCGGAATGCATTTTCAATAATGCTGCTACATATACTTTTTTGATCATTTATTTAATCTAAAAAAATTATTAGTGTTAGCAGATTCAATTACAGCAATAAAACAAACTACATGCCGTATTTATCGGCGTATAACACGCACCTTCAATTTAAGAGCAGAGTTTCAGGAGTTTTCAAAATAAACCACTTTGAAGCAAAATAATGGTCAGTGCCCATCAATGCAGCCTGATCTGTGCCCATCTGCAGCCTCAATGCAGCCTGATCTGTGCCCATCTGCAGCCTCAATGCAGCCTGATCTGTGCCCATCAATGCAGCCTGATGCCCATCTGCAGCCTCACCATCTCTCATGCAGGAAATCACAGAGCTGCCATCTCCTGTTTACTCGGCTCTCAGTCGGCAGTCACACAGTCCCGCCTCCACCATTGGACAAGCTCCTGTGATTGACAGAACACTGGTCCAATGCAGGTGGCGGAAGCAGGACTGTGATGTCAGAGCGGAGTGAGAGCTGATTATACAGGAAACGAGGGCTCGGTGAATTCCGGTGGCTTCCGTCCCCCTCCGAGGCACACTATTGCCGCATAACACGCACCCGTGACTTGACCCCTATTTTCCGGGGGGAAAAGTGTGTGTTATACGCCGATAAATACGGTAATTAAAATACAGATAAACACCTCAGCATTCACCTCAAAATATATTGTTAGGCACATAAAAGCTTTTGCCTACATTTTTAAATTTCAACTACTACCCCTAGGCAATACAGTACAACACATATCTCCAAAATTTTAGAAGGGTATACTAAATTGTACAGTAAATTGTCCTTCGATGCCAAAAGAATGAGAACGTTGCTCTAGCAGAGATACAAAAGGACAGATATACATTATGCCATTGTTTTTATAGAAGATATAACGAAGTAGTCAAAAGTGGAAGTCCCCATCTCTTCTCAGGAAATGGGATTTTAGGTGCCAAAACAAAAAGTTTTAAACACATCATTGTCTAAAAGTCACAAATTTTATACAATATAAACAGTGCTTTGATTAAACATAATACAAAAGGGCATAGAATACATACATATAGCAATAAATTATAAAATGAACACAATTTCTTTACTGTCAGTAAAGAAAATGTGTTAATTTTATTATTTACTGCTATATGTACAGTATCTCACAAAAGTAAGTACACCCCTCACATTTCTGTAAATATTTTATATCTTTTCATGTGACAACACTGAAGAAATTACACTTTGCTACAATGTAAAGTAGTGAGTGTACAGCTTGTATAACAGTGTAAATTTGCTGTCCACTCAAAATAACTCACACAGCCATTAATGTCTAAACCGCTGGCAACAAAAGTGAGTACACCCCTAAGTGAAAATGTCCAAATTAGCCATTTTCCCTCCCGTGTCATGTGACTCGTTAGTGTTACAAGGTCTCAGGTGTGAATGGGGAGCAGGTGTGTTAAAATTTGGTGTTAATCGCTCTCACTCTCTCATACTGGTCACTTGAAGTTCAACATGGCACCTCATGGCAAAGAACTCAGAGGATCTGAAAAAAATGTATTGTTTCTCTACATAAAGATGGCCTAGGCTATAAGAAGATTGCCAAGACCCTGAAACTGAGCTGCAGCATGGTGGCCAAGACCATACAGCGGTTTAACAGGACAGGTTCCACTCAGAACAGGCCTCACCATGGTCGACAAGAAGTTGAATGCACGTGCTCAGCGTCATATCCAGAGGTTGTCTTTGGGAAATAGACGTACGAGTGCTGCCAGCATTGCTGCAGAGGTTGAAGGGGTTGGGGTCAACCTGTCAGTGCTCAGACCATACGCCGCACACAGCATCAAATTGATCTGCATGGCTGTTGTCCCAGAAGGAAGCCTCTTCTAAAGATGATGCACAAGCCTGGCCAAGCATGTCTCCAGACCTAAACCCTATTGAGCATCTGTGGGGCATCCTCAAATGGAAGGTGGGAGGAGCGCAAGGTCTGTAACAGCCATCAGCTCCATGATTTCATCATGGAGGAGTGGAAGAGGACTCCAGTGGCAACTCCATGCCCAAGAGGGTTAAAAGCAGTGCTGGAAAATAATGGTGGCCACACAAAATATTGACGCTTTGGGCCCAATTTGGACATTTTCACTTAGGGGTGTACTCACCTTTGTTGCCAGTGGTTTAGACATTAATGGCTGTGTGTTGAGTTATAAGTGGACAGCAAATTTATACAAGCTGTACACTTCACTACTTTTGTGTAATTTCTTCAGTTTTAATCACATGAAAAGATATAATAAAATATTTACAAAAATGTCAGGGGTGTACTCACAGATACTGTATGTATTCTATGTGCTTTTGTATTGTTTAATCAAAGCACTGTTTATATTGTTTATTAGCCATTTAACTTTTCGATATTGAAACGTGAGTCCTGAAAAAGCCCTTTTGCTTGGGCGAAACACATTGATCCATATACAGCAGAAGTTATATGCACCAAGACCACGCTTTGATTGCACGGAATGGTTATATCATATGTTGACAATGTCGATATGTTTCAATAATATATATTCTTTTAAACTAATATATGTTTGTATAAATACAATTTGTGGATTTTAGACATATTGCATTTATGCGTTACACCTTTTTTGAGAGGAGGAGAGGTGGGGACTTACCTTTTTGACTACTTAATTTGTACAAGGGATTGTGCCAGTTATCTGATTAGTGGGTCCCCCACCTAATTATCCAAGATATAGAGAATATCACGCATGCAGTTAGCAGTAGTTTTTCTTAATGAATAGTCTTATTTTGTAACCTTGAAGATGTTTTACCACTCATTTAATTGGTTTCCACAATAAAACGAGTGAAGGGAACATACCTCAGCATTTACAGCCAATTGGACAATTCTGCCATCTTAAACCAAGCAGGAATGTAATTCTGCATAGCCAATTTTGTGATTTACATACACTGTCCACATTGCCTAACCAGATTGCTGACACACAGGGGTTGATTTACTAAAACTCAAGAGTGCAAAATCTGATGCAGCCCTGCAAGGTAGCCAATTAGTTTCCAACTCAAGCTTGTTCAATTAACCAGTTCCTGCCCGCGCTATAGCTGAAAGGTGGCTACAGTGTGGGCTTACAATGCCTTCCTTCGGACTCTTCTGATCACAGATTGGGGTAAAGGGACAATCACAGCAGCCCTTTACCACATGATCAGCTGTTAGCCAATGACAGTTGATCACAGGATGTAAACAGAAGCCAGTTATCAGCTTTTATTAAAAGAAGAAAGCCGATAACCGGCTTCTGTTAAAAGGACATCGGTCCCAACATTGCCCATCAGTTCCTCCCAATCAGTGCTTTCAAATCAGTTTCACCCATCAGTGCAGCCTCATCAGTGAAGGAGAAAAATTACTCGTTTGCAAAATTTTATAACTATACATTTTTTCTTCAAAATTTTCGGCCTTTTTTTGTTTGTTTAGCAAAAATAAAATAAAAACTCAGATGATTAAAATACCACCAAAAGAAAGCTCTATTTGTGTGAAAAAAAAAATGCTAAAAATTTTATAAGTACAATGTTGCATGACCGCGTAATTGTCATTCAAAGTGTGACAGCACCGAAAGCTGAAAATTGGCCTGGGCAGGAAGGGGGTAAAAGTGCCCAGTAGGCAAGTGGTTAAAGAATGAGTTCACCTTTAAAAAAAATAAATAAATGCACCTTTTTGCAGGCAACAAAAACTGCATTATTTTTTTTTTTACTTGGAGCCTGTAAAGCATTGCGCCCGCAATCAGATTGCGAGTGCCATGCAGGGCTCCTGCAGACTTGTCTGCGTATATATGTCTTCTCGTACCTCGTATGGGCAGGTAGATACACACTGACCAAAAGAATAAACTACCAAAGCGCTCAAAGGCTGTTGGTACTTGTAGTTTCCCATTCACAGAGCACTGAATGAATGATGTGGCTGGGCTGGTGGAGCCCCACATGGTCACGTTATTTTCAAACAGTGACAGCAGGCACCTGGAGAAAATGCCTGCTCGCTGTCACTGGGGGGGAGGCTCCAGCTGCTGGAACATGTTACATGTTTCACCCTAAATACGGGTGGCACATGTAACATATTCCAAAAGGTGAACTTATCCTTTAAGCGTTGACAATAAAATCTGGAAGCCAATAAGTTATTATACAGGTTTGTTATACAGAGCTGCACTCTCCAGTTTTAGTAAATCAACCCCAAGGTCTCTAATTAAGCAATTAATCCTTCTTGCTCAACAACTGAGCTTTCTGCGTCACCTCTCCACCTCGAACTTCCTCAATGGACAGAAAACCGTACCTTTGTCTACGTCGCAGGGAGCTGACCTAGAAACAGTAAAACGGATCTAGGAAATAGTAATGCTAATTGCTAAACTAGCGAGTAGCCGTGAGATCTTACTAACTAGCAATAGTGTGTAAATGCCAAAAATAACTGGCCACAATGAAAGATTCTTTGGCAGGTAAAACACCAAGCATAAATGAATTATGTTTGTAGCAGTTTGCCTAGTGTTCCATTTTCAGTCTACCTCTAGGTGTGTAGCTTTAATAGTAGTGAAGTTCAGGCGTGATGTGACATTATACATAAAAATAGCTCTTGGAAAGATAATTATCAAAGTGACTTGAACCCATGACAAAAGCAATGAGAATTGCAGATTTAACAATCTAATTTAACGCATTAGTTAAAGCTTATTTCAAACCTTTATAATTAAAAGTAATTTTGCATTGTTACAAAGGTAATGCCAATTGCCCAATTTGGCATCAGCTAGGTGCAAGTGAGAATTGTTCCCTATCCATTTTATGTATGACCACAAATGAAGCATCAAGTGGACTGAACAGTGATTTCACGAAATATAAATAAATAATATCCCGTTTACTGCTCTACATTACTTGTTGCACATAAAAAGGAGAAAAAGAAAACCCATCAGCAAAATGTAGGTAATTGAATTCCCCACATGCTGTTTGAGGCTGGGTTCACACTATCTTTGCATGCAGCTCATGGCAGGGAGTCCGATGAGTCCCTGTTCTCCATGTCAGGGACGAATCAGGGCTAAAATTTTTGCCTAAATTCAGCCCTGAAACAGAGCCAAAAGATGCACACAGGACCCCTTTGCAAGCCACTCCGCAGCCGCCATGGAGATGTGTAAACCGGCTCCATAGAGAACTGGTCACAATCTCCTGTCATGCGAATTAGATGCGGAGGGGGGAAACCCCCATCCAATTCGCATTGGTGTGAACCCAGCCTAAAGGAGTCATCAAACTATCAGATGTTAATTACTGCTGCCGTCATTACTCCCTATTACAGACGCAATGCATTTTCTGCTCAGGCTCACCACATATTTAACTTACTAAAAACAAAAAGGACATAATTCACTGAAAATAAACTAAAAATACAGCTACAAAAATGTACCCTTCTTCATCTATAGCGATAGATTTAGCATTGTCAGCCACAAACATGTCATGCGTCCTCTTCAGAGATCGGAACACTAGAGTGTGGACCGAGTGTTTCTGCACATCCTGAGAAAAAAAAAAAATAGAATGACATTCAAGTGTCATTAAACCGAAATCATCAAAAACTGTAAATGCATGCTATATTACACATTGTGTTCATAATCACTCATTCACTAGAGCATTTGTTTTCTGCAGACTGCAAAAATCTTGGTTGATCTTGCCGTTTACCATCCCTCCCTCTTTGAGTTTCCACTGCAGCCTGAGAATGTGTACACTAGCTGTTGACATCAACTGAGCATGCTCCAGTTTGTTACTTTGTAAGCTGTTTATTTCCTCCTTTTTCTGATCTGTGCAGACCATGTGACAATAGAGTCACACATGTGGGCGTATACACAGTGGCAAATGACACTACCCCTCTCTCCTCCTCCTCCATGTCCTGGTATTGCTAAACACTACGGGGACGAGATATAAGATGGCGATTGATGGAGGCTTCCACTTCCCTGTTAGTCCCAGTACATACACACATAGACAGGCTTGAGGGGAGCCACATCCTGCGATTGGCAGAGCCTCCTCCTGCTTTGAAATATTCAATATCACCAGGTGAAAACAGAGGAGAAAAAAGCCTAAAAAAAAGCAAGCTAATGCAGCCACATCTAATGATTGGTAAGCTGCAATTTATTACATTTTTGGTTTTGTGTTTAATACCGCTTTAATCACCCTCTGGTCCTCTACTGGATCATGTAGGTCTACTGATCAATAGCGATGAGCTCTGCCCCTTAGAAGAATCCAGAGGGAACCTACAGCCCCGTACACACAGTAGAGCTGTACGATTCTGGCTAAAACGAGAATCACAATTTTTTTTGCTTAAAGAATTTTTTTTGGAGGCTCCGTTTCCACTAGTCCAACTTGTCATGCGACTTTGGACACAGTTGCATGACAAGTCACAGCCCACTGATTTCATTGACGCCCGTTCCCATCTTTGCAACTTTGAAAATCGGCAACTTTGAAAAGGTACCTGCAATGCTTTGATGCGACTTTGATACCAGAGAGCGCAACGTTGGATCAAAGCTGCACTCAAAGTTGCACTCTAAATCGTGCAACTTTGGGGTTGAAAGGTAGACTAAGGCTCCAGAGAGTGTAAACTTGCATAAGAGTCACACTCCAAAGTCGCCCTCTAGTGTTAAGCTACGTTTCCACTAGTGCGACTCTAAGGTTGTGCGATTTAAAGTGCAACTTCTATCCAACTCTACATTCTGGATCAAAGTCGCATCAAAATTTTATCAAAGTAGTGCAGGCACCTTTTCAAAGGCGCATAGATGGGAACGTTTGCCTTTGAAATCAATGGGCTGTAACTTGTCATACGACTTTATGTGTCCAAAGTCACATGACAAGTCGCACTAGTGGAAACTGAGCCTTAAACTCATTAGTCACATGTAGCGTCCCTCAGCTGGGTGTGTGCCATACCATACACACAGTGCCCATCACAGCACCACATGGTTGTAGACTGTAGAAAATCTGCAGCATGTTGCATTGTAATCTATATTACAGTTTCTAACAAACAGAACATACTTCCAAAGCCCGGCCCTCCTCTCTCGGGAGAAACTGCTATCCAAAAACAAGGCTATGAAGACAGGAGGAGTTCTGTGAAGGAGAAAAGGGATGGGGGTGGGGCTGGGAGAGACGGGGCGGTTACAATGAACAGTAGGCATGTCTGTGTAGAAGAGAAGAAGGACAACATTTTCAGGAAGTGAGAGGCCCCATGCAGAATTCAGAAATAAGGAAGTAAGGTTGCCCCTGAAGAACAGGAAGAAGCAGATTGTCTAGCTTTGATTAGACTTTTAGCTTGGCAATCAGCTATACAGAAAATGCATAATGTCAAAAGATAAAGATATTTTACATATATTTAATAGAAGATTTTTCATTTTTGACTGGACTTCCACTTTAAATGATTAAACTTCCCTCATTTAGAGACCGAAGTTCATTCCTTTGATCTAAGAAGGCAAAGTTATCATGTTTAGACGTCATGCACAATGACCGTTTTTGGACGTTTTCACAGCTGCTGTTTTTGGCTTCAGATTTTTTTTTTCTACAGTCAGTCAAACTCTCCATGTTATCCTAACATGTCCATGCACACATAGGCTGTTATCGGCAGTTTTTGTCTGGGACGTTTTTTGGCTTAAAAAAAAAACAAAAAAAAAAAAACAAAACTAGTGGGTTCTGAGAGGAGTTTTTCAGCTATAAAAATGCTCCAACGTCAAAAAACGCAGATAAAAGCTCAAAAACATGGCTCACCAGCGTTTAATGTTTTTGATCCATTATTTTTAAAAACGCCATTTCAAAAACGTTAAAAAAAAAAAAAAAAAAAAAAAACGTAGAGTTTCACTGCAAAGCTACTGGCGTTTTTAGAACGTTACTTTAACATCCAGTGGGCATGAGGCCTAAAGAAGACCTGTCATGCTCTATTCCAATTACAAGGGATGTTTCCTTGAAAAGAAGAAAAAAGGCCTCATGCCCACGGAAGTTTTAAAAAAACGCTTTTAGGAGTGTTTTTCACAGCTTAAAAACACCTCTCCACGTTAGCCTATGGCCTCATGCCCACCAAGGCGTTTAGGAGCTGTAAGTGGCATAAGCGTTTTTAAGCTCCAAAAAAAAACCCAGGCCTTATAGTTATCTACCAGTGCCCACAAGGTTGTGAAAAACTTGGCAGGCTGCCCGTTTTTTTTTCTTTTGACAGCGAACTCTCTAAAGTTGTTGCATGAATGAATCTGGAAATTCTGCATAAAGATCGCGAGGGGGGTTAACTCGAGATCACGATTAATCGTGTAGCTCTAACACATAGACAGAATGTCGGGAGACCTTTGCCGGTACAAAAAATACCGGCAAACATTCTACCCGCTTGTACGGCAATAGCAAATAGCGCTGATCGGCACCCCCCTGTCAGAACACAAAAGCTAAGCAGTAGAGATCGCTGAACTAACCTTGCATGGTGTGTACCAGGCTTAATGGGTAACTCCACTTACATGGGAAAAAAAATAATAAAAATATAGCGTATACAATTGCGACACAAGTCATCTTGTAATAGAATGTCATTAAAAATGACCTCTACTTTTCAATCTGCAGTGCTTTAATCTTCTGTAAAGTGCAATGCAATATGGCTACCTGGAGGTGTTCTGTACACAGAATGACTCTCAGAAACATTTTTACTTTGTGCGATTGGCTCACTGATTTTCACAGAAGTCTACAAGTCCGATTTTTGGCATCCCCTGCACCAAAAATTTTATTTTTGGTAAGATATTCCCAATAGGAAATCATGTCTAAAAGGGATGCAGACTCTGCAGCTTTCCTCATTAGACCACTCAGCACAGGGGAACAAATAGCGATTTTCTCAGTTAGAAATCTGCAACAGAGTTTGTTAAAGTGGTTGTATACCCCCAATGTGGAAATTGTACCAATAAGTAATCCTATAAGAAGGCTTGCCTCCTATGCACAAAAAAAACACTGCGTACACTGAATCTACAGCCAAAAAGTAAAGTGTGGTAAATATAACAAGTTAGCGGATGTAAATCTGTTATCAGAAACTATAAATCATGTTTCCCAAGAAAATATATGAGAATCATCGCTTAAGGCATTTCTTTTGCATAATAATGATACTGGATAATGATGTGTATAGTATAGCAGTTCTGTACAAATACTGTACTCAGAAATGTCTTTTACCAAACTGCTGTAGGCTTTCCAAAGCAGACAGTACTGGGATTAGAACAAAAGAATTGAGGTAATATTTAATCGGATGATAAATATTCTGTTATGCAATGTTCTCAGTCTCGGATTATGCATTATCTTTAAATATGCTGTGTGTGATCACTAATCATCTTAAATGAATCTTGTTACGTCTACAAATCTTTTTCATTGAACTAAGCCAACTATAAAACAAAGAATGAAAAATAATAATGGCTTTGGCGTAATGTATGCGGGACCTTTTTATAACCCCCCTTGAACGATTTAACTTGACAGATAGTAAACAACGTTTAAAAATGTCTGTTTTGCTGCGTGTACACATTGCGTTTAGGAGCGCTTTAAAAAAAAAATTATTTTTCAAAATAGTCAAAAAATGTATCTCGATTAAAAAAAGCCTGTAAACGAATCGCGGCTAAATGCAAGTTACAGCGTTAAAAAGCGGTTACAAGCATTTGGCGTTTCAAATGCCTCTGAACATCCGTTCTGAATGCATTTTTTTTGCTTTCCCAAAAAATGCTTCTAAACTCAACTGCCTAGAAACTACTATAAACGACCCTGTGTACATGTACTGATCAGAGAACAGAGTGTTCAAGGGCAGCTGAAAGAAAATGACCAACTGCTCCTAAACATCTGTTTACCAGGAGCAGGGTACATACATGAAGCCTTCATGTTCCAAACACAACATCGTTTAGGCCCCATGCACAGTCGCCGCAGTTATACTGCGGCAGGTTGGCTCCCCTCTGTCAGACGCGAGCGAGGAAAGGCCGATCACTGGCTCTTCCTATTTACATTGTGATCAGTCGTGATTGGACACGGCTGATCACGTGGTGAAGAGTCTCCGTCAGATACTCTTTATCTAGATCGGAGCAATGCATGCCCCAGGGGGGGGGGGGGCGGCTTAATACCCTGAGGATGTCATGACGCCCAGTCAGGATATTGAGACCACTTTGCCGCCGTCACCACTTTGCCGCCGTCATTCTGCTATATGGCGGGCAGCAAGTGGTTAAACAGAGTTCCACTCAAAAGTGGAAAAAAAAAAAATCTATTCCCCCCCACTCTGGTGCCACATGGCACCTTTCGAGGGGGGGGGGGAGGAGATACACAGGTACCTGATCCCACTTCTGTGTAAGGGCGCTGAGGCGACCTACGTCATTTATAGCCCCTCCTTCTCCCGCCCTGCATTCTGGGACACACACACACAGGTCCCAGAAGACAGCAGGACCATTCAGAAAGCACAGCGTGACTCGCACAGTAGATAACAGGCTGCACCCAAAGCCAATCGATGGAGCAGCTTCAGGTACCGACATCGTGGGCTCCCGGGACAGGTAAGTGTCCATTTAATAAAAGTCAGCAGCTACAATATATTTGTAGCTGCTGACTTCATTTTTTTAACACAGACTGGAACTCCTCTTTAAATTATCCATAGCCTTTACAGGTTACCAGTTAAGAGTAAGGCAGGCCATACATGGGTCGAATTTATTTCATTTCTTTTGCTTGTATTGGTATGACACACAAAAGTGGAGAAGCAAAAAGCCAAATCTGACACATTCCATGCAAATCTCAAAAAATAGACTTTAATATTTGGTAGCACACACTTGGAAAAAATAACTGAAATCAGTAGCTTCCTGTAGCCATCAATGAGTTTCTTACGCGCCTCTACTGGAATTTTGGACCACTCTTCTTTCACCAACTGCTCCAGGTCTCTCAGATGATTGGAAGGGTTCCTTTTCCCAACTGCCGGTTTGAGATCTCTCCACAGGTGCTCTACGTGATTTAGATCTGGATTCATTGCAGGCTAGTTCAGTACTCTCCAGCGCTTTGTCAAACCATTTTTGGGTGCTTTGGGCCATTGTCCTGCTGAAAGACCCATGACCTCTGATGGAGGCCCAATTTTCTGACACTGGGCCCTACATTGCACCCCAGAATTCTTTGGTAGTCTTCAGATTTCATAGTGCCATGCACATGGTCAAGACATCCAGTGCCTGAAGCAGCAACACAGCCCGAAAACATCAGTGACTCTCCACCATGTTTTACTGTAGGGACTCATTTCCTTTTCTGAAAACAGTAGAATAATGGGCTTTACCAAAAAGCTGTAATTTTGTTTCGTCTGTCCAGAGCACATTCTCCCAAAAGGATTTTGGCTTCTTCAAGTAAGTTTTGGCAAATCTCTGATCAATTTTTTTCTTTTGTCCATGTCGAGGGAGATTAGCTACAGTCTGTCATGGGCGTTAAACTTCTCGACAATGTTGCGCACAGTGGACACAGGCACACTAAGATCTCTGGAGATGGACTTGTAACCTTGAGATAGTCAATGCTTTTCCACCATTTTTGTTCTCAAATCCTCAAACAATTCTTTCCTGATCATTCTCTTCTCCATGCTTCATGTAGCACACAGACGCACAACCGGAAGCTTGAGTCAATTTTTCAACATTTTAACTTGGTTGCTGGTGTGATTTCTATATTGTCAGCACCTGTTAATTGATACAGGCGAGTTTAATTACAAATTACAGGAGCATCAAAAACTTGGATGAAATTATTTCTTACAATTATGAGAAGGTATCAATTTTGTCCAGTCTATTTTTGGAGTTTTGCATGGAATGTGTCAGATTTGGATTTTGTTTCTCCACTTTTTTTTGTGTAATACCAAAAGAAATAAACATGAGAATGCCTAAACATTTGCAATTTACTGGGCGAAGTGGTGCATTTATCGGACAGAAATGCAGGAGTGCCAATATATATATATATATATATATATATATATATATATATATATACACACACACATATATACACATTTATACACATATATATATATATATACACACACACACACACACACACGATAAATAAATCAATTCAAGTAAAAAATAAATAAATAAAAAGCGAATGCAGTTCAAGCATAAAAACACAATAAAATTAAAATCAGAGAATCGAATTTTAAAGCCGAGTTCCACCCATTTAAAAGTCAGCAGCTACGAAAAGTGTAGCAGCTGAATTTTAATAAAAGGACACTCACCTGTCCCATGGTCCAGCGATGCGGGCGCACAAAGCCTCACACCTCTCCCCCTCCTCCTGCGGTGCCGGCATTGTAACTGTGGGCGCCCAGCTGTGGCTTCACAGCCGGGCGCGCACTACGCATGCCACACGTTGTGAATGGCCGGGCAATCTTCTAGGACCTGTAACGTG